>CM062830.1:15835964-16420964 GCA_031772345.1 Himalopsyche anomala
CCCACACAAAGCCTTCAGCTGACAGAATCTTTTAGAAAGTCATTACGTAGCTAGCTTACATGCGGGAAAGGGATATAAAGACTTAGTCTGTACCCACCCTAGCAATAACTTTAGTCAGGAAACTAGGAGTCCGCTTCGCGGACACCACATATAGTTTCAGTAGGAAAATAAAGGTAGGAAAAAAAAAAAAAAATTTACTAAGCGTCAGTTCAAGTTCATCCGTGCGCTTGAACGCCTGAAGATGCCGAAAGGCGAAACCCGGGTCGTTAGTGACAAAATCTGTGGGAGTGTACATAATTTGAATGATTCAAATTTAATATTCAAATTTAATATTTAAATTTCACAAAGCACCTTCAGTCGAAATCTTAAATTAAAAGTACGTATTTATTTTTTATTTCAATAACCTAATGCGGATGTTGGTAGTGTCGATATGCAGTTTTTCGATAAAACGAATGAATTGATGCTGAACAAACGTGTAACAATTGATGTTTATTGTAATAATACATTATTGGCATTCGTTCATGTCCCAAACTTTATCGTAAAGTAATCGTGACTTATTGATGCAAGGCAAGCGTGCACAAAAGAGATATTTCTATAAAACTGCTTTTCTGTCTGTTTTCTCTTTACTTTATTTTCAAAATGCACGCAAAGCTTTATTTATGACTGTTTACAGTGTTTCATAGCTTTCTTCTGTAACTTCAAAGTATATTTTCACTGACTTTTATAGCTGTTCTATGCCGACGTACATATGTACATAGTGTAATATTGCAAACAAGCCAGCGGTTCAATGAATATTTTTTGATATATTCACTTAAAACTGTCATAAAACGCTTCGTATGCGAATGTGTTTGACCTAGTTTGCTTATGTAAGTTTGTTCAGCCATCAAATATTTGCAGTATAACTTTAATTATTATCGTTGGAAAAGCTTTGCTTTTTCATGGCGTTAATCCGACTGGGCGCTCATTAAAACAGGATGAAGGGTGATTACCTACAGCTATCACTTTTTCAGTGACCAATTTATTTTAAATAAATTTAAATGTCGTAAATTTGACAAAAAATAATATCATTAATAAGTCTTGATTAAAACGTTAGAGCTTAGTATAATTAGGCAAAAGTCAATGACCGCTTAAAGATATAATTGCCTGGTCAACCATTTTGACCACTTAAAATTTACTGATTAAATTCTCTTCGTAAAAGTTTATTTTACTAACACAAGGTGAAGCCCAGTCTAGTATAAACTTTTCACATACATAATTAAATCAACGATTAATATAATGCATTTGTTTGACAAAACATGTATATTTTATAATAATCCATTCTGTAGCATCGCTATTTTAAGCAATATATTTTAAACCGTTAACAAATAAAAGTTAAACACACAAATAAATGTAGTAGGTATTATATTTACTGTAGTAGTATCATTAGAAAATTTCTTGCTTGTTTCCATTATGCCTAACTTTCAACTCTTTCGAAAGATTTTTGGCTCCTCATCAAAAATCAAAACTAAATAATTGCTTTCATTTCACCTTTGCACACTTCGTAAAATATATTTTATCTTTTGCCTTTTATACAAACTTCTACCGAATAAATGTTTCATAACCTCAAATTAAAAATAAAAATTTCGATCCACAGTCGAGGCGTTTATTGATAATTCAATCGATATTTGTGTCTTTATTCGATTTTATTACACAAAGGTAGTTGTTTTGTTTTGGATTAGAAACACAGTTATAAACATAAGTGTATATTGTTGATTTTAAACTGCTTTATATAGTCGCGTATAGGGCATCCAATCGCGAACCCATTGTGTGATTCCAGGATTTTGGGATTTAGAATTTTTTTCTCGGCAATTTTGAAATCCTAAGATTTTTCAAACAATTTCATGTAGATTTCAAAAACCCAGGAATTGTCGGATTTCCCAACATTATCAACGTGAGAGCTTTTCTTTTTTTTTTTTAGCTCTTTCAGGATTTACAAATTGAAAAACCCAGGAATAAGTTTCTCAATCTCGAAATACCAAGATTAGCACTTTCACAATCCCGGGATTTCTGGATCCGGGATCCCGGGCCTGGTGACCTTAGTAGCGTAGATGAAGACGAGTTTATATTAACTCAACCAAACGTTCCTATCCGTTTTCGACGTCACGGATTAAAATCTCTATAAAAGTAATAAAATATGATGTGCCTAGAAGTCGTGGAAAGACGATAACGTTACGACTGATGTACCGGGATATTCTTCATCCGATCAGTAGGATTTTGACGTCTAAAGTAACTGTCGAATAATTCTTCTTTGGCCATGTTCGCTCCCTATGTGAAGCATATGGCCGCCACGCGACACCTCCATGTTTCCCTGTCTCCCGCCAATTGCTTTGCTTCCTCCCATGACACGCCAGCATTCCTCAGTTCCGCCGAGTACATCCTACGGATAGTACCCGAAGGACATCCGGGATGCCGGAACCCCACCAGTCGAAAGAAGAGGCAGGCAGGATTGAGGCTTTCCGGAGGCATCTGCAGCACGTGACCCAGCCAGTTCCAACGTCTCTCCATAACCACTGACGTGACGGGACGCTATCTTGTACAGTCCTTATCTCTGAATTCCTCACAAAATCAAACCACCTCACCCCCATTATCCAACGCAAGTATCTGTTCTCGAAGCTCAGTATACGAGTCTTCGTCAGGTGCCATGATTCGCAACCGTAAACCAATACCAGCAGAATGCAAGCGTTGAATAAGTTGCATTTGGTTTGAATTGAGTACAACTGTGTGTCCCAGACAGTCCGCATTGAGTTTAATGTGGCTCCAGCCATTCCTAAACGAATGGCGAGCTCCTTTTTTGTACTACCGTCTTCGGTGATATGTACGCTGAGGTATCTGAAACTGTCAACCCTCTCGATGATCTGTCCCGCGCTGTTAAGGGTCCTATCAGAATCATGACAGGTTTGGTTGCACATCACATTGGTCTTACTAGTGTTATTTTTTAGACCAATGCGACCTGAGTTAGTTCCTAACCCATCAATAGTCTCCTGAATGCCTTTAATGGATTTGTTGAATATGACAGCATCATTGGCATATTTAAGGTATTACTGCGGTATTCAAGTTAAGGTATTCAAATTACTGCGGCCTTAAGTCAGATAAATAAATGTGGCATTTAGAAAAAAAGGTTCCCCACCTCTGCCAAACACACTTCAAAATATTTTCGAAACTCAACTCAGTTAAAAAGTGGTCTAACAATTCATATTTTTCTAGAGTTATGTTTTTTTTATAGTCAATAAAAAAACATCTATAAAATTATAACAAATATGGGTTTGTAAAATTGCTTTATCTTGCTCAATTATTCAAGCTATTGTACCTACAGTATTAAAATTAAATTTCTTGGAAGTTTTCGCCTGGAGCATTTTTGCAGAAACAAAAATAATCCCTGGAAAAAGTTGCGGTATTTTAGCTACATTTCTCAATAAAAAATACAATACCTTTTTCTATACAGATTTCCGCCCTTCCATTATACACGTTGAAATACGATTTTCAGTGTACGTGATGAAAAAATGAAAAATAAAATAAACGCTGCATGAGCCAAACAATAACATCCTGTTCTGATATTTCGCATGACGGACAAAAAAGCATTTTTTTTGCCGTATCAAATTTTGCTATCATTTCGTTTTCAATCCGCCGTTTCCGACAGCGGTTAGTGGTTAAAAGCTTTCACGAGATAACATCTTTGACAACAGGGTGGGTTACACACATAAGGGAAAAATTTAAGATTGATACAGTTTTATCAGCCAGTGATAATATATTTTTTTCAAATACGAACACGAACTCTGAATATGACATTACAAAGATTATATTTAAACTTTTATGAAGTACGTTACGCACTGAATAAAATTATTCAAAATAGTTAGATTAATGTTTTGGTGTAATCAATAAATAGATTGACACTATTCCATTTAAATATTCCACATATATCCTGTGTAAAAAGATAAAGAAGTCTAGTTTTGTTACGTTCTTACACAACATATTTTCACTAAGGAATCATATGAACATATGGGTAAATAATGTATTCATTTTTTCATCTTACAATTTAGTGTCTTTATTTTTCATTTGTGTAGATATTATTTATATCGATGTAATGTTTGTAAACCACAAAGATTTGTTGTTATAAATTTGACAACATACTTTAAGATTTCTACTGACTGCTTGACGGAATTTTAATCTTAAAATTGAATCATTCAAATTGTGTACAAGTTTTCTCACCAACGACCAGGGTGTCACCTTTTCGGCATGTCCATGCGATCAAGTGCACGGATCTATTAGAACTGAAGCTTGGTAAATAATTATTTTTATCAAGCTTCGGTTTCCGTACATCCGTTCACTCGAACGACTGAAGATGTCAAAAGGCAAAACCCGGGTATTTAGTGATAAAACTTGTGTGAATGTACAAAATTTTAACGATTCAAATTTGATAAGATATTTTCTGTTGCAAAACGGTAATTCATTTTTCAATTGCATATTGTCTAATTTCAGACTTAATTTTTATCACCTTTATTGTAATAATTTCAACGAACACAACCTGTAAAGTCTGAAGTTTATTTTAAGAGCACGAGTCACGCGATACACTTATGTGACGGCAATATTTCGTTCAATGATTTTTCTACGCGCCGCGAAATAGTCATTCATGCCAGCAGTAAACTATCCTCAGGCTGCATGTCTATATTTCCTGATGCATTTTCCCCTGCCTGCAACCAGTTCACTTTGTGTCGAGCTTTGCGACACTGTCAGTTTTATCGTCGAAAAAGCTGACGGGACGCTCAGAGCTTTCGCGGAATGATGCACACAGCGTTCAATCAACTTAAACGACGCTAGATTTTAGCAATCACGTATGTATTGCATTACATAAACTTTATATTATTTCGACTCGCTGATATCACATCTCTATCGATCCAAAGGTACAAATATGCTCTCCAGTTTATTTAAATCGAGTCCATTGGTAAGTTAGAAATCAATCAAAGCCACAAAATTAAATGTCGTTATTTCATCTGTTTCTTTTGATGTCAATACTATCCGTGAACACACAAGTGGGACATGATATTTACAGAAATATGTTTCATTTATTCTGTTACGTAATTGCTTATATTTTGAGTTCTGAATTCAGCCTAGTCTTTTCGAGCACTGCTCAGATTTTTTAAGGTTCTGGTGTCAATAACTGGCAAGGCAATGTCAAATATTTTTTTTTCTTTCTAATCTTTTAGTTAAGGTTTTGGTCAGAGCTGTAAATGTTTGTGATTGTTTTTCCCCAAGTTGATCTCCAGTTACGAGTGTTCATACTAAACATGAGTCATCTTAAATGTACATGTGTCGCGTGGACAATCATCTTTAAATTTAACATTGTCCGGCTTATTTTTTCGAATTTATTGAATCAGTTGGAAATGTTGACTTTACGTCTATAGAACCACAACAAGGAATTAAAAAAAATGCGGCATTCTATGAGTTATTTAAGTAAGCTCTTCAAATGCACAAATTCAATTCTATTTTAGTAAAGTGTATGCAACCAAGCTTAGAAATTTGATATAAGAAGGTTTGAAGCTTTAGTAGGTAAGAGTTCAAATAAAACTTGACCTCACACTCTACACCAGACATGCCCAAACCTTGGCCCAATTGAAGTGTCGTGTGGCCCTTTCAAGGTTTTCGACTTTCGATACATTTTACATTTCTTGATTGGTAAATACATAAAAAAAATGTACTGAAAAAAGGTTTTTAAGAATAATAAAATTACTTTAATTGAGAGCTGTTTGTTTTGTATTATAATAAAAAATATCATTTATTATTAAGGTTTGAAATATTTATTTGTGGCCCATCAGACACAAGCATTATTTTATTTGTCATGTTAAAACAAAGCAAGCTTAAAATGTTAATAATTAAACTCACATTTCACAGTAATAACCAAATCGTGAACTATTGGAATAAATTATGGGAAAACATATTTTATTATTATTGTTTTTTGTATCTATCTTTCAATGAAAGCCAATGAAGCCTATAAAATAAGTGATACCATTTTTGCAAGAAAGCAGTGTTTCAACGTGGCAACCTACTTTCTGTTCAGACAAAGAATTCACGTACCTGTTTTTAATTAATCCTTTTGGCACGAATTTAAATTTTGGGTTAATTAAAAGAAGTGCGCTTACTGCGCCGAAATTTCGTATCTCGAATCTATTTCTTCATTAATTTTGATTACAATCTGATGCTTTTCATTTCAGTAATAAATACAGAATCTTTCTTGTTCTGTTAAGAAACTCATAAAGAAATGTGCTTAAAAATAGCAAACATTCTAATTGAGTTTCGAAAGAAATTGGCCACCTTTCTAACTAATAATGATATTACTTTTTAAATTACATTACTTTCTTTTTTTATTCATATATTCTCTCATATCAGGGCATATCGACTTTTTCTCTCATATTTAGAGACAAAAGCTGCAAGTTAGTTGTTTAAGACTCATTTTTTCACAGTAGCTTAAATATATAGAATAGCCGGGCGTTATTCTTTGCTAGTAGTTGTTTCTGTTTCATGATCTGTTTTGGAAGTGGCGAGGAACGTCAAAATCTCAGGTTTCCGCTTGGTATGAATAAGTAAATCAAATAGTAGTTCTGCAAAATTTTAGTTCTACAAAATTTTTTGATATTTTTTACACCTTATTACAGTTCTACTAAATAAATACCGATGCAATCTTAAGAACGAATTTAGCATCACGAAAATGACTCTCTTTGTTTAAATTTTTTGTGTACTGTATGTGTGTATGTATGTATGCGCATGTGTGTGTACATGTACGGATATAGTATGGAGGAAGCATATGGAATGTGATTTTAAAAATAATGCATATGGAGTTCTTGTGAACTTCTTATCCTGTAGTGATCACGCCCTTCCATCTGCAAACGATGGTAAGGGGATGCAACTTACATTTTTTTAATTTTTCAAAAACTTTATCGATGAAGAAGACTACAAGAACCATGACGCTAGCGCGTCCTGGTACTTAAAGCTCCATACATTTGATATCAAAAAAAAAAAACAATACCCGATGCAATCAATTGACAAGGGTTTTAACCGTTTTCTGGCAGTATACTGACACGTGTCTATACGGCTGTTATTAAAATTTATCTTTCCCATATAATTGATTATAAAAAAATCATAAAAAAATATAAATTATATTTGTTACACGATACACATTCGCTTGTAACATCCGCCTTGAATGATTTTTTGTTTGTGTAAATATAATAAGATTCTCATTTTAATTATACGGCGGAAATGTTTTTCATTTTCCTGCGGCAAAATAACAAACCGGATGAACACTTACTAATAATACCTCCAGGCTTTTCATGTGAAAAAATACAGTAACCTTTGACATTATTCTTTCTATTTTTAATATTGCCTTAACTTACCGATATCAATACATGGCAGCATTTTGTCGCCGGCCTGAATATGTACAAAAAATAACAATTGCTTATTTAAAATCCATGGCTTTATTCAAAGCTACTTAACAATAGTATTTTGACCACAGCCCGACTTAACTGCTTCGAACCCGGCCCAAATTAGGTAAAACTATCACGTGTGCCTGGCTTATATTGTATTTGAAGGATTGCTTTTTTCGAGGGCTTTCTTAAAGTTTTATTGTGAAAGTAATCACTAAATTCAAATGAAACATTTTGTGATTACTTTTAAGGTGTTTACTGTCAATACTTGGTGGAATGGCATTATAATAAAAATAATAAAACATTTTTAATACTTTTTCCACATAAAATTAATTGGATCAGGACCGGTTTCGCTCATTGTGAGCATTGTCAACTGATAAGAAATACAATGAAACAGTAATATTTATACATATACATTTATACCAATTGTTTGTCATACCTTGTTTTTCTTACTTAACTTTTGTATAAATATCACTGTTTCATTGTATTTCTTACCAGTTCACAATGCTCACAATGAGCGAAACCGGTCCTGATCCAATAAATTTTATGTGGAAAAGGTACTAAAAATGTTTTATTATTTTCATTTTGTGGTTGTTTTCAAAGCTATAATTACTGAATGTTGTATCATAAATATATTTTCTAACAGTTTAACCCGTCTTAATTGATGCAAATCATTAGTTAATAATTTCTTAATGTAAATGTCATTTGCATTACCATTATCGTTTGTTTGTTTTTCTATCATCCCCTCCTTGCCTCCAATTTCTATTTGATTTGATTTTTATTATAATATATCAGAACAATAAAATTAAAATCATTCGTACTTAAGCAAGCGTTTGCAAAAGTAGTTGTCTGAGGATGCCTCTGAATGAGGCGAAACACGTGAAGCATTTTGTAACACAATACGTGGAATAATTTAAGTTATTTTGTTTTATATTTTTATCATTTTATTGCGATTATTTTCAGTTATGGTAAACCATATTACAATGTTTCCACATGTTCCGAGTCTGACTCCTTTTTTTGGTTGGCGCACACCTTGAAGGTTTTATTGGGTCTCAATTTTTGGGTGTTTACTGTCAATACTTGGTGAAGAGAGGCATTATATTCAATGGATAATCACTAATTTCACTTTTATTTTAAATTATCAGGACCGGTTTTCCTCAAAAATAGATGACGTAAGTAACTCTTTTATGCTATTGAAAAAACTGTAATTTATCCGTTGCAATAAAACGAAAAAAGTTTGCTTGTTAGGTTAGTAAAATGCCTGGAAAATATTATCATGTTTGTTTATACATCTTACGATTGGACGTTTACGCTCCGAGCGTTATTCGTTTAGAACTAGTTTATGTACCTTTGATGTTAGCAAGCTTTGAGTGGAAAAAAGCTAAATAGCCAAGCCATATTTTGCCTGTCACCAGCATCCAAGCTTTGCCGCTTGCACGCCCTTTGCAAAATGCATCCTTTACTGCCAGAAAATCACGCTTTAGAAATTGCGTCGCCTACTTCAGGGGTGTCAGAGATTATATTCAACAAATATTTACTTTAAAATTATAGGTTGAGAGTCAATCCGTTGCAAGTGAAGATTAAAAGACAAGATAGATATATAACACAAAAAAAAGCTGACACGTTAACCGTGATACTAAAAATCCAGACTGTTACCAACTGAGCAATGTTGATGGCAATTTAAAAAATACTTAGAAATATTTTTTTGGCAGACAAGTGCATGAATAAACTCAATCTGACTTACTTTAGGATTATTACTTCTTTTTGATTCGGCGGTAACTTTGTGGAAGTTCATTTTAATATAAAATAAAAATAACTTAGATTATTCTACGTATTGTGTTACAAAATGTGACACGTGTTTCGCCTCTTTCAGAGGCATCCTCAGACAACTACTTAAGCAAACATTTGCGAAAGTAGTTGTCTGAGAATGCCTCTGAAAGAGGCGAAACACATGTCACATTTTGTAACATAATACGTGGAATAATCTAAGCTATTTTTATTTTATATCAATCTGACTTACTTTGATTCAAGTTTGATATTAAAATTCCATCTAGTAAGTACCCTCAGTCGATATGTTAAATTATCTTGAAACGTCAAAGTGCTACAATGGATAAATATATCGCGATATTCACGATACTAAATGAGTCTCCCATGTTTACTTTATCAAACCAACTAAAGATTATTCAGGACAAAGTTTTGATATTTTAACAGTTCAAATTCTCGTTGTGGCATAACGAATGATTTGATTTTTGTCAGTATAGTGTTAAATGCATAATTAATCTTTTACTGTTTCGTTTCATCAATCAATGCAGTAAAATTATGAATAAAAAGTTAGCGAACATGACATAGGTTGATAATATTTTACGACATTGATATGCAAGTTTTAGTAAAGAAAAATGATTTAATGAATTGTAAAAACATAGTCAAATGATGTTATGTTCACATTCCGTATGTTCATATATCTATATAGAACCACAGCATAGTCACGTTTAAATTTAATTATATGTCTACATAAATATAAATTGTGCCAAGAGATATTAGCAGCTGCACTTCCCAATGAAGAGCCTCGTTGAATTCGCCCACGACTGGTCTATGTGTATTTGGTATACTTTTGCTTAAAATGAATTTTTAAATTATAAATTTGTCACCAATAGTAAAAGTTTTTTGTATATTTTTTTTAAGCATTCGTTTAATTCCCAACTGACGAATAATAAATTAACCTGTTAATTGTGGAAGGATTTGGTTAGTAAAAAAACAATTAAATATAATACAGAATATTTGAACTATAATATAATTCAACCCTCCCAAGTAAATATAAAATTTATTTATTGAATATTTGTATTTCAATTGTGTATCCTATTCACCGGCACTGACGATTTCGATTTTACTTTGATATTTCAAAAGCATTTTTGTTTGTGTCGTCTCCGACTGGTGACCCCTGATCTCCCGCTTCCTGGTCTTTTGTATCCTCCCTGGATAAAGTAATCTGATCTCTCACAATGCAACGTTGATGTAAACAGGGATAGACAACCGCATTTATTTAAAAAAAACATTGGCGCTCTGCCAACCAAAGCTTATTTATTGTCATTTAAAAGCATTCTAAGAAAGAGAGATTTTTTTATATTTTTTATTCATTCTTGTTTTACTTTTCAATATTTCTTTTACAGTAAAAGCAGTTATGAAAAGATTTGAATTTTATATAAAGCAACATTTTATGAATTAAAAAAAATGTTTTTATGCATTATGTGAATGCTGTGTGTAAATTCAATTTTAGTATTCAATCTGAATTTATACATTTTTATTTCACTCTATGCTACAAAGTGTGACACGTGTTTTAATTTATTTGAGCAACAGTTTTATTTCAATTTAAAATGCAGATCGATTCTAATTCTTAACTTTAAAATGATCTAATGGAAGTTGGGTTGTTTTTCTACTGGAAGCAAGCGGAAGGAGGAGGAGTGATGGACACAAACTATAACAGTATTTTTTATTTAATCATGTATTCTTCCAACTTGGTGTACTATGCATTAAAAATGAAGTTTATATCAACATAAGTATTCTTACGTAAATTACTTATTACACAGTTGCTCAACCTTTCTTTTTTCGTAAAGAGTAGGCTAGATATGAAGACAGAGTACGTAGTTACATTTCGAAATTATGAAACATCGATTTGACGATGTTGTTATGTCAAAATTATTATAAAATTTAAATTAACCTAATTCTTTGTTACTTTTTTAATGAAATTTTACGACTTTAATTTAAAAAAAATACTCTTCAGTTGTAAGTTGTAATTAAATGTGACCAAGTTTTTTTCTTTCAAACAATTAGCAAAGTAATTAATAGGTTTGAGTAAGAAGCCAAGCACGTGTCAAAAGTAATATAACAAATTGTATGGGACAATGAAGTTTTTAATTGTAATTATGTTTTTCAAAAAATAAAAATCCGGTCCAGACCGTCATAAGAAATATGTAATTGCTATTTTTTTTTAGATTTATAATTATAAATTTGTCTTCTGTATCTTTTCACTGATAATTGAGAGTTGCCACCATTCAAGTATGTATTGAATTTATAATTATTTATTGTTATAAATTCTTTATTGATCACTATAAGGTGTTCACTGTTAATATTTGTTAGAAAGACATTATATTCTTTAAATAAAACCTACTCTTGTACTAATTCCATATGTTGAGAATTTCGCATGAAACTAGGGCCTCCAATCCCGGTATCCCGGATCCTGAAATCCCGGGAAGTTGAACGAAAAATAAGTTTCCAAATTATGGTTTAATTTGGGAATTCCGTAAATTCCTGGGTTTTTGGATTCGATATTCTTAGAAGAGCTAAAAAAAGGTCTCACATCGATTTGTCTTGGGAAATCCGCAAATTCCTGAGTTTTTAAAATTGTTATGAAATTGTGCGTTCCGAGGATTCGAAAAATTGTCAATCCGGAAATCTCGGGATCAAAAAACCGGGTCCTGTATTAGATGTCTTACTTGAAACCTCGTTTTTGAAAACGGACAGCTTTAGAACCAATAGTAGTTCAATAGTAATTCAACCACAGAATTCACAACTAAGTTAAACACAAAAATATAGAGTTCTGCACAATATTTAAAGAGTTCTCATTGTAACAAAGAAGTAAAGAAGTACAACCGCGGACAGAGAACAATGTTTTTCTTTTAATTTCGCTTGTGGCTGCTTGAATCGTAAACACAGCAAGCAAGCCTTACGTACGCTTTTTACCAAGGAAAGTTGGCAGAACCTGTCCCACATCGTAACTTGTGGTTCCAATGCTAAACAACGTACTCTCCGGATGATAGTAGTGAGTGAAAAAGTTCGTATGTTTAGTAGGGTGATTCTACGAGATACACTTTGGATGTAAAATTTTATGACCGACAACGAAATTAACAACAAAACTTCTAACCTAAACAAGTATACAATAAATGCTTGTAATAATCAGTCAATTATTTTTTCAATGTCATTAAAAATTTGAACTTTAAAAAGAAAAACCCATACCCATCTGATTGCTAGTTCTAGCTGCAGCTGGGTAGGTCTAGACTATGGTATCCAATCCCGGACCTTTTGGTGTGATAGAATTTCGAGATTGACATTTTTTTCCATCCCGGGATTGAAAATTCAATACAAAACCGTGTATAGATTAGGATTTAGAATTGAGAATTTATTTTTTATTTTTTTCGACTTCGCTCAACTTTCTGTAATTTTCTCAATGCCGGGATTCCGGAATTAGTACTGTCACAATCCCGGGATTTTGGGATCACAGAATTGGAGTACCTAATCTAGACATGTATTGTACTAATTGCACAATTGTATATATGTATAACTATCAGGAAGTTTTCACTGGTTGATCCCGGATTTTAAAATACGAAAATACGTGAATCCGAAAAATTAGCTAAAATTGTAAGCGATATATTAAAGTATTAAAAGGTTCCGTAATTGGTGATCCTTTCAGTTATGTGTTAGTTATTTATGAAGATCACCTGTTTGATATCTTTTATTGCGTTATTGCGATTCCAATAGATATTTTTCTTGCTTTATTTAAACTTGTAATACACGGTATTGCTATTTATAGTGCCGGTATTTATTATAAATTATCGACATACTGGTATTGATTTATTTGTCCGGTATTGCAATCCCTACTCGAGATGCTTGTCATTACGTGAGTGGTAATGGTGAATTGTTGTAATTGAAACATGTGTTGGGGATACGCCTGGAGAGACTAAGTAAGACCTGCTTGTCGTTTCTGTGAGACACCAGCGTCATCATAGATAACCGTTGGTAAATATCTGTTATATGCTGAGATGCATGTATAACATGTGTTCAATTCAAGCAATTGGCTGATGCTAGTGAATTCTAGAGTTGGCGTAGGCTGATCATAAATTCTCCACATAAAAAGCGCTCATCGTTAAACTAGAGTAATAAGTCTTTATAACAAAACATTTACGTCACAAAACTATTTTAAATGATACTCTTTTTGAAATCAATCTAAAGTCTAATATCTAAAACATATAGTGTTCGCTATTGACTATCAATATATTATTGAACATATTGAAAAATAAACAGTTCTCTCATTTGTTAAAGTTATCTTATAAGTTATTCTCTTGTAAAATAACGTCTATATTTTTCCTTCTGATAGTATAATTTCGTTCATACTTGTATAATAAAATATCGCTCTAGAATATTTGAACAAAAGATAAAATAAAACTGATTATAAAACTGGGTCGCAAGCTTTCCATTTTAGTAAAAAGCTTCAAGTTAGATCATAAAGCTGGGATTTTATGGTGAATTCTTTTTGTCGTGCATGTCATGCTTAAACGGCAGGTGTTCGTTAGAAATTCAGGCAAATTAAGGTTAACTTTTAAAAGTTAAAACAACTTGGTCAAAATGAGGTTAAAATAATATAGCTATAATATTGTATACGTATTTTTGTCTGTGGCCTAGTAGAAAGAACTTGGCGATCAAAATGTGCCAGGTTTAATTAAGAGAAAAAACACATTCTACAAAATTTTGAATCATGAACATCTCAAAATTCACAGCTGTCTCTACAGCTATCAAGTCTCAGTTTTTTAATAAGCATGTTTAATTAAGCAGCAATCCGTGAATAGTTTAAATATTAAAATTAATTTAGTTTTATTTTTTTATATTTAAACTTGGAACTAATGCAGATTCTTAATTTAATCTCTTATAAAATTCTTTAACTTTTAATTAAGATTGCTTGCTGTACTCACTAGTACAAAATCATATTAAGCGTATAAACGTTGTATTAAAGATATTTCAATGAAAAGCATGCGAATGAGACATACGGTATGACCGATTCGTTAAAAATAAGTAAATATAAAGCTTAACTAAAAAGTGCTTCTATAAAGTGCACGCCGCAGGTAAAAAATATGTCATTTATTCCGCTTTGAATTTAAATTGTTAATTCTGAAAGCTTAGAAGCCTCAAAAGACAATCTTCCCGGAAGCGAGAAGTCGAGCATACGGTTCGGAAATATCCCTTATACAGCAATTTACAATCGATAGTAGTAAGCGCCTTAACTGATCAAAACCTTTTACAATCGATATAAATAGACTTTTGTTCGGACTAGGTTTGAATTCAATTCAAAGCTCGTATGCTATAATTACAAACATAATCACTTGATTTTTGATAACTGTCAGTTTATGATGGAAAGAAGTCATGTGTATGAATATCACAATATTAATGTACATAGTTCACTTTTTTATAGTATGATCAGGATTAGGGCACCCAAATCTCCGGATTAAATTTTTTGATTCCGAAATCCCGGGATTGTGATAGTACTAACCGCTCTCGTCTAATAGTCTTTATTTAAAGAAATCCGTAAATTCTTTGGATTTCAAAATTCTCAAACAAAAATTTCTCACTCCTGAATTTCTACACAATTTTATGGTGAATGTTCAATCCCGGAATCCCGGGATTACAAAAAGGGTCCGGGGTTGGATGCCCTAATCAAGACCAGATTTGGGTACGTTCTGTAATAGAGTAATTATAATATTATGATGACTGTCGGAAAGGTTTTTTTTTTCTACAGCAGCATTAAGAAAAACAAAACTGATATTCAATATTTGAATTATGTATTAAATTAGTATTTGGAATTTACTAGTAGTACTACCTATGTTCTTTCGAAAAGCATATATCTTTATTGTAAACTATTTATATGTTTAAATATTTAACCAAATATATGTTTTTAAGTTACTCGAATAATTTTGTCTAACGTTATAACAATCAATTTCTTATGAATAACATAACGCCAGATACGAAAACGAAAAATTACTTAAATTGATTTCAAATTCAATTTTTTTTTATTTTATTTTAAGCGGATGCAAATTAATATGTTTCAACAATAACAAATGAGATATTTACCATTATATAATATATACATTGGATATCGAAAAACTTAAATATTTTTAACAATAAAACACACAAATTATTGAAAAAAAATATGATTGCTTTATAACGAATACAACTTAATAATGGGTCTAGGACAGAATATAAAGGTATTCAGGTTTTATATTGTTTCATAATGTATATTGTAACAAGGATTATAAGATTGCAAAACCCTTTGAAATTTCCGCGAACGCACCCTCTGTTTTACGCAAAACAATATTATAGAGGGCGAGTCTAAATTTCCGCCCTTGTTACAGTGCACCTTGTTTTAAATGAAAAACCACGTGAGAGCTTTCGTATGAAAATAGGGGATCATTATTTAATCATAGAAATTTATGTGTTTCAAATTGAATTCAGCATAATGTAAAAGAGATTTCTCTGTTTCACGAAGAGCTACATTAATTATTCAAATTTTTGTATGCCTCGTACCTATCAAAATCTTTCTGTTATTATTTTGATATTCGCATCTAAATATGTTTATGAAATCTATTTAAAAATATATTTAAATTTAACAATAAGATAACACAACATATCGACTGTGGAAAGGAAAATTTCCAAAACAGCTTTTTTTCAATAATCACAATGTATACAACTTGACACACATTCTATCAAAAGGGTGGAAGCTGAAAATGCCGAATAAGTATTAAATTTAGCTTTTAAGTTTGAAAAAGATGACCCTGTAAAAAATTAAAACCAAGAAAAACCACTGAAATAAAGGTTTTTCCGAGACAATTTCTTTGATTAATATTAGGTTATGTCAATTAAACACCAGTTTAGAAGTGTCCGTGCACTTCAAGGTTGTGTATAATTCATAATTTCCATATGTCAAAAAATCATCAAAACACGTTTTTAGCGCCTCCTGTAAAATTTGTGTGGGTTTCGTCCTTTTTCCTTTCCACAGTCGATATGTATATAATAAAAAATATTATCAAAAAGTCGAAATTCTAATCAATAAAATAACCAGTTTACTTGTGACATTATTTAATCCACATAAGAGAGTGCCGCATTTTATCTAAAAATCATAATTCAACAAAATTGTTTGTATTTAAAAAGTATTGCTGACTATTTTTTATTAGCCTGGTAAATGATCCTGTTATATAATATATATTTTTTTATCTTTCAACCTTAGCTAAATCATTACGAGTAGGACTTCCAATCCCGGGATCCCGCTCAATTTTAAAATTGTAAATTCCCAAACTTTCAAAATCACCGATAAAAAAAATCTACACGATTTTATGGTGAATGTTCAATCTCGGGATTACAAAAAAGGTTCGGGTTTGGATGCCCTAATTATGAGTAATATAATCAAAGCGTTACATGTAAGTATGATTTCTGCAAACAATGATTCTATAATTATTTCTATAATATAGAAATTTTATGTTACATAAAAAATTATAATTTCAAAATAAAGATGGATTTATGCCAATTTGGCACAGTTAAATTTGTGAATTTTTATACAGGGTCAAAAATGCCTACTTTTTAAACTGTATTAACAATAATTTCTCAAAATGGTACTATAAATAAACCAACAGAAATATACCTAACGAAGAATGAATTTTCAATAACCTTAGATCGCAGTATTTTCACTTAATTATCCTTAGATATACACGATAAAAACTATTTACCAACCGTCAGTTTATTAAGTTTATTTATGAACTTAATAAACTGATGAACTTGAATGCATACATATCGCAAAAGGCCACTTTAAGGACTACTATGGAAATGTACGAAATCTGAACGATTTAAAGATTAAATATGCTTTTCACTACTAATTCGATAAAATAATTTTTGTCTACAATTAAAAAAATAAAATACTCTTTTTTACAAATTCTATTGTTATTTAACATGATCAGGACTGGTTCCCGTCATAACGAGCATGATTAACTTATGCTCGTCATGCTGATCATACTAAATAAAAGTGAAATTTGTACAAATGAGTTTTATTTTTTTATTTAATGCCTTTCTACCAAGTATTGACTGTGAACACCCAAAAATTGATCTTTTCTATAATAATAAACATATTTACTATGTCATTAGTATGTTAAATACAGACATTATTAACCATTAGTTGCATATTATTTGAAAATAATTTAGTGGTATAAAACAAAATATAAGTGGTTTAGTTTTAAGAGGGTTATCGAGCACCAAAATATATCAAAATTACCGCTGAGTGTAAAGTTTCAAAACAGCTTCATCAGTGAGCTTCCATTAAAATTTGACCTTAAAATAAGTTTCGAAGTTTTCCCGTAAACTTCCGAAATATACTTTGAATACTGCTACCGCACAAGACGTGAGAATGTATTTTGTTCGGAAGATGTGTTTAGCATATACATCAGCTGTCGGATTTAAAACGTTTCGTGGAAAAATTACTGATTTCGTGGAGCTATAATCTCTCATAAGATTGGGTTTATGGCGGATTCGATAAGTGAAAACAACCCACGTCAACCGGACACCTTTCCCAAACGATTTTTTTGTTTTGGATTTATTGAATATACAAATAGTCCTGACACACATATGAAAGTAAATTCATGAGTGAAGTTTATTGTATTACAAAATTAAGATGATTTTCATGAAATATTTTTTTTCATAAATAGCATATTTTTTGTGGTACTGGTATTTATCGTTAATATATAATTACTATACTTTGTCAGCATCTCGCAATGTTTACCTTGTTTATATAGTTAATACGTTTTTGGGAAAAAGCTCTTAGGGTTGAAACATATGTACATAAATAATAAAGAACTTTCAGCTGCTTTTTATCAATCTTGGCGATAACTGTCATATTATTCTCTTTAGCTATAGAACAAAGCTGAAAAAATATAAGTGTTCATATTAGAAAAACGATTATGACTTTGTGCTAAATAGTTTTGAATATATCGGAGTTGTTTGTGAATAGCTTGATGACTGCAAAATATTGAATTTACGGAGGAAGGGGTAATTCAAACAAATACTTATATTTAAAATAAGTAAACGAAAACAAAATGATCATTATTAAAATTTCGACTATTCCTATTTTTATAGATTTTATATCAGCTTTAAAGCATCGCGCATCATCGCAAAATCTATATTTGAAAGGATGTATGCAAAAGCGTTTAAATCATATCAGGTGTTTCTCAAATAACATCGATATTATTATTAACAATATTTATATAAGTATTCCACGAATAATAAAATGATCAATTTTATATTATTATGTATGTCACTTTTAAGGTGTTCACTGTCAATACTTGGTGGAATGGCATTATAATAAAAATAATAAAAGATTTTTAGAGGAGCGAAACCGGTCCTGATCAAATAAATTTTCAGTGGAAAAAGTACTAAAAATCTTTTATTATTTTTATTATGTATGTATCTGAAAAAAAACTTCGAAATTGTTAAATGATTTAAATTCATCATATTTTTTAAGTTTATTAATAATAAAAAATAATTTCGTGTAACAGTTTAACATTTGAACCTGGTGAAATTTTAGTTAAAACAATTTTTGTATTGTTTTAAATGTATCTAAATTTTTTAAATATTTGTAGTTCTATAAATAAGTGTACTTAAACATTATCGAATTATGTTGTTGAAAGTATTTGATGTTTTGTAATCAAGGCTAATATTTTAAATAATATATTTATTTGAAATACAAAATCAAAGATAGGCGAAGTTAAGTGAAAACATTTGAGTTTCTTTGAGCTATACTTAAATTTTGGGAAATTCGCAGTGCTATCGTAATTATAATATTCAATTCGGAAGACTTTTGCGTAAATAACGTTGATATTACAGAACATTTTTTTGGTGATATTATCTTGTTTTCAAAAAAAAAAAACAAATATGTCCCAAGCAGCATTGAAGATTTCAAACGAAACGCGATATGAATGCTATCAAAGGGCTTATGTTTTGATTTTGTACAAGTGCTTTCAAAAAATGGGTTCAAAAGCAGAAGAGAAAAATGCAAAGCGAAATATTCATTTTTGAAGGTGTTGTAATTTTTCTAAAGGTTGTATTATAATGTCACATTGAAAGGAAAACCACCCTTGTAAATTAGAGACTCAATTGATGAACGACAAGATATGTACTGCAAGATTAACAAATAAAATACGTTTGCAACATTTTTTCGATGAATATGGTCATTTCTCTTAAATATTAAATAAAAAAATCCGGATTTTTTTTAAGTAGCTGAGAATTTTTTGTCTTTTAATAATTATAGATAGACGATTTCGTGACGTGGCGAGACAAGGCAAAAAATGGATGTAAACGATGGAAAACAATTGATAATAAATATATCCATTAACAATAACTCCCTAATAAAGTAGCACATAGCCTCACACGTAAGTCTGTTTACATATGATAACAAGCGACATCTAGCTGTAATTCAGTCACTCAGCTTTTGTTTTCAGAAAAGGTAAAAATAAATAGATTTGACTATAATATAAATATAAATAGATTTGAATTTTTCGGTTTATAAAAGGTGGCTACGTACAGTTGAAAATATCACAGACATCCGTGCCTTAAATGTAAATACAAAAAATATATAATATATGTATACACACTAGATGATTGTATCCCTTACTCCAGGCAGAACAAAATTCCTTAAGCAGCAATGGTAAAACTGTCTGGAAAGCTTAAAATAAATCTAGATATTTAAATAATCATTTGTTTATTTTTCTAATTTATTTTATTTTTTAATAAGTAAAATTATCTTTTTTTGCGTAAAGAAATATCTCAATTCACACTTCAGTTATTTTTTTTATAAAATATTGCTGATAGGTGACGCTGTCATGAAGCCGAAAAAACTTTTTTTTATATTATTGTGAAGCTTAATACTGTGCTATTTCTACCTTAAATATATTAAGTTTTTCGATAAACTTTTAAATTTATTTATGCTTTGACAGTTAGATAAGACACATTATTTCTTTAAAAAATATATATCAGTACAACTATTTTACAATTTTTTATAAACGCTATTTAAAATCTATAACAAAATACAGGAAA
Source organism: Himalopsyche anomala (assembly GCA_031772345.1). Taxonomy (NCBI): domain Eukaryota; kingdom Metazoa; phylum Arthropoda; class Insecta; order Trichoptera; family Rhyacophilidae; genus Himalopsyche; species Himalopsyche anomala. Next base: position 15,856,310 of record CM062830.1, read on the forward strand.
CGATCATTTTTGTTTATTAATAATAGCATGGTTATGATAGGGGATAAAAAAAGTTTAGTTGCATACGGCTTAATGAGAAATTTATTCGTCAGAACGGAACCAACTAGCACCACTCACAGTCGCTTGAGTGCACTGCCAGCCACACTTTTGTTTTAATATGCAATATAATACTCGGTCTTTGAAGTTTTTTTTTATCATTCAAAGCAGAGTTTCTCAACCTTTATGGGACCATGGTCCCTTTTGAATGTCTTCCAGGACATTTGGATACAAAATCCCAAGAATTTGCGAATTTCCCAAAATTATCACCGTGACACGTCTTTTCTTTTACACTTCTAAGACATTCCAATTTCTAAAACAGAAAATATTACGGATTTCGAAAATTTTTCTTGTGGACGCCTTAACCTTTACTGTGGGTCCCCTAAAAAATAGTCTCTGTGGCTCTCGGTTGAGAAACCCTGATTTAAAGCCAAAACACTAGCGACTAGATTATTCGCAGTGAAATATGGCAATACTGTAAACCTCTGTTTGGATCTCGCCAGGGATTTTATCAACTTGGATTAAATATGCCAGTTTATTGTTTATCCATGTGAATAAAAGGCAGAAAATCGTTAGGCGAACTTTTGTAAACGGTTAATTAAAAGCTAAGTCTGATTGATGTTTTTCACAAATAATATTTTTTAATATTTGCCAATCAACGGTGATCAAAGGCAAAGTGTTTGTGAAATAATTTAATTTAATTTTCTAAAAATACATTGAAGATGTTTTTGTCTTGTGCTTATTATTTATGATTTGAATAAATTTTAATTTGTGAAAGGAGAAATAAAAATATTAAAAAAATGAGAATTTATTTGAAATTCTTCAATCATAGAGGCCTCACGACAGTTATAAGCTTAAATCAATAATAATAATATTTGCACAACAGTATGATAAAATATTACATTGGTTGCAGTTGCAGCTTTCTGGCGTGAGCTAAAAAATACTTGTTAAAATGTGATTCAGATAGTTTATTGATTACCTTTAAATTTTTTTGGGTGCTTGCTCCCAAGAAGTTTTTTATAAATAATTTCGTCGGTATCCTGACAAAAGGTGTAATGTTAAAAAACCTTGTTTTGAGATAATCGTCATTTATGATAATCATGAAATTTTGATATTTCTATTTATGCACTATAACTTTTACTTATCGTTCCAAACATCATCGCCACCACATTATATCGAATTTCATCCGATAATGTTCAACATATTTAAAAGCGTTTCGAGTTTCGAGTTTCGGCTCTGAGTCAGTTCAAGTTCATCCGCGCACTTGAACGCTTGAAGATGCTGAAAGGCGAAACCCGGGTCGTTAGTGACATAACTTGTGTGAATGTATATAATTTGAACGATTCAAATTTAACACTGAATATGGTTAAACTTGTTTTTTTTTTCAAAAGATACACGTGTTAAAATTAACAATAATTATATTCTAAATGAATTAAGGTTTTTTGTGTTTTAGCTTTTTAATGAGCATTCAAATATATTGAATAGAATATATACCTCAAAAAGGATAGAGTTTTTATTTTATTAAAGTTATTCGTCTTGAAATTCTTAAAGCTAAATTTGAAAGAGAAACATCTACGAGTATTGTGGACGTAGCAGTTAGAAAACTTGGCTCTACAAGCTACGACTGCTACGATTGCTACAAACTGCGAAGTGCATTTAGTAAGTTGACTGTCAAAGGAAAAGCTTCGTTTTGAAATACCTACAGCAAATAGTTTCTGAAACAGGTTTTCTTAGTTGAATAACCATTTATGAATTGTAAATCATTATTTACAATGTAAGGTAAAATGCATATTCTGTTAGTATGTGGTCAAGAGCTGTTCAGTTTTAAAGTAAGAGAGTGTTGAAGTCAAAATTTCGAATGACAGAAAGACACTCTAATGCGTTAATTTATAATCAAGGCTGTCGAGTCGTTAATAAATAAATCGATTTTTTTTCTTCCTTGAAATGGTCTTTAGTTTTATCAATCATTTCCCTTACTTCTATTGCATACAGTCACTATTTTACCAATCAATACGATGAATAGACTAATTAACGAGAATATATTATCTTTCTCATACTGTTTGTATTTGCTCTAATCTATCTCATTTATCTCGATAAAGAATTGAGAATTTTTCGCCTACTTTTTTGTAATATTACAAAATACTATTTTTTTTTATTATAGAGCTTAATTGATTTAAAGGGTTTGGACCAGGGCTGTGAAGTCGTGTAAAAAAGACCTCTTTTATATTAATTTCACTTTTATTTTATATGATCAGGGCTGCTTTTGTTCACGATGAGCATTATCAATAAATTATTACTTACGATATGAATGAAAAAAGTACATTTTAGTTGTAAGATTTTTTGACGTACTGATTATCCGTCTCTTGCTCGAGGCTATTCATCTTTCCCATGTTTAGTGGTTCTCGATTACGTTCGAAAGCAAAAGAAGCCAATTTTCTATTCGACTGACCGACAGATGGGGTCACATCCGCCATAGATTTATGGGCCCCGCGGGAGCCGATAAGCGTGATTGTTTCAAAAAAGTTCGTTAGCTCTTAAAATATATAGCGGTCGAGCTTTTTTATTATTAAGCTGAACTTATTGTAAACAGTCAATATCACTCTCTAAAATACTGAAATAAAAGCACTTTGATTTTTTGGAAAATAATTATGAACTTATGTTATTGTTACAACTATATAAAGTTTCACACGTATACAAGTCAGACGTAGGATTTCTATTTTTTTTTTAAATCACTACAGTGCAAACTTTTGTTCATCATCATTCAGTCGCCCGTTGTAGTCTAGTTGGTTAGAGCTTGCTATACCAATCAAGTGGGTCTGGGTTTTATTCCCGGTAAGGCCAATGTCAAATTGGATTTTTTCAATTTTAATTTGAGATCTAAGACATGGGTGTTTGTGAAGTTAATTCTCCTCGAGTTAATCTCATGTGACTTACAAAAATTCTCATCGAGTATATCTCGTATGATCTTTCAACTTCAAAATATTTGACGCATTGGCGTTAGCTGTAATGTCAAATATTTTTTTTTTAAATTATAAAATTTATCATTTAAAAAACACTTCACTGTCAATACTTCGTGGAAAGGCATTATATTAATAAAAAACCAATATTCCTTTGTACTTTATTTCCACTTTATTTTAAAAAGGTCGGGACCGAATTCGCTCATGGCAAGCATTGTCAACTGATAATTTGATGATTTATTAATTATATTTTAGAGGTGTTAAACATTTTAATTTTGTGTAATTATAGAATCACTTATATTGTAATTTGTAAATTCACTTTAATTTCAATTGTTGTTTACACTTTTTCATTTCATTTTTTTTTTGACAATGCTCGCCATGAACAAAACCGGTCCTGACCTTTTAAAATAAAGTGGAAATAAAGTACAAAAGAGCGTTGTGTTTTTATTAATAAAATATATTTTATATTATTGTTCCTCAATATCAAGTCGATGATCGAAAAGAAAAATTCACGCTCGATACTTTAAAAGTTAAACACATTGTTTCATCAATATTCAATATATTTTCTCGGTAATAATAGTTACGCCACCTGATTTTTGATATTTTGTAAGACGCGCGTTTCTGTCGTAAATATTACAAGTAGAACCTCAAATCGACAACAGTGATGTCCTCAGAGATGTTTAATGCCATATTTGATTGATTAACAATGAAAACCTTACGCTAGCTATCCAAATTACAAATCCCGTTTTAGGTCTATAGTCTATACTAATGTAAATTCAATATCATTAAAAATCAACTGTGTAGGTATATAAAAAGTGATTACATTAAAAAGCAGGTGGTTTTAAGGGCATTTAATATTGTCACAGCAAGAATGTTCGCTATAAATTATCGAACGTAGAAGGTACAATTTACAGCTATCATAATTACTATTCCAATTCCGAAAATGTTAAACGACCAAGATGTGACCAGGGCATCCAACCCAGATCATGTTTGTAATAACGGGATTTCTACATTAATTTTTTCCAATCCTGGAATCCCGGGATTTAACATTGATTATTAAATCGTGGACAAATTCGAAATTTAAAAAAATTTTGGTCTTCGATTTTTAAATTCTGAAAATTTCCGGATTTCCGGAATGAAAAAAAATGAAATCTTTTTTTTAGGTCTCACGTGGATTTCTACAATTTTGACTGGTTGCCTGTTTACACAAACTCTTCGAGAATGTCGCATATGTTATTCTCGATCCCGAAATTCCGGGATTAGTGCTGTCACAAAACCGGGATTTCGGAATCAAAAAATTGGACGGGATCCCGGGATTGGACGCTTTAGTGACATTATAAAGGTTGCAAGACTTCATTATTACGCAAAAAAAGGTTTATCTTTATTCTACATAAGCAGTTTTAACCGTTTGAATACCGCGAAATTAAATCATTAGTACGTCCCAGGGATACTGCGTGTTTTTGAGAAAAATAATTTTGCCTAATATACACACGAATTCGATATTTTAAAAACCTATATTAACTCAGTATAGATAGCACAACACATATTCATCAAAATATTCTATTATAATACCAAGTATTTGATTTTTAAAATGTCTTGGACATCCGTGTTCGTTTGCTTATTGTTCCGGACACCTGTGTCCACTTGGTATTCAAGTGTTTAATATCACTGTATATTCAATAAAAAATATTTTTCTACCAATGAAATCACATGAACTGGTTTTGTAAAATCTGTTGGCAATTCTTCTTTGATATTTTTCCGTTCAAATATGTATAAAACACATTAAATGTATAAGGAAACAGTAAGTATTTAGCTATTCTAATTGAAACTTTTCCCGCCAAAAAATGCCATTTTTAAAAGTTAGGTTATTATAATTTTTACTTTCATTTGATATACTTCAATGATACACAGATTTTTTTAATGGCTTATAAAAAAAGATCGATTATACGTTGAAAATAATACCATTGGCTTATTATATACATATAACATATATGTTAAATAAGTAAATGAAAAACTCACTATATTATATTATAAATCGTTTTCAAGTATGTTGAGTACATTAAATTCTTATCAAATGAAAATTACGTGAAAGGATTAGAGCGACTGTGGTGAAGTCATCAATCATAATGAAGATAAAAATGGAAAATGTTTAGGGTAGCGAAAAGAATAATAAAAAAATATAGATTTTATCACGCAGAAACACACATCCACCACATGCAAAGTTGAGTACCTAATTAAATTTTCTATCCCTTTGCTAAAAAAGAACCCTCCGGCAGATTTGTCATCCAGTTATGTCGATAAACACGTGCCGTGGAATAAAACAGGCCAATTTGTTTTAGTACACGAAGTCTTTTAAAAAAATGCTAAGCTTTTGGCGAAACCTCTGTTTAATAACTTTCGATGTTTCTTGTTCAACTTCCGGGAAATTCTCTCGCTCATTCTCGCTTAGTGCTTTGGTTCGTGATTCCAAATGAAAATTAAGATTACATTTATTTAGCATTATTTTTAATTTCATTTTGTCTGTGATTATAATATTTTTTTACACTATTTACTTTTTTGAAACTGTATGGAAGAAGATTGTTGTACGTAATATTCTTGTATCTCCACCTGAACTATTTCATTATCTTAAATGGTGATTTAACTGACCTATTCTTTCATTAAAAACGACAGTGAAATAACGATTTATAAAATATGTAATTTACAACAACCTGTGAAATAACAAAGGTCGTTTGTTTCTTCACTCACTAGAAGCCTTTTTTTTAACCATGTCCGCTCCCAATGTGGAGCATATGGACTCCTAATGTAGTTTATCTCAACAGAAGTGTTTCTACGAGAACTGCTTGTTACTCAGTTGCTCAACCTCTCTTTTTCCAAATAGAGTAGGGATAGAAGGATAGGGCTAGGACAGGACTAGTGGTAAGCTAATCGCTCTCGATACGCCCGTTTACAGGATAGGATGGGTGGGAGGGAGAAATCAAGACATCACATACATCCATGCCTTCAAACAGAAATTCATAAATCGATTGAAAAATCAATTTATAAACCGGGATTTGAACCCGTGCCCTCCGTAACCGAAGCCAACAACGCTGAACACTCGGCCACACAGGCGGCTCTAGTGACTCTATATTTAATTAACATTTAACAACCAATAAAATAACTATGTTCTTATATATTTGTATTTCCTGGCAATATAGTCTGAAAGAAGAACTATCCACCTCGATTATTCCGCTCCAATTTGTCAAGTTCCTTGCCTGCATATATTTATTGCCAATACCCACCTTAGCTATATATAAAGCTAAACTTAAGCATTCAGTTTGAACTAAATTGTCCTTCTAATCATTGATGGTGTTAAATTAATATTTGTTCCAGCACTTTTGGATTATATGATCGCAAATAGTACCGATGTTTTCTGGAGTAGATTAAACTCAACCAGTATTTGGTGTTTATTGTCTAATTTATATCGTTTAAGTCTATACCCATGCTTCTGAGCTTCAAAGTCTCTCAAAAACTGCATTTTTATGAATTTAAATATGTAAAAGTAAAAAATATAAAGTTATCACCAAATCTATTAAAAAAATAGTGTAAACAATATTTTTAAGCAAAATACTTATTATCTACGTGGTACAATAACCCGTTAACCATTTTTAATTTTTTTTTACATCCCAAACTGTTTTGAATTCAAATGTGCTTTGAATCAGAATAAAAACGTGCGTTTCATTTAAAATCAGTTTCATTGAAAAATAAAAATGTATGCACTTTGGATGACATGTCAGTGAGGCAAACATTTCGCTCGATAAATACTCTAGCAATTGGCTCAATGAAAATCCATCTTCCATGGTGACTGATGGACAGTCAGCAGGATTTCATCTGTAAAATGGAATCCGTACTTCAAACGGGTCAAACGTTATTTTTTACTTTTTTAGAATTCAATCTCTTTATACAAAGAGATTCAAGGCAAAAAAACTAAACAAAATGTTGATTTTTTTATGACACAATGTTTTTAAATAAAGACGAAGATTTTGTGATACATAATATTGGTAAGTCTTTTTTTTCGTAATTGAGATGAAAACTTTTAACTTTATTATTTGTTGCCTGCCCTATGATTATTTAATCAAATAATTTCAATAAAAACTGAAATAATTGGCAATTAGAATTTGAAGAATGATAGAATTTCATTATAAGGTTAAACAATAGCATTTTATTTATTTTTAAAATTCAGTTGATAACTATTTCAGCTTTCAGCCCTCGTCAGAACTATGTTTAATATCACATTTACTTCTTTTTATATAATAGTATGTACAAAAAAAAATAAACTTTTGGAATCAGGCCGCAGATGTTATATAAATATATTTTTTTTCATTGTAAAGGAGAAAGATTTCCACGTTAGTAGTAACAACAATAAGCAAAAACAGTATATACTATGAAAGCAATTAACATTATAACGATAAAATATTTTAACGATTATTCATTTTTTTTTGGAGACTTGACAATTGGCTATCTCGCACAGATAATTGTTTATAAAATATTTGTATATGCGTTGCCTAGTTATGACGTAGTGAGTTCCTAGTTATGATATTAAGGTTCATACATTTTGGGATTTTCGTTCCCGTGTAGGTGTGCGTTCGTCAATCCAACATATGCGATTGAATTTTAAAACGAGAATTATTAAAGCCAATTTGAATATTAATAAAATCATTGTGTAGCTGTTGGATAAGTGTTTACTAGCGCCTATCAAAACAAACCTCAGACGAAAATATCTTTGATTTTAGGAAGCATATCTGGGCAAAACTTCCCGCGTGGAATTTCATCACTGCAATTGATTAGGGGTGGGGAGAGAGGGTAGAAATATTCCAGGAAATTTCATTATCTCTCGTAGCAAAGCTTCACCGACACAGCGTTCCTATCCCGCTTGACAATCCATGACACTGCGACTGTAACGTACGTACAACGTACAGCTCAAATCACTATCACTGACTATGAAACTGACAGTTAAAAAAACGCTGTAGCACTCCAAAATAATCGATATGATTTAACAATTCATCGCGAATGAATTCATAGCTTTGTCAATTTAACTACAAGACTACTAAAAACACCAAATAAGGTAAAAGAAATTGCTTTTCACAAGGTGTTCACTGTCAATGGTGGTAAGGTATTATATTTTTAAAAAAATACTCTTTTAAACTTATTTCATAATTTATTTAATATGGTCAGAATCAGTTCCGCTCATAATCAGCATTTTTTGTCGAAACAGTCCTGATCTTAATAAATAAAATTGGGAATTAGTACAAATGTATATGTTATTTTTTGAATATAATGTTTTTCCACCAAGTATTGAAAGTAGACACCCTAAAAGTGAAGTACGTCAAACTATGTTTCGTTTAATTATGGTACTAGAAAATTCACCAAACAACTTTTTACATTGAATTATGCGCCATCTTTACAGCAGTATTAATTTGTACTGTGTACTGTACAACTTGTTATCATCTCATTTGTTGAGTAACCTAATATGTTTGTAAAAAATGCGGTGACCTAATGCAGGCATGCCAAACCTTGGCTCGCGGGACACATGTGGCCCTATTGAAGGTATTTTGTGGCCCTTTCGAGGTTTTCAACTTTCTATACATTTTGCATTTTTTATTGGTATAATATATAAAAAAATGTCGTGTTGCATTCCACCGCCAGACATTTATTTGTAGTAATGCCAATTTCTAAAGGACTCCCAAAAAATGTAGAACCATAAATTTACAGACCCAGATATTTTATTGATTACTAGCCACTAAGTAAGTGTTGAGGAACAGTGGTAGCCGACTGAGAAAGACAGCATGGCACGCGCCTGTTGCTATTTCGCTCTAATGGTCAGATTATATTTTATTTAGGATTTTAAAAAAAATATATATTGTTATTTCTATTGTGAGCTGTTTTTTTTATTACAATTATAATATTATCGTATTATTAATAATATTCAATATATTTATGTGTGGCCCATCAGAGACATGCACTATTATATTTGGGCCACCAAGTGATTTCAGTTGCCCTGATCTTAAAGTATTAGTAGAGTGCAGTCAACGTACCAATTAAAAATAATGTTATATCATTTGAAAATAAGTCTGTAGAAATATTATTTTTGACCATACTTTTTAAATAATTATGTCAACAGGCGTTGTTTCTGAGAGTAGCCTATAAATTGCCGGTCCGCTGAAAATCTAATCTATTACTGTTGCCATACGAAATGGTGCTGAAAGTTTGCCCCGTATATCGTTTGGGGTAGATATGTCCCATCAAACAGGGTTGGACATTTTATTTTATGTTGTATTGAATTGCAGTCATTTATCCCTTCATTGAACCTTTCATCTAACATATAGTTATCTCGTGATCGGGTTTTATTCATATGATCTGATTAACATTTCTTTGATTCTAATTTTTATACTATTGAATCTATAAGTTAAATCGTAATTACTATAATGTAAACTAATTTTAGGAATAAAAAAATGTATATATTGAATGGTCACGTTTAGTATTTGACATCATTTCTGACTTTGCTACAGACATATACTTTCAATAGATCATCTGATTAGTCTGATTAAAAAATATGAATCCTGAATTATCTGCTCTTTGTTTACTTAAACAAAAAAGAGTTACACAACTGGCTTGAAGTGCCATACATATCCGATATTCACTATACATAATTAAACCTTTAAAATTACAGATTTTTACGCTATACACACAAGTTTAACGAAAACGGTAAATGGATTCTTACTTTGAAGATTCTTCGATACACGCATTATCTGCACGAGAAAACTCCACACATTTTCGATTATGTTTCGATTAAAAGTGTTATTTAAAATAAAAATGATAATGCTAAAAATAAGAAAATACTATTTAACTATCGTATTACAGTGGTCGTTGTCATTTGCTTCCATGACTGATCTCGCGGGTTCAAAAAACAATACAAACAAAAGGATTATCGAGTCCCATTCAAAAGCATGGGTGCTTGTAATTTCTAAAAACTCTCTCTTCCTTCCAATCTTAAAATAACAGGGCGCAGCGAGAGCGATTATTTAACCACTAGTCTTGCTTCTATCCCTCTATTAATACTTTGGTTGAAAAAGACAGGTTGAGCAATAAGCAGTCCTTGTAGAAAAACTTCTGTTGAGATACCTGAATTAGAAAGCATATGGCTCTACATTGGGAATGGACATGGATAAAAAAATATTCATTTTTTTTTAATTTTTATTTTAAAAAAATATTTGGCTTTACAGCTTACGCCAATGCTTCAAATATTTTTTAAGTTTAAAGTTCATAATAGATATACTCGTTGAGAATTTTTTAAAGTCACATGAGATTAACTCGAAGCTTAGATATCAAATTAAAATTGAAAAAATCCAATTTGACATTGACCGTACCGGGAATCGAACCCGGACCTATCTGATCGGTAGAGCAAGCTCTTACCAACTAGACCAAAGCGGGCGACTAATTTAATATTGTGGGATGTAAAAAGGAATCTCGTACGGCAGCGGTGGGCTGTAAATGCGTTAACAGGGGGCTCGCTTAATCTCAAAGCTATTCTCGGTGTTCTGGGGAAGGAGTGAATTCTTTTACCACTCCTACGTAATTATAGTTAATACTTAATAAGCAATCGAACAATATTGAATTTACCGTAAACTTATCAATATAAATTGTACTACTGTGTATACTGAAGCTGTCGTAGATAATATGTAAGTCAGAAATTGCAATTATATACCAATTTGATTTGAGAATATTGTTTTCTCTTAGATTAACAACGGGCTCGCCGGCCTTAGTAAAATTTAACAAGGGGCTCGCGCGAGCCTTTTCGAGTCCCCTCCAGCCCACCCCTGTCGTACGGAATTATCACTGATCTAATGAAAACAGCCGAGATTCAGAAGTCAACACAATTAAAAATTGGTTGGTGTTATTAGATATTCTTTTTCAACATGTCAAAAGGCATCAAGAAAAGTTTTTCGATGGCGGATTATAGGTTTCTCTCTACAACTCCGTTAAAAAAAGTTTCGGTCAAACCACAGTAAAAAAATATTTTCGTTGAAAGTAATAAAAAATCACCCGGCGATAAAAAAACCCGTCGAGAGTAATGATAATTTTTTTTTCATTTCGTTATCCTAAAAAGTTTTAAAATTCGCTGTCCGAATTGTACCATACGCGTTTTTGGCCTTTCAAACTCAAAATTCCCATCGTTATTTCTATTCGTTCATTAACCAAATCAGCCGGAAAAAAATTCAAACTCGTTATAACGTATTTGCTTTTAAATGTCGAATAATTTTTGTGTGGTTTTTGCATAAAAAATACGCTACCTCGGTCACGTTCCAGTAGATATAACGGATTTTTTTAAACTGTTATAATATATGTACGGCGAGCACGCTTGGTGTTTTTCAGTTTCCAGTATTCAAACGCATTTCAGAGGACCACATGACACGCAGTATGTTATTACAGAAATGCAATGAATCCGTCCAACGTGTATGGTTTCGTTTGAAATAATTCAACTCCCGCTCACTCGATTTTAATATGTTTGCGATTCGTTCAATTTGAAATTCTTGCTGGCGTGCACACGCCGGTGCTTTTAAAATTGAAAAAAAAATACCAGCAACAAAGTCAAAGGACATTGATTTTCATTTTATATTTCCATTTGCGTCATCATAATTGCGGCATCGTCACATTTCCGTATACACAGTGGCTATTTATTATACCTCGTATTAACAAAATAAACATTTGGAAATTGATTGTGATCATAAAACTGTTAAATTTAAAAAATTGTCGAACTTTAACAATATGCTACCTTGTCTAAATCAATGCAGCTTAACGACCGTGGACGCGTATTTGCGTCTTTGAAAAACAAAGGATGCTAGCCGGCGGACACATATATGCGTATAGGCGAAGTATCTGAAAGCTAAGAAAATTAAATTTTGCAAAGATATCTCAATTTGCTTACAAATTATAGTGAATTTAGTAAAATTACAATTTTTGCGAATTGTTCGCAAAATTTTATTTCGCCAGGTAAAATTTTATAAAAAAAAACATGCGGTCGTTAAGCTGTTAAACTTATTTTAATATTTAAATATCGTTAAAATGAAATAAACATTTTTTAAACATCCTATGTTTTTCTTTTTCAGGTAAGCGAGTTTTCAAAATTGAAAAAATGTCATCGTATTTTGTTTGCCAACCAGCTTCCAGCGGTAAGTTTCAATTTTAGCTGTGACATTTCAATTATTAAGACCGTAAATGTTTCCTTGTTTTATCAAAGTATAAATTTTACGAGTGTGAAGGTGACTATGCAAAATAAGAACTATTTTTAATGTTAACGATTGCTTTTCGTCACATTGAAGAAAACTTTCGTTACATATTTCGACACAAATATCTTTTGTAAATAAATGGATGTTAAAATAACCTCATCGCGGTCATGGCAAATAAATACATAGAAAAACGAACAACATCTTGATTTTCATATTTGTATTTCAGCAATCTTTTTTAGTTATCAAAGATTCAGATTCTTTGCATCATCTTCACAGAACTAAAACGGGAAATTAAGTCCTGGGCATACACAAATCATTTCGTTTACTCCTTCATCTTGATAGAGCTTTCGGCTCATACAACTACGACGGGGGCTTTCTACAAGTGCTTTTCTCAGAATAAAGCATCCCTTGGTGAACTATAATAGCCTGAAGTGGAAAATGGGGAGGCTTCGCAACTTTCTTACGTAGAAAAAGGTTGATATCTTTATAAGAGTAAAGTGAAAATACTTAAAGGTTTTTCAGATAGTAAAAACTTTCATACTGTAACATTTCTTGTGGTTAATATTATAAAATTTGTAGGGAAACTTGATCGTTGAAGTTTTAACATAATATCAGATTTTTATATTCAACAAATAATTTGATGCATAATTAAAAATTTTGAGTGAAGGTGCTCAAAATAGTTTGGTTCATAAAAAAGATGACATCCAATAATACACATATTTTTATAATCAATTGGCATTTCTATATTATGACCATTGAAATTGATTTTTAATGCCCAAAGATTCTAATGATCTCATGTTATTTCAAAGACTTGTAATTGCGTATGCGACTATTTTCCCAATTAAGATTGAACATCATTAATGTCAAATCAATTGTAAAATTAATTCTGATTGCAATTAATAACTGTTAGGCTTTCCGATAATAATTTAATCGTCATTATTGTTATATATACGCAATACAAACTATTTATAAACCTTCAGTTTATGTTCATCCGTGCACTTGAATGAACAAAGATGCCGACAGGCGGAACCAGGTCGTAAGTGATAAAATGTATGGAAATGTACAACATTTGAACGAATAATTTTATTCTAACTAAACAAGATAAATCTTTGTATATATGTTTTCTTCCTGAACTAACATTTGTCGTGAGAAGATAGAAAAAAAATAGCTGGATAGAAAATACTGCGTATAATTTCAATTTTGATAACCTCAAAACTAGTAATTTATGACGTAAATTGATCAGTACTAGGGCATCCAATCCCGGGATCCGGGATCCCGTTCAATTTTCTGATCCCGAAATCCCGGGATTGACATGGTCGCGATCCCGGGATTTCGGGATTGAGAAATTTGGAGTAAATCTCGAAAAGTGAGATGAAATTGGCAAATTGTCGATTCCAATTTCCCCGGTGAGCTAAAAAAAAAAAACGAGGTTTCGTGAGAATTCGGGGAAAAAGTATACCAAATTGAGGATTTCAAATTCCTCGGTGAGCTAAAAAAAAAAAAAACGAGGTTTCGTGAGAATTCGGGGAAAAAGTATACCAAATCGGAGATTTCAAATTCCTAGGTAAATTTATCTCAATCCCGGGATCCCGGGATTGAAAATTTATCAATCCCGAAATCCCGGGATTGGAAAAAGGCTCCGGGATTGGATACCCTAATCAGTACCTACTGTGCTAGTGCAAATCCTAGCAAATTTTAAACTTTTTTTTAAGATCTAGGTGTATGTATGTTAACATGCTTTCTCTCGTGTTGGTGTTAAATGCCATTACTTATTTCACCTTGATTTATATAAAGTAATTGGAAATTCAAATGCACTTAAAACATTGGCAATTATCACGCAAAATATCATTTTTATGAAAACATATTTTGTTTTATTACGAGTAAACAAATACAAATTAAATATGCATACATACGAGTATATACCTAAATATCTATTCATCTAATATACACCTTTATAACATATATACATGTATCTATATATTATCGATCACGCTTAACCAGCACAAGTAATCCAATATCATTAATATCGAGTATCTTTGGCGAAATAGCTTAGTCTTTTGATAGAAAAGAACAATATATCCGTGTTCAGGTACTTATATTGAAAAGATATTTAACTTTTTATTCATGCGTTCAAAGTCTGCAAGAATGAAATACTCTTGCATTTATTTTCTCTAAATTGGCATTCTTTTTGACAGTCTCTTGTAACAAGAAACAAACAAATACAAGAGCTCTCTTTGTAGTCGGCAAAGTATGGAGAAAAGAATTTTATAAATGGCAGCTTTAACTCCTATCATTTTCCTTTAATATTTCTTGCATTTTCTTCGAGGAAACAATGCCGGTATGTATGCTTAACCATTTTTATTTGCGCAAAGCAAATAAGTATGGTTCACTTTGTCATTCTACTCGAGCAGGGACAGAAATACTTTACTTCTATGAAATAATATTTTTTAAATAAATACGCGTAGATTTATAATAGTATTTATATCGTCGATTTGTTGTAAAATTACTAATATATAATATTTGATCAGAGAGGTTTTTAATATTTCAATATTTCTCTATTTAATGTACATTATATGCATGGCTATCAATCAATTCACTAACAAGTTGATAAAAAATACAAAAAATTTAAAATTTAGAGTATATCAATTATTAGTGAAGTAAATATTGTTATTCGGCATATATCTAGATTTTATTAAATTTGTTGATATTTGATAAAAAATAATATGTATTTTTTTGTTATAATTTGAACACTTTTTTTGCCATGTCCACTCCCAATGTGGAGCATATGGACCCCTAGTGGAGTTTATCTCAACAGATGTGTTTCTACGAGAACTGCTTGTTACTCAGTTGCTCAGCCTCTCTTTTTACAGAGAGATTAGGAATATAAGGATAAGGCTATGACAGGACTAGTGGTTAGCTAATCGCTCTCGATACGCCTTTTCATGGGATGGGAAGGGTAGGAGTGGGGAATTCAAGACATCACGCACATCCATGCCTTTGAACAGAAATTCATAAATCGATTGAAAAATCAATTTATAAATCTGTCTGTACTGGGATTCGAACCCGTGCCCTCCATAGCCGAAGCCAACGACGTTGACCACTGGAACTTTAACACTACTTTAATTAATTTCGTATTAATTTTAATTAGTTGTTCTCTATTCAATATTGATGAGATGAATATTCGCTACCGTAAAGCAACAGTGAGATAATGTGAAAAAAGTCGTTTTTATGATAAGTATGCCAATCGATTGCTGAAAGGTGAATCTTGACAATGAAACACTGAAATATTAAAAAGATAAATATTACTTTTATAATTATTGATATTGCCTTGTATCTTCAAATCATCAGCGAGATTACTAGAATAACTAGGTACAGATAATAGTATACATAACATCCTACTAACATTTTTTCATCATAAACTAAATTCTGTTTCTTATCAGTTAATAATGCTCGCCATGAGCGAAACCAACTCTGATCTTGATAAATAAAATTAGAAATAAGTACAAAAGTATATTGTGCTTTCCTTAATTCAAAATGTTATTGATTTGTTAAGTTTGTACATTGTTCATCGATGTTATTTTATGTAAGTAAATATTCGCAATGGTCATATTTTGAATATTATATTCAATTCATTAAATTATATCCAAATTATTGTAGTTCTTAATAGAGTAAATTTTTCAAATCATCATATTTTTCACGGAATTATAATTGCCAACATTCACTTATAATTTATTAGTCTTTGATGATTTTTTCATTGTATGTTATAGGTGTTAAGCATTTTAATTTTGTGTAATTGTAGAATCACGTATACTGTAATTTGTAAATTCTTTTCATTGTCAATTGTTACTTACACTATTAATAAAAACACAATATTCCTTTGTACTTCATTTCACTTTATTTAATATGTCAGGACCGGCTTCGCTCATCGCGAGCATTGTCAACTGATAAGAAATATAATTTAACAATGCTATTTATACAAAAATGAAAAGTTATAAACAACAATTGGCATTGAAAAGAAATTACCAATTACATCAAAAGTGATTCTAAAATAACACAAAAATAAAATGTTTAACACATCTAACAAATAATTAAAAAGTCATCCTAGATAAATAAATTTAGAATAGCTATTGAAAGTAATTACAAACATAATTAAAATTTGGGAAATTTTTGACAAAGTGATAAAATGTTACATTAGTAAAATGAATAGGCTTAATGATAGTTTCCTGTTTTTCCCCGCTTCCAAGTAGTTGGTGTGTGTACATACTTAAACAACATCGACAGCCAGGAAGATTCTGAAAAAGAAATTTATATTATAGAATATTGTGTTTTTACTAATATAATGCCTTTCCACCAAGTATTGACAGTGAACACCCTAAAAGTGTTACTTACACCTTTTATTTCAATTTAATTTTGTATAAATAGCACTGTTTATATATTTTTCTTATCAGTTGACAATGCTCGCAATGAGTGAAACCGGTCCTGACCTATTAAATAAAGTGGAATAAAGTACAAAGAAATATTTTGTTTTTATTAATTAAAAATATGCTGTAATATTTGTATTCAGTGGACGTATACTTGTATTAATGTACTGCTAATATAACTAATTAGTCGGCCCTAGTAATGATGAAGTCATACAAAAAATATACCAAAAGAAAAAGTTCTTAACCTGTAACCCGTAGATAGTAGCATTCATCTATTTTCAGGGGAAAAAATATAATTAGTATAACAACCCTCGCGGCCATCAACGTATAACATTTTCCCGTTACGTCGTCGAAAACCGCTTTAGTTTTATACTTACTTTCCCTTTTTCGAACTGAACGGTTTCGTGTTCGCCTCTATGCACACGTGCTATAATGCTCATAATAGTCCAGCCGGTTCAGTCACTGCGCAATAACTCACATCAGTTCATTAACCATCACTTGTTTACTCGCCGGAATAATGTGAAACTTTCATACAAAAGAGAGAATTTTTTAATACCTGTTTGCTTCTAATATTATACTATAAAATTCTAACCAAAATACCATTGTTACGCGACGCTTATATAAAAGAAAGGAAAAAAATAGCTTTCAACTATTTTAAATCGAAGACAACTTTTGTACATTAAAAAATACAGTAAAAACTAAATATTATATTATATATATGAATGGACTAAATTTCCTGTAAAAATATAAGATCATAAATTATATGATACTTGGTTGATATTAGGGCTTATACAAAATTCGACTTTTGAAAAAACCGGTTTTCGAATGTCAATATTGTTCTAAAACAGGTTTTATCCAGATTTCGAAGTTTTACAAAAAAAATATAATTCAATTAAAATAGTGAGAAAAAGTTTTTTTAATAATACACAACAAGAAATTATTTGGTGTTACTCTTCAGAAAATATGATTTAAGAAAACACAAAGCGTCCACTTTTCGTTTTGTAACAAAATTTCCTGATATCGAAAATACCATTTCGCTGGGTAATAATGTGGGGCATATGGTCTTTAGGCCATCAAATAAAATATCCAAATGTTCTCTCATATTCCTATCCTCAAAGACACAACCGGTTACGAAAATGAAAAACCGGTTTTCGAATGTCAATTTTTTTGCCAAAAACACGGTTTTTAAAAACCGACAAGCCCTAGTCGATATCAAGGTGCCGTAAATACAATAATCTACAAGATTGGCATGTATTCGCATAGTTGTAGCAGTTTTAAAAAGTTTCGGGCTCCAGCAAATAGTCGTTGCTTTTTAAAGCCATGTCCGCTCACATAGTAAAGCATAAACTCTTAATAAATTTTATCTCAACATAAGTGTTTACACGAGTACTGCTTGTTACTCAGTTGCTCAGTCTTTATTTTTTCAGGGAGAGTAAGGAAACAGGGATAACACTAGAACAAGGCTAATTGCTCTATCATCGTCCGTTTTTAGGATGGATGCGTGCGATGGAATTCAAGACATCACATACATTCATGCCATTGGACAGACATCCATTAATCAATTTACAAAAACTGTCCGTTCTGCGATTCGAACCCGTAACCAAAGCTAACTATGTTGATCACACAGCTAGCATTATCACATTGTCGTTATACTTCTTATTACGTTAAAAAAAGAGGTGAATGAATAATTTGATCTTAAGTAAAAAAGAAAAAGTAGCCAATGAATGCATTTCTTATATGTAAAACCATTTTTTTATAGTGTATCAAAATTCGTCAGACATCTTGCCTTTCACTTGTCTAAACAAGAGTTTCTTAAAGGAATACAGAGATTTATTTTTGTTTTGGGGAGCCACAACACAGCTTAGGGGGGCCACGGGCAAATTTTCCGAAATCCCTAAATAACTGTTATTTTGTATTCGATATTCTGG
Source organism: Himalopsyche anomala (assembly GCA_031772345.1). Classification (NCBI taxonomy): domain Eukaryota; kingdom Metazoa; phylum Arthropoda; class Insecta; order Trichoptera; family Rhyacophilidae; genus Himalopsyche; species Himalopsyche anomala. The sequence continues at coordinate 15,874,915 of CM062830.1, forward strand.
AAGAGCTAAAAAAAACTCACACGCTGTTCATTTGGGCAAATCTGTAAATTACTGGTATTTTTGTAATATGAATTTTTATGGGAAGACAAAATGATATTTTGGTGATCGCAGAAAAATAAAGACACTCAAAAGAAGCATGGGTCCAAAAAGGTTGAGAAACACTGGTCTAAACTATAGTTCTGTATAAAATATTCTCTGTGAAACTTTCTTAAATGCTTTGATATATTCATCTAAAAATTTTGTAACACGAGATTTTTCAAGTTTTCCTCGCAATGTGCCCAACCCAAAACTGTTTCAGTACAATGAATACTTGTAATCTTATCAGTTTGAGTTGAGTCGAGGATTTATTATCGCCAATTAATCTACAGCCTAAGAACTAAGTGCCATTCGTTGAAAAGGGAAAAAGTATTGATTTGAAAATAACACTGTCGCAAGACAATCAGTGCAGAAAAGAATCAAACTGTCAAACGCAGCAACGTCGAAAGGACAATAATTATTTATTTCGACTGTCTAAATACCCTGGTGTCCCCTAATGCAAACTTTACCGCTTAAGGGCCGGGATTTAATTCCCTAATATAAATTCAAACGTCGGCGCATTTGTACACTTTTACTCTAGCAGCAGTTTCCCCGATTCCACCAAACTTTTTCAAACAGCCTTGTCGCCAAGTCAAAGAGGAAAACTTAATTTTCTTAAGTGTTTGCGGAAAATAACTCACAAGTGTGAATCTTGGCCATGCAATGAAACTTATTTCATTTTCCCGTGACGTTATTTTTAGCGTAGGTTCGTTGAAATGTTTTTGAAAAGAAAATACTTTTCCACGAAGAAAACACCTATTATAATATTTAAAAAATCTTAAGCATTCCAAGTTTTTCATGGTTTAAGTTTGATATATTTTCTTGCTTTAACACTGTAATATCGTTAGGTTTACTGATAAACTTTTTAGCAAAGATTTTTTTAACCATGTCCGATCCCAATATAGAGCATTTGTTTTTACGTTTTAAGAACTTGCTGTAAGCCCTCCGTTTAAATTTTCTTTTTAGAAAGAGAAACAAATAAAAAAGTAGAAAAGGATTGTAGTTCCATTTTCCTCGTCATTTTCATGAGCGTGTAAACATATAATTTATATTAAATATTAAAACATATTATGTAATATGTTTACATATGTTTTAACCTTTTCGTGCGAACTATTTAACGTATATAAGTTGTTCACTTTTAGGTGTTCACTGTCAATACTTGGTGGAAAGGCATTATATTAGTAAAAAAAACACAATATTCCTTTGTACTTCATTCCACTTTATTTAATATGTCAGGACCGGTTTCGCTCATTACGAGCATCGTTTGAGCTAATTGATAGAAATATAATAAGATAAGAAATATAAGAAATAGCATTGTTAAATTATATTTATTATCAGTTGATGATGCTCGTAATGAGCGAAACCGGTCCTTACATATTAAATAAAGTGGAATGAAGTACAAAGGAATATTGTGTTTTTTTTACTTTTATAAGTTGTTGTTAAAAGTTTTGATAAAAGCATGCTTCATTGTATCAATATACTATTCAGTAAAATTATCAAAATATAATGTTATGGGAAAAACTTCCACAAGTATAAATAAAACCTTTTGCAGTATTTTAGTACCCCGAAATGTGTTTTCCTTATTCTGTTATAAAACTGTCATGAATGATCCATATTTCAAATTCTCACATCCGATTTTTATTGGTTCTTATTACGCGGTACGTGAGATATCTTTTCCTACATACTAAATATCTTGAATGAGCTCTTTACGTTGTTAGCAATGCTTTTTGGATCACATCCAAGAAATCTGTAATGTAGCCAGTTGTAAAAAAGATTTTTATGTTCCACTGAAAACAGCTGAAAAAAATCGCTTCGTTTTTTACTGTCGCGACACTAAAATAAAATAAGATATTTTTGCTTTGTTTTTGCACTTAGAAGTATAAACGAGGCATAAAATAGCTATAATGTTTGTTTTCTATGTTCTGGGAAAGTATAAAAATAGCCGGCAATGAAATTAGATATAAAAAAAGGTAATTGCTCATTTGAAATCTCACTGACAGCACGATTTAAAAAAATAACACAAGTGAATTTTATTTGTAGTCAAGCATGTCATAAATTCATTGCGACATTATTGTGCCGGTAAATTATTTTGAAAATAATATTTTATGTCGACCTATATTTTTTCTATTAGTTATTTTGATCATTATTTAATTTGGTATTCAATGATTTTTGTGACGATATGAAATATTTTTTTTGAAAATATAACGATCTTACTTAATGTATGCTAAAAAAATGGTGAAAGTCATTTATGGCATTGCATGTGATGCTTAAAGGCAAATACATATCCTTGGCCACAAAAAAAATGATCAAAAAAATGTAAAAATCTGTTTTTAGTTCGGAGGTCTCCAATTCGTTTGTCGACAATAATAAAATTAGCAACAAACCACAAATATTAAAAGTTTTCAATTAAAAATCATACGAAGAGAATAATTATTGAGAAACGAAATCTTTGAAGTTTGACAGGAATTTAAAACTACAATTAACATACCTAAAGTATCAAATGTTTTCAGAAAAATACTAGGTCATTGTTAACATTAGAATCTAAAAGCGTGTGATTTGTTTAAGGTAAATATTTAGCGATATATTGACAATATTGGTAGTTAGTTAATATTTTACTAAAATATTAATTTTGGTTTCACTCAACTCATTTTTGTTTGGAAATTCATTGTAGGTTTTTATCACAATATATTGATAAATTTGAGACAATTCCAGATTATCAAGTATAGTGAGACATTCTTTTTAGTAAATATTTTCACCAACAGCTTGCCCGGTCCAAAACACAAAACACTAAATCGATTAAGTCTCTTTCCGCTGACATAACGCAATTACGTAATCCTGCGCCTTATCGAATACATCTAGTCTCCACGGGGTAGCCCCTTTCGACGATATATTTCGTAGACGCATCGTAGACTATCTACGCCACAGCCCGCGAAGTGCTACGAACAAACTTTGGGTCGTCAGCCTTGCGGCAGTGGCTCTACGCCAGCTTTTTCACATTTCAGAAATAGCTTCATTTTTGTGTTATTTTTCATTGCATAATTGTTTTTTTTCCAACTCACGTTATTGTTCTGCTACACTCGATATTAAAAGTTGGTTATGCTAAATAAAAGTCATTTATTAGGCGATGTATTCGGTCGCTAATCAAATCATTTTTCTCAAAATAAAATTCCATTTTTACAACTTTATTACTAAGCTTAGCTTATGACACAACGATTAAACATAGCTTATGACACAACGAGTAGAATAACAATGTTATCAATGATCAGGTCAAATTTGAAGGAGTTTCTATAGATTGAAATATTAAATATTAAAATTGTTTATAATAAATCCCTAAAAATTTTGCATGATATCACCCCAAAATAATCTTTTGTTAACATTACAAGATACTTCAATTAAAATAAATCAAATTTATGTTGCAATGTTGTTCTTAATTTATTCTTAAAATTTCACTTTTCTATTCAAATATAAATTTGTAAAATAATTTCAGTGCAAAATTCTATAATACCATTTTTTTTAAAGTTTAAATTTTCCTTCCTATAGAAAGCTTCCTATAGCTCGTTACTATGTTTACAGATTTAAAGTTTTATACATGTTATTCGTTAATCCAGTCCTACACTATACGATTTTTTTATTATAACTATTTGCACTTCCGTTTTTTTTTGTATTGAGAAGCACTTTAATTTACTAACTACATTATACAGTCTATATAGTTTGGCGTCAGGCAGTCGCGGCTGGCCCTTATCTTCAGGAAACTACCTTTTTTTTAATCTTGAATACGCTACTCTTGTCCCTTTTTTTTGGAACACATTTTTGGATTCAACGATTTTCACTTCGCGGCTTTTCCCTCTTGTTTATCTTTCTATTAGTAGCTTCATTTTGCTCTACCATTCTTTATTCACTGTTTTTTCTATTGTTACTAAATACTTACCACTTTTGTATCCGTATTTTTGTCGAACCTCTTTTGATAAAAATCTAGATAGCAATTAAGTTGAGTCTATTTCTAGTATAATATCAGGAAACAATTACTTTTTTTATATATATTTTTTAATGCTTTAATCCTTAATACGTAGAGTCAATTTATATATATTTTACTGCTCGAGTTTTGTAAACAACAACTCTACATTAACCGACATTAAAAAATATATTTCAGAACGTCTTTACTTGAATAACTGTATTTTATTCTTTTACAAAATATATTATGTTCTTCAAATAATTTAAAAAAAAAAATATTTTTAGAAACAAAACAAAGAAATTATTTAAAGTAAGTATATCTTATTAATGATGTATCTCGATATACGTAGATCAAACAACGAGTTTCTTATAAATTATCAAATTATAATTTTAAATTAAAATTGATAATTCAGTTACGCCAAAGATTGTGTACAAAATTGAGAAACGTGTTTCACTTATTTGAGAAGCATCTTTAGACAAATTATCGTAAGGGTTATTTGCAATATGAAATTCAAATTTATAATTTAGTTATTCCACAGGTTATGTTTTTAATTGTGACGCCTCGCATAAGCTTATTCAGACACTATCATAAGTAAACAAATTGCACGTGAAATAACTAGTTTATCTATTTAAGTTTATATTTTTTCATAAATAAGTACATTTAAACATATCCTAACAAAGCAGTAACTTATTAGAATCTTCTATTAATTTTCTATGAAATACCCATAATCTTAATCTTCTTCTGCTATCGTTCTGCAAATTGATTGAACATAACATGTAATATATATTATATTTTTTTATAACCGTGTCTGCTCCCAATGTGGAGCATATAGATTCTTATTAGTAGTATCTCAGCAAAAGTGTTTCTAAACTGTTTGTTACTTAGTCACTCAACCTCTCTTTTTCAAAGAGAGAAGTAGGGATAGAAGGATAAGGCTAGGGCAGGACTAGTGGTTAACTAATCACTCTCGCTACGCCCAGTTATTAAAGGATCGGAAAGGGTGGGAGGGAATTTTTAAGCATCGCGAACACCTATGCCTTCGAACAGAAATCGATAAATCAATCGAAAAAATCTTGTTCTTACTGCAACTCGAACCCGTGAGATCTGGCACGGAAGCCCACAACGCTAACCGCTACGCCATAGAACCCGCATTTTTTTTCATTTCCGTCTACCAATTTAGTTTTAAGCCGATCCAATACCATTTGTATGTCTCAAATTGTTAGTAATTCAAAATTCTTACCAACCTTTTATAAAATCCATTATAAATATAATACTACTCAAAAGGGCAAAAAAGAACCGGTGGAATTAATATCTCACTAAGTTATTTTATATTTTCTGTGTTCTGTCAGACCGTTCATACTATCAAACACAAATTATATGCCATGCTGTTTAGTTTATATTAATCATTAAACCCAATTCAAATTTACATTGAAATTTCATTTTTATTTATTGACATTTACTACGGTTCCAATAAAGGACCATTCTGATCGAGAGACATTTTGTGTAAAATATTCGTTCATGTTCAGGTGGGCAACGTCAAGACATGTTATCACAAGGTTGTTGAAATGTAAAAAGTTATCGTTCCATTATTTTTTAATAAGCTTATTGTGTTTGAGCTTTTATATTAAGGAGTCTTTAAATTATATTTTGCTTTAGATTTGGCCAAAAATAAACATCTTATTTAATATAAACATATCATCAACGTAGTGTAGGCGTGCTGATAGATAATGAGAACAGATAACACCCACACAACAGCAGACGAGATAATGAGCTTGTATTCTTCATTCGTTAACTGTAGAAAGATTTTCATGCTTATTTTTAAAATTCTGTGAAGTTTATTTTATAATGGATTTTCAATATATTTAACATGCTTTGTTGTCTAACTATGCACAATGATGGCACATCATTAACTTGATTGTTACGTAATGGCACAACTTTTATTCTGTAATGAAAATCCATCAAATTAAGACAACGCAGGTGTTGTGCGTTTCGCGAACCAATAAGGCTCAAACCGTTTGACACATTTTCATGCAAATGGCGAGCGAAATTACCCCCAAGGGCACCTTCTACCACGCTTTTTTCTACTAAAACAAACCCCGGTGATAGATCTTCAAAATAATGTGCGCGAAATTTCGCGGATGTATCACTTTTATATCCTAATTTGTGTAAAGTTGAACGAGAATTGTTTATTGTTGTGCGTACGATGGTTAATGAAAGGAAAACTCCGCGCGGAAAAAATGTCGCAGCACACAATTTTCCGTGTCTTCTTTTGTTTGTTTTTTTAACAAAGACATATTACGCGAACGGGAAAAAGTTTCTTTTGTCTGACTTCAAGACGTTATCGCATTTAATAACATATTACTTTCACTTGATATTTCGCTTCTACAGAAATCAGATATTTCATATTGCACTAGTACAATAAAATAATTATTATTTGTTTGTTTGTATTATTAGTTTCTCTTGATGTAGGAATTTATATTTTGAGTAGAGAATCGTAAAAAATGAATATTATTTTATTTAAATAATGTTATATTTTAAGTTAGTTTATACTGTTATGATTTCATATTTCCGAAATTGCAGGTAATGACATAACGTATTGATTGGATTGGCATTTACTTGGAAACACTCTATTGTAATTAGGCTAAAAAATATCAACGTGTTTAGTTCTACAATTTTTTAGAACTAAATACGTTGATATTTTTACCTAATTAATGACATAACTATTATAATTGTTCCATTTTTCAATTTAAAACCGTGCAATAATAATGTATTTGTTTTGAGTTTTTATACTATGATAGATTGTGATTTTTTTTTAGTAAATTCAAATACGCCATTTGGAGAATGGCAGCACCAGATATTTAAAAAAAATATTTTCCTTTTACAATAAGTTATATATTGCCAAACAATATAAACCATTCATAATGCTTAAATGTGACTTCGATAAAAATAGTTTCAAAACTAATTCAAATCAAATAATGTTGATAGGTGGCACTGCCACCTGCTAACTTCTAGGCTAGATATTTTTACACAGCATAACTTTTCAATTGAAAATCCTTCCTTGGTGGCGTTCATTACCTGCGTGTTTTAATAATCTATAATTAGTTTTAAATTAAGGTATCAAGTATAAGTTGATTTGTTAATATACTTAATTTTTTTTTTTTTTTTTAAAGATCAATACTTAAGATAAATATATTCCGAAACAAACGCTGTTTAAAACCTACTCAAATATTATTATATGCAGTTAAGCCTGGCAAATCTAGGGTTGGATCAAAATGTCCAACCAAAAAGAAAAAGAATAACTAAGTATATGGCATTTTTTCAAAAAAATATTATTTACAAAATAATTAATATACTATGTCAAAACTACTTAATTAATAATATAACTTTACTAACTCTCTTTAATTTCAAGTAATTATAAAATTAAAGAAGAGTTTCTTGTTAATATTATACATAATCAACAAAACAATTTTTCAGGAAAAAACTTTTGTATTGAGAATGAATATTATTTATTCGAGCTTAATTTCGCCATTGTTTCAGAGGATTTTTTTTATAACCGTTATTCACAATGGACGTTTATCTGCGCCACTGAAGCTTTTCAGAAATACTCGTCAAAAGTTAAGAAAGCTTTTTCAAAGAACTCTTTTCATATTGCTGTTTTCTTTTTAATATTTATACTAAAATATTCAGAACACTTTTTTTATTATTTGTTGAAAATGTCAATATTTAAAGTGTAATAGTGAAACTTGTACGCCTTCATAGTTACTGTTGTCCTGATATTAAAAAATATAGAGCATTTTACTTGCTTAAACATGAACTAATAAGAGTAACAGAGATTGATCATATATGGTGAATGATCAATCCCGGGATTGAAAAATTATAAATCCCGGGATCACAAAAAAGGTCTGGGGTTAGATGCCTTACTATTGACGACAAATACCCTTTTTCTGGAATTTCAATGCTGTTCCCAACTGCTGTAACTAAGCAACACAACAAAATTTAATAATAGCCGACACTTCATTAATGAAGGTCCTAAATCGTTCCGTTAACCAACCTATAGTCGTAAAAATCCAGCGAGCCGTGTTGAAAAATATTAATTTTTAATTTCATTCACTCCTTGGTATAAATGTTTCTTTCATTCTACGAAGCGGCTAAAATAACACGTAAAAATAAAATAAATTTTTTATTAAACGTCTATTTACATTCACTCAAATACAGTTTAATACCAACGTTTTTTTTTACCGCATTGCGACAAATTTACTTTCATGGAAAACCTACGAATTTTATCTCACTACTTTAGTTCACTTAACCATGTGGATCGAAATCATTCAGAGCACGTGAGCTGCGATTAGGTTAACTAAATATTTTGAGTTACGAACGAACCCACCCGCTATTTTATTAGAAACACGTGGTTTGTCTTCATCGTTATTTACTCTAATCTACCTTTTCAAAATCAAAGGTACACAACATTTTACCCAAAATCATTTGACATGTTCCGTGTATCCTTTGACGTTGCTGTTTTACGTACATTTTGTTGGAGGAAATGTTTCAATATCATTTACTGACGACTTGCTTTAAAGAATAACGAAGTATTTTGGAGTTTCATATTAAATAACATTTTTTTAATTTTCAATTTCGGTTTTACATAAAAGTACTAGACGACTAAATATTTAATATTACATTCTTGTATTTCACTTTTAAGGTGTTCACTGTCAATACTTGATGGAATAGCATTATAATAAAAACAATAAAAGATTTTTAGTACTTTTTCCACTTAAAATTTATTTGATCAGGACCAATAAAAATTTCCCAAATTTTAATTGTATTTATAATTGACGTCATTTGCCACTTATATTTATTGATGATTTTTTAATTGTATGTTATAGGTGTTAAGCATTTTAATTTTGTGTAATTATAATGTAATTTGTAAATCCTTTTCATTGTTAGTAGTTGCTTACATCTTTTTATTTCAATTTAACTTGTTTAAATAACACTGTTTAATTTATTTTTCTTATCAGTTGATAATGCTCGCGAGGAGCGAAACCGGTCCTGATCAAATAAATTTTTAGAGGAAACAGTACTAAAAATCTTTTATTATTTTTATTCTTGTATTTGATGGAGTTAACTCTTAGAGTGACTTATTAAACTTGTATTTATTCGACTTATGATTTATTTCAGTATCGATAACTGTTTCAGCTACACATATGAGGTCACTCAATAAGTTAGTAGGATAAAACAATAACTTTTAAGCAAAATTCGATTCTATTCATTAACATAGTCTCAATCAAGAGAGATACATTTATTCCAACGCGTTTCTAAAATTTCGATACTTTTTTTGTACGATTTATCTTTGGCCTCAAAATAGCGTACCAGCTGACATTTTCTTGGCTAACACGCTTTGGGCGGCTTTCTCCGGTTGCTGTCCACGCAGCTGGCTGCTGATTTGACTCTGGAGTGTAATGATGTATCTATATTTCATTCATTGTCACATATCGCATGAAACAATCCTTTTTATTGCGCTGAAACAACTCCAAACAGCGCTCTGGCGTCGACGTGGAACAAACGATAACAAGTGAATACGCTAAAATGTACAAGCCCTAAAATAGATCAGGCGAATGAGAAACGCTAAAAAATTTGTCACTGACGACTTAGACGATATTGAACAATTATTGGCTTTAAAAGCAATTTGCCAAATTGTGTCGCTCAACTTCTTTTGGCGATAATTGGTAGATATGTTACCTTTCAATTTCTTATACTCTGCTAGTATAATATTAGATTGTTGATACCGTGGCATTACCTACGTGGCATCAGCCATATCTCAGCCAGGATTTCATATGTTTGTGTTATTATAAGATTTGTAGGATATGAAATAAAATTACTTTTTTACAGTAGTGTTAGCTAATATTTTAGGAACAAAAGCATAAAGTAACCAAGTAAACAATTGCGTGCTTAACATGGTTAAACCGCGTTTTATACAAACATACGAGTTCAAATTTATGGGATATTTTTTTCCAAACAGCAAACCTAATTATTCCATTTGTTTACCCTAGTTTTTTTACAAATGCTTTTTTGTATTCCAAAACAAGGAGAGTTAATACATTCCAGCCAGCCAACACATTTGACTGATGTATTACATTAATGCAGACACAGAAGATTGACATGTAGCATTAGGCCAAGAAAAACATGACGTCATTAATAAACCCCGAAAACTTTTTTACTGCTTATTCCAGTTGTAGAAAACAGCAATTCAAAACAAAATCTTGAATAGCTCCGACACAAAATTTGCTGCTGACAGTTGCAATCAACAAAAAATGACGGGTACACCACGTCCATATTGATTATGATAGTATTAATCTGTTGGATAAAGGGTTTCTCTTACCTTCTCCGCTATTTGAGCCCAATAATTATTCATTACATTGTATCACATTATCTTCCTTTACATTCATAAAATTTAGCCGTTTTAATCGCAAATATTACTCAAAACTTACATTGGTGTATCGTCAATTTACTGCCAGAAGTTATAGAATCAAAAAAAATCCGTTTAACTAACATCTCAGTATACCATCCAATTATTATATTGACCAATCAATATGACGAATAGACTTAAGCATTTAAAATATCTTTAGATTATTTTTCTCCGATTTTTTCAACTCCAGAGCTTTGATTAAAACGGATCCAAATGTCTTAATAAAATGTGTAAATTAAATAAGTCATTATGTCTACAAACACGTTTTTATAGGCTAAATTAGATACCCTAATGGTCGCTCGGTGCACTCATTGTTGTATGATTCTTGCAAGAAGTCACTAAATGCGATAACTTACTATTGAAAACTTCTCCGGAATAAACTTTCAAATTACACAAGGCAAAATAATTTGTTATTAATCAAGTTTGAATATAAATGAGAGTCGAATATCTCAGAATCAAAATTTTCACTTTATGACTTCTGGCAGTAAGGAATATATTATCCTTTGTGTCCTGACAGTGATTTTGTTATGAGACTGCACTTACAATTTATTCATGACATACAATTTGAGCACGCGCTTTTTAAATCTGCCCGAATCAAAATCGTTTTCGCTCAGCTCGTACAAACTACGACCTAGATATAATCTTGATTGATGCTGGCTATAAATTTGTTAGCTTAACACGGGTTTGTAAAAACGGTGGCTTACTTGGTATTTGATTACTACAAATAAAGTCAATACTATGAATAAGAAATTGTTCGATTATACGTCCACGTTTCTGACTAGGGATTGTAATATCGGTATAACCGTATCCGGGATTCCGGTATTCATGGTGTATTTTCAGGGTTGTGACATCGTAGTCGGACTCGAAAAAAACCAATGATTTCGAGTATTTTAAAGAAAAATGTATATTCAAATCGCTGGGAACAAATGTGGCAAAAATTAAGTCGTGTTTAAGCTAAGGTCAGACTCATCTTTTTTATATTTTTTAATACTGAAATAATATATAATTACATTTTTTTTGTTTTCACGTTTCACATGTTTCGCCACCTTGAGAATCGTCATCACACATAATAGCACTGACAAGTTTTCAAATATAAATTTATATTACAAAAAAAACGTTCACTTAATTACCGCCGAATCCATCGAATATGCTTAAAAGCATATTCGATGGTTTTAAAAATAAAAAAATACTAGTATTTTGGCATTGAAAATTGTATAGATAACACCATTACATATTTAAATAAAATTGTTCACGATGAATTAAAATATTTTAAATCTGCTGAGAGTAGTGTTTATTTATGATGTCAGGTTTTAGAATATATGAGTGTTACAATGATGTATGTATTATAATTTCATTGATTGAATTGGTATTCACTTGGTAGAACTCCAGTATAATAATTTTTAATTATTTTTATTTAAGTTATTTATGAAATATCAAAATGCCAATTTCGATTAACTCGCCCGCTATTGTGATCTTAATTGGCCGTATTCCTTTTTGATTAATTCAAACTTTTTGTTTAAAAAACTAACTAAAAATATTTTTTATTGTCAGTACAATGTCTATGTCCAACATAACATTCATTTCCTCGTTTTCCTTTCCGTATCCACCCCGGCTATCTTACTTAAAGGATGCCGCAGTCGTAATTTCCCCCAATAAGCTCTTCAACCGCTTCCATCTGATAACAACACTGTATGAACGAGCTTTCAATCATCAGGATTTACGAAAAGTACCGAGATCTTATACGTTGATTGGAATCAAAGAAAAACATTTCGTGTTGTACGTTTCCGGAAGATGGCGTTACTCCGATAACCCTAGGCAGTGATGTATGAGCACGCTATTAAAATATCTACATTAAATTTTTAATTATTCTTTGAGATTTATGTAGATTTGATAACAACAAATTTTATAATACCCGCTAATGAACTCGCACAATCAAATACTGTATGAAATGTTCGCATGAAAGATTTGGCGCTGAAAACATTTAGTAAGTTACTTGCCTTCCTCCGCCTACCACTGCTTTCCCATCCATTAATTTTATTCAGCAGTATTCAGTGGCGTTACAAATTTTCAGCGTATCTATGGTTTTTTCCTCGACTGGTAGTGTCTAAGGAACAACTGTAAGTGTACAGAAAGTCAATCCCTCAAGATAATTGAAAAGCTTGTATGAGTTGAGGTTTACTCACTCTTTCTAAAACGCCACAAAATGTAATTACAGTGAAACCTCGATTCTACGTTTTTCAAGGGACCGTGATAAATGAACGAATAATGCGGGAAACCGATAATGCGGGAAAATTTTCAAAAAACTTATGTATTCATGTAACTAAATGCGATGTAAAACTATTTGAGCGAAAAAAAATATTCCCCAATAACAGTCAATCGGGAAAATAATTGGGACGGGACGATAATATTTATATGATAGATCGAGGAAATCAGTAAATCGGGGGATGATAAATGTGGAATTATTAAATATTGTTATGACGGGGTCTTGGTCGAGTAAAAAATAAACGATCCATGCAAAAAAACGAAGATAACGAGAACGGTAGATCGCGGTTCCATTGAAAAAAACGCAAAACGAAATGCGATGCAAAACTATTTATGAAAAAATTCAACGAAAACGGTCAATCGGTTAATATTCGTGACGGGACCAAAATATTTAAACGATAGATCGAGGAAAACGGTAAATCGGGGAACGATTAATGCGGGATTCTTTTACATTGTTCTTATGGGTGTTTGACCGGGACTATGAAAAATAAACGGTCCATGCGGGAAAACGAACAATGCGAGAACGGTAGATCGGGGTTTCACTGTACATGTAAGATCGTTTAAAAATACAAAATCAGGCTCACAATTTTCAAACAATTTTATTACAGAATCTCATGACATAAATTTGAATTCAACGCAAAACTAAATGCATCAAACATTAGATCTATTAGAAATTAATAGGCAGAATCAAGCCAGCGACATCTTAAATGAACAAACAATCATCAATCCATCACCGTTACTAAAACTCCTAACGTAACTAATATAAATACCAGTTTAATTTAAACTTACCCTGAATAACCCCATACTTGTTATCGTTCATGTAAACACTAAAGTCATGTTTAATAAATGTAATAATTGTAATATAAATTAGGATGCTAGAGCAAATAACAAGATGTATTGTGTATCTCTTCTAAGGCAGTTAACAACTGAACATCGTCAGTTGACGATGCTCGTAATGAGCGAAACCGGTCCTGACATATTAAATAAAGTGGAATGAGGTACAAAGGAATATTGTGTTTTTACTAATAGCAGTATATATAGCTGAGTATATACAAGTTTACTCATTGTTCTGACAATGGCACACGCCGAAATAGCTATAAACTCATTTATAAAAAAATGTGGAACTAATACGTTGATATCTTTTACCTTATAACTGACTAATGGTTAAGTATTTTGATTAATCAATATTATCTTTAAACAAATCAAATAATATATTTTTTAAATACTATGCTCAGAACGTTATTTGCCTTTAGCTGTATTTTTACATATCGATACAGAATACGTATCTAGCACAGCATAATACAACAATTTCCACTCGTTATTTAAATTTTATTTATACAGTGCGTGTTTGCATCGGGCTAGTTTTCTGTTGCTATCAAAACGTCAGTATTTATCTCTTTCAATTATCAGACAATGCATTTGTTTTTTATCTATTGCTTTTATTCCCCTTCGGTGACTTTTACAAGGGTGAGAATGAAGGGTGTGTGTGCAGGTGCATAGGTTTCTCATCCCTCGTGTTATTTGAAAATAACGTTTTTACGCTGTGTAGTTTCAGTTTTCCTATTTCTTATTTTTTAATAAACTGAAAGAAAATTAACGATGCGTACGTTGGAAATATTCATTTGCAAATATCAGGAATAAATAAAGATTTAAAGTCCTGACGATGGTGTAAAGCTAAAATTGCTTTAAATTTTATCTTATGCTTCTCTTGGAACTAAGCATTTTGATATTTGAACTTTAATATAATGCAGTTTTTGTACATTAATTATTTTCTCATCATTCAAACTTTAAAATCCAGGATCGTTCCCATAACAATTTACCCACTCGGTGATATCTCTATTTCGTATTCAACACAATGAATTGTATGCTATTACTCTCGCGATGTGTCCTATATCACTTTACACTGGGTAACTGGAATTCAAAAAGTCTCAATACTTTTTAAATTGACACACGTAATAAATACCTATTGCGAGTGATAGCTATTTTTTTTATTATTTACGTAAACATTTTGACGCGGACGCAATCCAATACTTGCACAGCAACAAATTCGATATTTTGTTGTTTTTAACAACCCAGACCAGAGGTGGGGAACTTTTTCATTTCTAAAGGCCACATTCATTTATCTGATTCAACATAAGGCTGCACTAAAGAAAACGTTGACACCCCCCCTTCCATTTTTTTCGACTGTCGGACATATAATGGGTTGATTACGATCTTTTCCAAACGCTTGAGTATAATTTTTTGTTCAAAGCAAATATTTTTATAAGGCAAAAGGCCGCATCAGAGTAGCTAAGAGGCCGCAGTTCCCCTACACTGATCCAGACAATTTTACTGTATTGTAACAACAGCGCTGAGTGTGAGTTTGAATTTCAAAGTAGCACAAAAAATACCGTTAAGATTCTTTAAAAAAAAACAAGAAAATCAAAGTAAGTATTGAAGCTAGATAAAAAAAAATACCATACATGATTGACACATGCCAACAAAAAAAAATAACTACGTCTAACTTTCTGCTAAACATGCTTTCATTACATCACTTAAAATAATTTATTTCAGTGTACTATCAAAGTTGAAGGGGGCTGAAATAATAATTTATTTTGAGCTTTCAACCACCGACCGGAATAGAGTGACGTGAGCAATAAATTGGGTTCGTTAACAATTTTATTTATGACCGAACTTCGTACCGGAAATGTGCTTGCGTGGATAAATTTGCGAGATGTTGCCGAACGCTTAGCCGAGAATGTTTCGGATTTACATCATTCGATCAACTGGTAATTTACATAGTTTATGCGGTTGTCGTTATCCAAAGTAAATGTCTCTTTTTAAATGTAGTTCAATGAGTATAATTTATTAATATTGATAGATTGATAAAATATCTCGCTCCATTTAAGAACTAATTGATGTTTAAATAATATGTCCTTTCTATCGCGCAAATAGACTCTTGGTAATCACTTAAAATGACAATATTGTTGTACCAATTAAGATGTCTTGATGAAAAGGCATTAAATTTTAAAATAAACACTTATACAAATTGCTCATTTATTAATAAGATTACGGTTTCGCTCGTCACGAACATTTTCAACTGATATAAATATGCATTGATACAGGATTATTTATACAAACACAAGTAAGACTAGTGAAAGTGTCACAAACGACGGTAAAAGCAGAACCGATCGTGATCTTATTTAATAAACCAATGTTGAATTTGTATAATGAAGTGTTTTATTTTTAATTTTGATATTGTGGTAATTAGTATGTTTCATTCAGGAAAACAAAACAGACAATTATTACAAACATTGAGTCTATATACAGTCGTATTAAAATTTCAATTGTTTGCAATATTATCACATACCTACAAAATGAAAATTCTCGTTACAGCTTCATAGGGACATTATAACGTATACGTTGATCTGTTAAAATTCTATGAAATGTCAGTTGACAATTTGTATGTGTTATATATGCGGCTTTTTCTAGTTACTTTAAAAATTGGCACAGTTTGTAGTATACATTGATGTAGAATATTTTGTTTTCTATTCTTGTGACATTGTCAGCACAATCACTAGAGAAATGTTATTGTGTTTTATTCTGGAACTGTGTCTGCCTCTTTCTTTCTCTTGGTACGCTTAAAACGCATAACATGTAATTTCTCAATGTTTTAGTTATTGAAAATATTTTCCTAGTTTCATATATAGTCACTGTATTGAAAGAAGTTATTAAGTAACACGCGTGACAAAATAAGTTAGTATACAATGCGATAGGAATTATTATATTCGGTTATTAATATGCAAGCAACTCTCCCTGTCGATTAAGTTTTAACTTTATTTGTTTATTTGTTGATAGTATAATTATCAATGTCATAGTTTCTCAGCCTTTTTTAGTCTGTGATACCTTTATTGAATTTCAAATTTTCCGTGCTCATAGACGATTATATGTAACATAAAATATTGAGGCGAAAAGGTTTATCCTATAGGCTCAAATTTTTAATTTGCTGTTTACTTATAACTATCAATAATTGATAAATGACTTGCTTACTTAACAACTCCTGCCAGTGACGATATGTCAGCTGCGAATTTTTAAAGTCAAATATTAGTTATTTTTAATTTTTCATATTTATTTTTTTACGCATCAGTCAGTATAAATTATAATATTATATATAAAATTTTAACAAACACGTTTTATAGAACAATCAAATACAGTTTTTATGCGATCGGTCACGCTATTTTTAAAGCGTTTTTTTGTTTGAAATATCCACTCCTTGAAGCGGTCAAACTGTTATTATATAGTGTCAAATAAAAGTTTATTTTTCAGATTATCACGTTTAATCACTCAAATTTATTTACTGCAGGGTGCGGAAAAATACTTCATTATTCTTAAAGTATCTAGATTTCATGCACATGACAGCCATCAGTTATTTTCGCTCAGTATATGTAATATAGGATATTTAATTAGTGCAGATTTTCCGAATGTCTGTTTTCAACGTATCGCTAACCGTAGTGAGTTATAATTAGATGTATAAAAGCTTTAAAGGATTTAATAGCTAGTTGATCTTTGGTACTTTTGTAAGATCAAAGGCCACTACCGATTTATAAAGATCAAAAAATTCTCTCTCGACTGTTACTTAATATATGTAGAATAGTAATATGTGTCTTCTTACATATTAGTTTAATTTTTTAAATTATTAGTTCAATTAAAACGCGATGACTAACTACAGCTTTTGCAATTTTTCCCCACTTCAAGAATGATTAGGTTGACTTAATAGCTTGCATGATTCATCAATGGCACTCTGCAAATGTCGAATCGAATTCGATACCCGTGACGCGCCGACAGTTATTGTGTTTGATTTCATGGATTCCCCCAACCGACCTAACCCCACGATATAGTCTACATTATTCTTGCTGTTTGGACTTCCCCGGATGCGCCTGTCAGTTATAGATCAATCGAGCACACTCCTTTATAGTGCGTTTATGGTACGCAGTTTATTCACCAAAGGAAGTGTTCTAATTCGCAGTTTGGATTGCAATTGTAAAGAAAGCTCTACACGACTCACTAAACGAATACTTGTTTTGTGTTTGCTCAAAATTAAAATTAAAATATACTGTTGTGAATGAGTAAGAAGCTTAGAAAGATGTTACAGTAAATACGGACTCCTGCTCTCAAATTAAAAACATTTAGAAGACTCACTGGCTAGACTAAGTGGTTCTGATTGTGTAGCAAATGTGTGGAGTACGTAGTATCGTATTTGTTTTTGATTACTTTCAATCCAAATTGTTGTATTGTAGTTAAAATATTTATTAACTTTAAAACTTTCATTGCAACGACTATCGAAACAATCATATCATTCCAACACTAGAATAAATTTCAGTGATTACTTATATGTAGTCACAATGTATTGTTTCTTTCCACGAGACGAGGCAACACACATGTATTCGTTTCAAAACATGCAGGAATTATACATCTTAAGTGAACACTTTTTTTTGAAGAAAGTTATTCTAACAGAATTTTATCATCAAATATAATAAGACGGATTTATAATATAATAGACGGAGTATAAATATTTACTAACATTTAAGGGTTCGATATTGAATAAATATTTGTATTTAAATTCAAATTATTAAATGTCATAACTTCAGTTCAAGGTGTGCTAAGAAAACAACAAACGAAATACTTTAAATTATACTAAGGATATCCTTAATTTTGTACTTTAACTTTCTGGAGTTGTTAGAATTCAACGAATAACCACGTTCATTCAATATCATGCAGATTCACATGCGTTCGTTACATTAATAATTATCCTTTTCAGTACCGCGATGTTTTAAGTTAAGAAACATTCACTCACATACGCATGTGCTATAATAATTTTGGAATGGTTTTCAAAATCAAGGCTCATTGAAATTATGAATATTAAAAGTTTACTTTTAGGGTGCTCACTGTCAATACTTGGTGGAAAGGCATTAAATTAATAAAAACACAATATTCCTTTGTACTTCATTCCACTTCCACAGTCAACTGTCATTTGACAATGCTCGCAATGAGTGAAACTGGTCCTGACCTATTAAATAAAGTGGAATGAAGTACAAAGGAATATTGTGTTTTTATTAATATTAAAAGATTACTTATAAAATGATTTGAATAGATTTTTTTTTTAAGTTACATACGTGGTCACTAGTGGCCTGATGGTATTCGCGTTGTCCGTACGTAGCGGCTACCAGTGGTCTTACGGTACTGAAGTGGTTTTAAATCAAAAGATTATTTTATTTTGGTCCTTAAACACATACAAATTATCATATTCAACCGCTTTTTTTGTCAGGGAACTTATTTTATTTCGTGTACAACCAGCATGAGAATATCGAACTGTAAACAAACAAACAACTACTATCAGTTGTTGTCACGCAATCTTTTTTGCGTTGCACTTTAATAATTGAGCTTTCTCACGCTTTTATACACCCAGATACTTTTTTCTGTGGATTATTTACAGTGCATCTTTTGTGCAACGAGGGAAATGCACCAATTTCCTGTTGATGCGACAGTCCATGCAGTGCATGCATTTTGGCATTACGTCAGCAGATATTTTCCCACGATTTCAAAAAGCTGATTTTTGTACGGCAATTCGGATGTCTATTTATATAGAACAATTTGTCAATGACAAATCAGATAACAGTAAACATTGTCGATTAAGACTTATGAAATGTTTAAGAAAAGTCTGTGACTTATTACAAAAAATTAGTATTTTTTTTTTTTGGATATCAAATTTATGGAGCTTCAAGTACCAGGACGCACCAAGGTTATTACAGTCTCCTTCATCGATAAAGATTTTGCGCGATCACTACAGAGATAAGAAGTTCACGGGAACTCCATATGCATTATTTTGCAAATCACATTCCATATGCTTCCTCCATACTATATCCGTACATGTACACACACATGCGCATACACACATACATTTATTTTAATACATTAAATGAAATGCGTTAAGCTATTTTTACCCGATACCGTAGTATAATAGGTTTTGTTTTTCTTTCTATGCAATTGCTCGATCAAGACTTCAATTACGTAAAAAGAAACTTTCGTAATCAATATATAGAGTTATAATTTAAGATTTCGACTGAAGGTGCTTGGTGGAATTTCAATATTAACTTTAGTGACAAAATCTGTGAGAATGTACATAGTTTGAACGATTCAAATTTAAGATAGAGTTATGTTTAAATTAATGAATTTATGTGGCGTTTAATTTCTCAATAATTCTTTCTTTCCCTCATTTAAAGAGAGAAGTTTAACGTCTTATTCAGAACCATCATCTTTTAGTATTGGCTTTCTACGACAACTCTCTACGCCCATCTCGGTACCACAAGCAAATGTCAATCATTACAGCGCCGTCTATACAGTAAATCTTCAGCCTTACGAGAGATATATGCTCCACATTAGGAGCATTTATATGAATAGAATATTTTACATATTATAAATGGGAAGTGTTTCAAATGAAATTTTGATCTCAATTTAAGTATTCTGGCAGTTGCCAACTTTGAACTGTAAGTCGTCGACATGCGATCTTTGAACCAAATACTACAAACTCTATTCACTGGACTGTGCGTACAATACTTACGTCTACATTTATGTGTATGATTAATTAAAAACCGTCTTCCAGGCATCTGCATTTCAGACTCACTCTCTCTCTAAGCTTTCACTGACAGCCTCTACGAATCCCTCTTGATGTTAACATTTTCCATATTGTATTAGTATCTTAATAAAGTATGTAACGAACTCATTTTCAATATATTATGCGTACTTTCAGTGTAATGAGTAATCAAGCAAATTTGATATTATTTTATCTTAGAAGTTTTGCAGCTCCACAAACTTTTATAATAAACGTTTGTTTCAATTTCTATTTCAATTAACCTTTTCAAATATTTTCCCGCTACAGTTTATGAAAGAACTATTCAGTCAGAATAGTAATTATAAGTTCTCGTTTCAAAACTTTCCGTAGTCCATACTAAAAACACTTTATATAATAAGCCTTAAAAAAACTTTCGTACGATTGAGTTCATTCTAGACTTTTATGAATATTAAGCTCTTGGCGATTTAGTTTTGTAAGTTTGTTCAAACGTTCAATTGAATATTTTTTCATCGGTTAATCGTATGAAATCTATAATCATTTTACCCGACAACTAAGCGTATAACTTAATAATAAATATAATTATATGCTGGTGGTACTCTAATCGAAACTCAGCTGGATTATTTGCGGAAAGATATTTTTATTTCTTCTTCTAATAACACATCCATTTCTTATGCAGACCTACAATACTGCCAGTGACATGGTGTCAAATTTCTACCTACAATATTTAATCGGTTTTTATAAAATAATTTGTTTTTTTATCATTTTGATGCAGTTATACATATGAATGCTTATTTATTCATCAAATTTTATATTAAAAATGTGGGAAAAATCACCTTAAAAGTGATGTATGGAAAAAAAACATGACAGAAGATAATCTAGAATTTAAGATTTCTTTATATAGTAAGTTCATATGATATTCTAGTCGAGTTCTCACTGCTATGCTATAGACTAGCAATACTCAAACTGCGATCCATTCAGATTTTATTTGATGCCCGCAACAATGTTGCCAGTAACCAGATGCTTTTTCAAACATTTTGGATACATTTGAATTTCTGTAGTATGTGGTATATTTATGTATTATTTTAAATATACTGCGGCCCATGATTTGTCGCACAAACTGGCATGCGGCCCAGATAGAAAAAAAAGGTTGAGCATCGTTGCTATAGACACCTATTTAAAGTTTTTTTTGAAAAATAGTAATTAACCATTTGTGCGCAAAAAATCTTTATACCGAATGTCGTACAATTTTTAATACGTGTTAAATACTTCACTGTGAAAGCTGTTTTATTTTCAATGATTTTAATGTTTTGGTTGAATCTTTGCGAAATCGGTTTATGAAGCAATGTGCGTGTTTAGATTAAATCGTACATAATCGCATTGTTTTGGTAACCCTGTTTTGTTTTTGCTCGGGTTTCTGCTCTGTTATGGGAGTAGTGCTGTCAGATGGCGTCGCGGGGCGTTGAAGTAATTTGCGCTAAGGAGATTTATTTGTCACTTAGTAAATTTTGAGGAATTTAATTTAAGCGATCACCTCTGAGTGTATTTTGCTCTTCTGTGCCACCGTCCTTGGAAGATATTTAACGCTAACTCGCCTCACTTTCACGACCTAATAACACTTTTAAGACTTGAAAAACCCTTAATGTTATTTATAACATAACTAAATATTTGAGAAAATTTATTCGAAAAAAACACTTAATTCATTTTGATGAGAATAATTTTTCATTTCAATTACAGAAAATATTTAATTTGAATCGTTCAAATTATGTACATTCACACAAGTTTTGTCACTAACTACCCGGGTTTCGCCCTTCAGCATCTTCAGACGTTCAAGTACACGGATGAACTTGAACTGACGTTTAGTAAATAAATGTATCGTGTATATATAAAAATTAAGTGTATCACTAAGCTTTAAACCATTTTTGTTAAAATGGATTAACCCATGGGAATGCCTACAGATTTGTTTACTCACCATTCAAATCTGTGGGTATTTCCATGCGTTTATAATAAACTAATGTGATGTTATATGTAAAACGTGAAATTGAATTATTCAGGAACGCTGTCGCATATATGTACTTTAGTTATTATGGAATATTCAACTAATTTTTCATTTTGCACTCGTTGCACACAAATTTAATTTCCAAAAAACTGTGTAGAAAATCATTTTTGGAAATCTTTATATTCACTTTACGGAATACCTTGACGATGGCTGAGTTTGTAACTCAAATTACTCCTATGTCGAGTTATTTTTAGTAATTTTATTAATTGTATTAATTAATTGAAATGCCATTAATCCGTTCTAGCCACAAAAATCTGAGTTTTTAAAAAGAAATTTCAAACTATCAATTAAAGTTAATGAAATTCTTTATTTTGAACTTATTCGGACTGAATTATTTAATACTTTAGATGGATTCGGCGGTAACTTTGTGGAAGTTCATTTTAATATAAAATAAAAATAACTTAGATTATTCCACGTATTGTGTTACAAAATGTGACACGTGTTTCGCCTCTTTCAGAGGCATCCTCAGACAACTACTTTCGCAAATGTTTTCTTAAGAAACACGTGTCACATTTTTATTTTATATTGAATTATTTAAGTTTAGCTTGATCAAAATTTCAATGGAAACAGTCCAATTTACAATTGAAAAATATGTTAAAAACTTTATTGAGCGTTCTCAAATTGTTCAATTAATTACTACTCATAAAATTTTATAGAAATTTTAAAACGTTATGTGATTTTGTTAATATATTATACATTTTGTCAATCCTTTTTTTTACTTTTCAGTCACTTCTTTTCTGCACATCAATATTCAATATTTCATTAAATATATTATACAGCATGTCCGGTTGTTAGAAATCCTCGTAAAAAAAAATGTCAATGTCATCTTTTATATATTTGGGTAGCGGTTTTATGATCCCTATATCAAAGTCCCCTTTTTGTCGCTGTAGCAAATGGCCTGCCGACTGTATACAATTTTACTTGACAATCCTACAGCATTATAAAAAAAACATAAATTGAAATATTGTGGGCTTTTTTTATAAGCCTCTCAAACTCTTACTTAATATTCACGATAATAGCACATAACAACCAATGATTTAGGAATCATTATTGCTTGAATGATGTACATTAATTGAACGCAAAAAAAAATAAATCAAATTATCAAAAGATTTTTTTAAAAACGTTCGTTGATCAAATAAACGCCATAATTAATTTATAGCACTAAAGTAATGCAGGCTGCGTGGTCGAGTGGTCAACGTCGTGAGCTTTGTTCACGAAAGTCACAGATTGCAATGAAACATTAGTAAATAGTATTTTAAATAATATAGGCGACTCTCCATTATTGAATGTATTTTCATTAAAATTTACAGTATCTAGTATAAGTAATTAATTTGTAATTAGTAATTTCTATGTTTGTATCTTATTCTTGCTTCCAGTAGAAAAGGATAAAAACTCGACTTTTATTTTGTATTTTATTTTAATACTTAATAATTAGAATATTGTTTTGCTTATTTGTCAAAATTGCGATGTTATGTTTGATGATGCTTCTCAAAAAGGCAAGACACGCATCACATTTTGTAACACAAACTGTAATATATTTTACACTGAAAAATATATGTAAATTTTAGTATATGAATACTACTTTATTATCTTACATCGATTAAGTTCATAATGTAGTTTTTGGTCATATATGAAAATATAATATTATTCATTATATAATATTATTTGTAAGAACGACTTCAATTTTCTGATGTGGTGTGCAACAGTAAGAATATTTGATCAAGAACCAATCTGAACTCTTGTTAACTGTTTACGATTAAGATCCTGAATTGGTAAATAAATAAAACTATCCTGGAACGATCAAAGCTCGCAGAATATTTTTTATGTGTGTAATAAATTAGTTATGTACGCTTATCATATAAGTTTCTGAATGTATTCCATTATTTTAAAAGATGTCATATCGTCGGCATAGCAGAAGGCTATAAATCAAAATCTGGCTCTTTTGAGTCATGAATACAGATAGATAAGTTTGTAACACGCAGTAGGTATCTTTTGAAAAAAAACAAGTTCAGCCATATATTGTGTATTTTTACATAATTCGAACATAATACATATAAACTATTCCGATAAACGAATTTGTTAATTTTTATCAATTTTAATGAAGTTTTTTCATTGATACAAGGTTTTCCGACATAACGCTTTTTGCCAGCTTACCGACGGTATAAAGTAATGTTGTTTTTCAGTTGTGGGGAGTGTATAACTGGTATAATGGTTAATGTTAATCCGAATAGTAAATATCGAACATAAATAAATTATAAAAAGATTATTTAAAAATAAAGCTGTCGTCGAAAGGCATTGTTCTTTCTCTTACTTTACTAAATCCTAAAAACAAGTTACAGGAAAATCCTTGTAAAGATATTTTTCTGTCGGAAAACTCACCATTTTCCGAACAAGGACGGACATTGTCGAAAACTCTTCTTTGTCATTTGTAACTTGAAACGTTTTTATTGACAACTTAGTTTCCGTTGCCATTTACAATTCTGAAAAGGAATATAAAATTTCCGGTATAATCTCAAGTGAGATGAATTATTCTTCAATTAAATTATTATTTATCTTCCATATACATTATTGAAAGCTTTATTTTCTATAAGATTTTAAAAAATAGACAAAAAATAAATTTTTGTCACAGCAACATCTATTGTTTAAAAAAAATATATTTTGAATGTTTTTTAATGAAGGATTTTAACTGAAGGTGCATCGTGCAATTTCTATATTCAATTTTGAACATTTCCATACGTTTTGTCACTAAAGACCATGAATTAACCGTTCGGTAACTTCAGGTGAACGGATAAAATTGAACGGACGCTTATAAAACTTTTTTTCGTGTTTATATAATAACAAAAATATTAACACTAAGTTAAAAAGTCATTTATACATTTAACTGGATAACTTTTAATAATGATTTGATATTAATGAAGGTATATCAAATGGCAAATTAATGGCATCAACAATTACAATTTTGTTTTGACGTTCAAATCATATATGATCATTAGGTCCGATCATCGTTAAAAAGCACTTAGAAATGTCATGACATTGGCATTCATAAGCAACATTGGTAAATTTGTGTAGTTGATAAAATGTAACTTACTAGAAAATTGAACACAACGGAAGTTATTTATTACATTAATATAATATTTAACTTCCCATAGTTTATATTAATTGGGTAGGGTGCCAGACGTCAGTAGAATGTTTACGCAATGAGATGTTTTTAGAAAACTAGTACATACATCACTCAATCCAATATTTTGTTTTCTCTACTCAAGTGTTCCTACTTTTTTTACTACAAGTTACAACTTTTGTTTTCAAAACTCAAGAATGGCATTGGTACATTGTTTAACCAAATTCACATGCATTCATTACTTTAAATTATAATTGTTTTAAAATTACGTTATTAAAGTTTGATAATGCTTTTTGCTTGAAGGATCGCAATATATTTTACTATCCATTCGTTGTCTTTTTAAAAACGGTGCATTTTTAATGAGTTCTGTTTTTCAGGAGTCATTACACAATAAGCTTCACTTTCTCAATGTCTTCAGCGACTCAATTCTCTTAAAATATGCAAATTCAGTACAATATAAATGCATCAAATGCACAAAAGTGGCGCCGGTTTAAGGGGGTAATAGCCTCTCTACGAATCATAAGGGTGCACTCTCGTAGAATGTCATCTTATACTTGACTAGAATCGTAGAGGCGACTTAATATCTTGTATCTAATCTGCACTAAGCGCGAGAGAAAATTCGGTCACATCTGGAAACATAAATATATTGATATAATACGAT
Organism: Himalopsyche anomala; assembly: GCA_031772345.1. Lineage (NCBI taxonomy): Eukaryota > Metazoa > Arthropoda > Insecta > Trichoptera > Rhyacophilidae > Himalopsyche > Himalopsyche anomala. The sequence goes on from CM062830.1 coordinate 15,901,111, forward strand.
TTTTTAAATGTATTCTCAGTCATTTATATCTCTGTGATCTTAGCTTAAAAAATAAGTCATTTTACCCAGTTCTAGGAATATAAAATAATAATAAATCATTTATAAATCAATCTATATAGTAATTCACATCATTCACAAGCATCATAAAATGAAATTTATCGTAAACGTTTTTGGTTATGCGTACCTAAAACTTACCAGTGCCATGGTTTTTTTATCATAATCAAGACCGGTTTCATAGAATTTAAATAAGCACAGAATTAAGATTATTGTCAAGGTGTAACAAAAAAATATAAATTAATAAAACTAAATTATCATAATTGTGATTTTTAATAACGAAAATTAAGAGTGGACGAATGGGGTTTTACTGATAACAAAATATGGAGTAGAGCAGTGTTTCCCAACGTGTGGGACGTGTACCTCTTGTAGGACGGAAGAGTTTGGTGGAGTATGTGCTACAACGGGGTTTGCTGCGCCGGGTGTTACAAGCAGCTTTTTTTTTCAATTAAAAGCATAAACAGTTTTAACAGAGAAACTCATATTGCTTTTTCTAACTTTATATATAATATATGCGAAGTTGCTTTTTCAGCATTTGTAAGCATAGTAATAAAAAAAAGAAACAGATTTTGAATTTGGAACCGCATCTCTGATTAAAATTAACAATCAAGGAACCAAATTACGATGATCTGTAGTCTCAACATACACAATTTCATCCTTCTCATTGATTAAAATGAATGTTATTTATATTTTGCACCTGTGTGTTCGAGTGGTTAACGTCGTTGGCTACCGCTACAGAGGGCACGGGTTCGAATCCCAATACGGACAGTTTTATAAATTGGTTTTTCAATTGATTTATGAATTTATGTTCAAAGCCATGGATGTATGTAATGTCTTGAATTCCCCCCTCTCACCCATCCTATCCTATGAACGGGGCTTATCGAGAGCGATTAGCTAACCACTAGTCCTGTCCTAGCCCTTTCCTTACATTCCTACTCTCTTTGGAAAAGGAGAGGCTCAGCAACTGAGTAACTAGCAGTTCTCGTAGAAACATTTCTGTTGAGATAAACTCCATTAGGAGTCCATATACTCCATATTGGGAGCGGACATGGAAAAAAAAAGTTTTTTATTTATGTACTAAAAAAGGATAACATAAATATATTTTGATTGTTATTACTGTATATGCATTTTTTTCGACGAGGGGCACTCGGAGTTATGGAAATTATATAAAGGGTACACAGATGTCAAATGTTTGGGAAATGCTACTCATTAGAGGAGCATCTCTAATTATTATTAAATGTATTTAAAAAAATGTATTAAAAAATCAAAACGAGTGACTCCCTCACTCGTTTGATTTAAATCTTTATTGCATATTTACAAACATTTATGGAAAGTTCTACAAGTCATTTCTACATTATAATTAGTGTTATCATAACCTGGTCAGTTTCTTTGTCAAGTCTAAAACACAAATACTTTTAAGAAATATATTTATTTAACTTTTTTGAAATATATGATCATAAAATAAATATTCGCAGTCTATTATTATTAAGTACTTGTATTTGTAAGCTCAATTTAAAGCTTTCGGTTGTATGGTTAAATATAATATATACTGAATTTGTGAGGAACGATAATCGTGTTGGTAGAGAAACAGTTCCTGCCACTTTCTTGCCTCATTTCTCCGCCGTTTTGTGGATTTGAACTAATCCCGCTCTTACCAACACTGCTTCCTGACGAGAATCCGCTTTGTTTCCGCTGCGCAATAACCTTAAGCACGTTGAAGCTTTCAGTGTTCCTTTTCCGATTCAATTATTTTTTATGCATCAGTAGATTGGTGGATTATTCCATACAAATTTTATTCATGATTCTACTATTCTTATTGTATGAATAAATTAAAAAATAAAATACTCTTTTGTACTTAATTCCACATTTATTAATCAGGATCAGGACCCATGTCGCTCATCACTATTTATTTTATATAAGTTAGGATGTAAGAATATATGAGAAGATGTATTGTGTATCTCTTCTAAACTGATAACATATATACAGCCAAGTTAATGTTTTTAAACATATTTCTGATGTAAGCGAAAAGTATTGCGTAAGCCGAATAGCCATCAACTCAATAAATACAAAATAATATTTGTAGAACTAAAATACTTTGATATTTTTTCACCTTATTTATAATAGGGTCTACCAAGTAAATGTGACTTCAATTAATGTTAAAATAGTATTCTAAAATACTATTTAGGCATCGTAAAGAGTTTTATTCTGGCTTAGATGCTTAAATAACTGTTAAAAACGTAATATAATATAATTCTTTCAGAAATAAATACTTTGAATTATGGTTTTTAGCTGATTAGATTGTATTAATAAAAACACAATATTCCTTTGTACTTCATTCCACTTTATTTAATAGGTCAAGACCGGTTTCGCTCATTGCGAGTATTGTTATTGTCATCGAGCATTTTCATCAGTTTACAATGCTCGCAATGAGCGAAACCGGTCCTGACCTATTAAATAAAGTGGAATGAAGTACAAAGGAATATTGTGTTTTTATGTAGGAATATTGTGTATTATAATAATATAATGCATTACCACCAAGTATTGACAGTGAACACCCTAAAAGTGATAAGATTGTAACTAAGATTCTTAATATTTATTTAAAACCAATTTTTTCTGTCGATTAAAAGTACACAATATTAAAATTATTGGACATTTTTTTAAATGTTTAAGTGTAGAATTATACACACCTCATTTTTAAACCATTATATTTAATTATCGTTCGAATAGATCATTATAAAAAGCCTGTAAATTTAATTTTAACTTTTTAAAAATCCTCTCTAGCACTTTAAAGAAGAAGTAAGTTCGAAAGCTCTTTGAAGCTTTTATTCCGCCATTATCCAAGCGAGATCAAAATATATTACTGTCCGTAAATACAAGCAGGATTTTTTTACTAGTGTAATAATGCCATTAAGGCCATCCTACGCTGTTGCGAAATTCTTCTTTCCCATGGGATCTATTAGCTTTTATTACGTTTTGTTAGCACCGTAGTAGACTGTTAAATTAAATCCGCAAGGGGTATGCTGATTTTCACCATAGATCTAAATTACAATACGTTAATTTTCATGACAAACCCATGCTTGCGTTACAATAGATATTTGAAACAAATTAATATAAAGATAATTTATTTAATCTGAAAATAAAATTAATTATAAAAAGTACGTGAAATAATACATTCAAGTCATTAGTTATGGAAAGACGTTGGAACTGGCTCCGGAAAGCCTTAATCCTGCCTGCCTTTTCTTCCGACCGGTAGAATTTCGACGTCCTGGACTACCTTTAGGAACTATCCATAGGATTTACTCAACGGAACTAAGGGATGCTGGCATGTTACGGAAGGAAGCAAATCAATTGGCGGGAGACAGGTAAACATGGAGTTGCCGCGTGGTGGCTATATGGCTCCCTTCAGATAGGGAGCGAATATGGTCAAAAAAGATAAGAAGAATAATCGTTTATTATCACTATCAACCTTTCCAATCTTCTTCCTAGTACCGTTGCACATATGTAGTGCATATTGAGCATTATAAATTGTAAATGCGTTGAATGGATTTTATGAACCTGTGAGTGTTTCAGGAGCAAACTTTATGTATTTTTAATAGTTTGGATATTCTGCTAAAATTGATAAATTTGTCGCAACTCATTTTCCCGAGAAGACTTGTCTTTTTTTCACTTTCTATCGGTGTCTTATAAGTTATATTCGATGCGTCTTTACAAAATTAGCTAAAATCTATTAAATAAAAGTGGAAATAAGTACAAAGGAATATTTTGTTTTTCTTAATCAAATCTATTACCAGTTTATAAAAAACCGATTTTGATATACAGTCGACATCCTATAGCGTAGAGATTGGGACAACGCTATAGGAGCACTTCGTTTAGGGGACTAGACACCAATACAAAAGTTAAGATTAAAGTTAGGTTAGGTTCTTTCAATTGTATTTTGTGAATTGAACGAAGTCAAACATTTTTCCCATTTTTTATATAATATATTTCATACATATTATATAATAAATCTAGCAAAAGGACACACAGGTACATACAAATATTTTTTCAATGTACGTATAAGAAATATGTATGTTTATGAAAATTTTGCCTTTTAGTAAAAAAACTACGCCATAGAGGACACCGTTATACGGGATACTGCCTCATACACTATATAAAACTTCCCTATATAGGGTACTTACTATACTTACTCGGTCTCCATATGACGCCACAAAACTTCAGTAACCTGATAATACGAGCAATCATCTGGCATTTCGACATCGCCGATCGGAACAGTCGACGAATAGATCGACAGTTATCATTAAAAAGAGAAGAGTGTCATTTAAATAAATGATTATGTCCAACCAAAATCAATCAGTCAACACTGAAACCTACATTATACAGTTTGACAGATGGCTTTTAACCAGCTCTCATAAAACGTCTTTCATTTGAAATCTATGTAGTTCACTTTTGGGGCGGACATTTAACCTTTTTTTTAAGGACTTGTTCGAATTTAATATTGAAAATTTTTTTGTTCGCTTAATGTAGAAATTTGTTCAAAACAAACAACAATATAATTTATATTTATTTTACTTCCTACGTGTTTATGATTTTTTTTATCGGTTTTCGGAAATAATTGCTTTTAACACTTAATTGAAAATATGCCAACTTACGTTTGCCTGTTTTTTTTTTTAATTAAGCCCTCTTTTTTTTCTTTTTCTTCTGCTTTTTAATAACTATCGACTTATTATAGATATATATTTAGGAATATTTAATATCGTTGTCCCAGACAAGTTTATTTTTGAATTTCCCTTCCTATATAATATCATTTTACGAAATCGCTTTATTAAAATGGAATTATTTTTTAACCATGTCTGCTGTCTTACGCCGTATTCAAAAGATTTATTTGCTGCCTCGCTATGCTAATAAAATAGTATCGAAGGGGGATACTTATTCGTTGATCGTTAGCAAAATATTATATTTACACATTGATAAAAAGAGTAGAAAGTAAATAAAAATAATATGAAAAATTAACACATCATACCCAACATTACCTCAGATTTTACCTTCTAGGAAAAACAAACTTCTACCGCTGTAGCTGTGACCATCAGCTATGAGTGCTATAACCTAATAACTCGTCGAATTATCTCGGAAATATCAACGTTGATCGCTGTTTATTGATTGACTATTGTCTCGGTAGCATTTATTTCATTGATTTTATCTTCTGTGCTTTAAAAAAATGACGTGTTCTTTAAAAAAAAAAATGAGGCGTATAGAGATCGATTACTCAACAACTTATCCTTTTATAATCACATTCGTATTCTTTACCGTCTAATTTCTTCACCAGTTAATTCACTTTCAGTTCGTTAAATAACTAGACATTGGAATCACAATGGAAGCGACAGAGCTTATGAAATCATTAAAATCTCGCCGTGGAGTTGGAAGAATCGAAACTAAACAATTTTAAGTAAATATCTTTTTACTTTAAAAAATAAAACAATTTTTGGAACTAATTCTTCATTTGTTTATTTAAATCAGAACCGGTTTCGCCTTGACAAAAATGTATACAATATTATAAGATTGTTACAAACAATTTTTTAACAATGAATTTATCGATAATTATACAAATTATGAATAAGTGACACTAAACTGATTATAATTAAAATGTTTATTACCTCTTACAAACAAATTCTACTAATTTCCAATTGTTTTTAAAAAAATAAGTAAGTAAAGTCACTTACGATATTTTTAAATATGTAAATAAAAGTATTAATAACGAAGATCCTCTCGGATTAATAATACTTTTTCCTATTCAAAGTCCTGCCGATCAGTCCTGAAAACATATTTTATATGTATAAAAATATTTTTTTTATAAAAGATAATTTTTAATAGTAATATAATTAGACAGTCTGTATTCCTTCAGTATTGAAACACATGCACCATTCATTACATGTTGAAAACGCTAACTCATATGAAATAAATGGCTTTACATAAACCATAACTATCTTTCACTATAAAGTTTTCAAGTACTAAAAACCCACAAGCGCTCCAAAATTTGAAGTTAAAACTGACAAAGTTACCCATTTTATTGCCTCGAATTACGTTTCGCAGTTCTTTATATCCTCGCCCATTCATATTTATTGCTATTTTATATATTTCCGCCTCTTATTTCATTGCTTAATGTTTCATTTTATTGATATTGAAAATTATTCAGTCGTACCATAATATTTCATAACAGATTTGAAAGTTATTTTATTTAAAAATATCTATAATAAAACATCTTCGATTTATTGATTGAATTGAAATTTACTTGGTAGAACTCCACTGTAATAAGATAAAAAAATATTAACGTATTTAGTTTTACATTTTTTTATAAGATGAGTTTGTAGCTATATCGGTGTGTGCCATAGTCTGAACTATGTTTAAACCTGCATATGCTCAGAGATACACAATAGATCTTGTTATTTACTATAACATCATAATTTATATTTCAATTATTACATTAAAATTAAAATTACATTACATGTACTAAGAAGATAACAAGTATGGAGCTATTCAAGGTAAATTAGTTTAAATCAAACTGGTATTTATTATTAGTTACATTAGGAGTTTTAGTAACGGTGATGGATTGATGATTGTTTGTTTATTTAAGATGTCGTTTGCTTAATTATGCCCATTAATTTATAATTACTCAAGTGCATTGAGTTTCGGTCCTTTATTACAAAGATATAAACAGATTGGCGTTGAATTCAAATTTATGTCATGAGATTCTATAATAAAATGGTTTGTAAATTGTGAGTCTGATTTTTTATTGTTGAACGATCTAACGTGCTCTTTAGCTCGAGTCGATATACTTCTTCCTCTCTTCCCTATGAATATCGAAGTGCACGACAATTTATTTCGATATCAATATAAAATTAGCGCTACACCACCGGCAATAATGTATAATGGATATATGTGATTTTGGATTGGAAAATAAAAAAACAATGTGTCAACATTTTCACTTGTGATTTTGGACACTTCACCACACAGCCGTGTAGGACAAACGTTAAGAAACATTAGACTATCCTTTCTTGTGACTGAAGTATTCCAAAATATTACCGAAAATAATCAAAACAATACAGAATTTTGACATTCTAATGACAATGACAGAACTAAGCTGATAGTTTCTTACAATATAACCGTTTATATTTAAAGTAAACTAAACAAGATAAAAAAAAATACGCCAGACTCATAGTAATCAGAATTATAAGTATAATGACTTTCTTGTTATTCTACAACTGTGTTAATTTTGCAATACTTGAGGTTTTAACTCTTAAAGCTAGTTTGTTTTTTGACTATGTGTGACTTTATTATTATATGAACATTATCAAAACTTCTGAAAGGACCAATTATAATAATGTTCACAAAAGTTTTACTTACATTATGAGCATTATTTCACATTGTGCTTTCTTCCCGTAGCCTAACAGAATGTCCAAAGATACAAAATATGACAATGGTTCCAAAATACTTAAAACTATTTCTATATTTCGGCTTTGAATCATACATGATTGATGGGAAAATATTTTAATAATTGTTGAATTGCATGCATGTGTTTTGCAATATCTAGAATAAACTTTTTTCCAAACTGTACCAGCTGACAAGGTAGTGTTACGATTCCCACCACCGTCCACCACAGTCAAACGTTTCTCTTGGTGTTACAACATATGTGTTCATTCAGATCTAAACGGTGAGATTGTTTCGACAGCAGTAACTCAAAACTTGGCGTCTTGAACCCTAGCCAAAAAAAGACAGAGTGCTAATCTGCATATATTTTGACGCTTTCCGTATAATGTCACGAATTTTCCAACAGCGCTAGCAATGTAAGTCACTAAATTTAAGTGACCCATGGGTCCTATAGCTGATTGGACTGTCTTGAGTATTCCTTGTCGCTCAGAAGACAATAAAGGACAGTCATTGAGGATGTTTGTATTTCAGCACATGTGCATACATGGCTGTTTTGCTGAAAAGCTTTTCAGGCGTAGCCGTATAGTAAATGGGCCTACACGATGAGCTTCCAATCAGACTTTCATATGAATAAAAACCTCACTTAATATGGCGTCTTTTTTTATAACGTGTTATTGAGTGACTAAATATCCTAGACATTAAGATTATCTTTGACGTAAAACTTTAGTGTGTGGTTAATTTATTTACACTTACGCTGTGTAAGCAGACTTAACTACAGGTCGGTCGAGCAATCTAATTGGACCGACGTTAACCAAATATTAGCGCCACAACCTACATAGCAGTTTCAATTATCTCACAGCTTTCTGGAGGGGGAGCGAAGCAAGAGGAGCTTTTGCGAGCTTTCCTTGTAGTGCTTCAGTGAGTGCATCACAAAGCTTATATTATACATTCAAAAAATAATTGCTCTTATTTTTGGTTGATTTAATTTCATACTACTTTGGTTTAATTTTTATGTGTTTTTACTATTAATTTTCTAGTCATGTATTTTATTATTTGTAAGAGTAGTAGCCACACCTTCTCTAGCTTTATCATACATAATTACTTTTATCAAATGGCGTCAGTCCCGAGTTTAAGTTTATCGAAACTAGATCCATACTACAAACATACTATAATTGTAAAATAAATATATTAACTGTTTTATTAATATTTTATAACTCTCTGCGAAAATGTTAGTACGGCAATTGACTTCAATTTAATTCTGGTATAAAACATATGCATCGTTTAAATTTTCCTGTAGATGTCCGTATGCGCCACATTAGGAGTGAGCACGATTTTAATAATATATTTAATAAATATACATTAAGAAGTATCACTTTTAGGGTGTTCACTGTCAATACTTGGTGGAAAAGCATTATATTGATAAAAACACAATTTTCCTGTGTACTTCATTTCACTTTATTTAATAGGTCAGGACCGGTTTCGCTCATTGCGAGCATTGTCAACCTGTCAGTTTACAATGCTCGCGAAACCGGTCCTGACCTATTAAATAAAGTGGAATGAAGTACAAAGGAATATTGTGTTTTTATTAATTAAGAAGTATGTTAGTTTTTTTCTGATACTCATAAAGTTTATTCATAAATAATATTTAGTACGATAATAACTTTAATTTCATTTAAAATGCAATTTACCTAATTGTGTCCCTTAAGATCTTTTGCTGACTATGGGTTGATATTTACAAATATCTTTGTTTCAATTGAATGGAATTGTACAACAAAGATATTCCTTACAGACATGATAACGTTTGAAATAGTTTTATGTTTTTTTTGTGTGCTATTTTTTCAAGACAAATATTCAATACTTAGCCCGAAGACATGTTTCTTGTGAAGCTTGATATCGAATGAGTTGCCGTCTTTTGTGATAAAGCATACCTGATTGAACAATTTGGACATTTTCGAGATGAAAATATGTCAACGTGACGTATAAAGGTCACTTTATCTGAGTGAAAAAAGATTCTCAAGTCTTATTGAATACCTAAAGGCCATATTTTATTGGTCCGCCCGGAATGGAATTGACGGAAAATACTTTTTTAATGTATTTATTCAAAGACCTCTTCGGCTATTTCCTTTCATGTCGTATTCGCCCCAGAAAACTTGGACGTATTTATCATCTCCGTAAAAAGCTTTCAGGGTTTCGGGGAAATATAAAATTTTGAAAGTTTGCTAATCAATTACAGTCCCCTGTCAGTCTGTTTTAAAATTAAAAAGCTCATTATTTGCGGTCTGTCGAATTTAATATTTAGCTATGTCAAATATATAGTTTTGTATTATGTTCAACCAGTACGTCATCTTCAAATACACTGAACTTCATTTTTACACGTTTTAGAAATAACACGGTAAAAAAAAGAGAAAAAAAATTGAACATACATTTAACAATGCGTAACATTAATTTGGTATTTCCTACATCCCTCGTTTGTACTTACTACTCAGTACTATGCCCAGAGGGGTATGCGGAAGTGAATATTTTTTTTTTACCTTAGTATTTTTTTAATTAAATTAAGATACAATAAGCAATAACAAATTTTATTTTTTGATATGCAGAATTTTACCAGATTTTATTTATTTTAGTATATTTTTTACACGGTATCGCGTGGAACGTATCTATCTACCGTTTAAATGGGGAGTTAAGTGTATATGCAAAGGAATAACATTTTAAATGACCAAACCAATATTGTCATTATTTTTACCATTATTTGAACGCTTGCTTACTTACACTAATTTGTTATAATTCAAATAGTTATCTTTTTAAAATAAATTACAAATATGTGTTATTTTGCTTATTTCTTGACCCACTTTAATCGAAGATACTGTTTTTTGTATTGTGCTATTTTCTTCTCCTGAGAATTCTTCTCAATGTAAGTAAGGTGACGAAATTTAACTTAAACCCTTAATACACGAGAAGTCCAGTCTATGCCTCAGTGGTCAATGAAGTTGGCTTCCATGCCGGACCTCACGGGTTTGTATGCCAGTACAAACAGCATTTTTCATTCTATTTTTTTAAGGCATAGATATGGATGTTTGTGATGTTTATTAACACAATTCCAACATGAGAGAAAAACATTAGAAGTTTAACAATCTACCTATCGATAGTTTCATAAAATATGCATACGTTTCAATCAATACTTCTCAACAGACTTATCGTATGGACCGTGATATAAGCGAGTTTTTATTTATTCAACGTTCACGACAGACCACATTAAGACATATCGAATCGCATATTACGCTTTCTTTCCCAATGAATACAAGAGAGATGTTTACCTCTGCTGTTTAATGGTATCTCCAGTAAGATTAATCGGCCATTTCTGTAGCAGTAAACTGTTTTTATCTAAAGCAGGGGGCTCCTATCGTGATTTTTTTTTGCTTGGGAAAATATACTGCATCCATTTTATGTTGGTTTGGTTATTTTTTTATTCCGCGACGATAAACTATTTTATGTTTTCGTTTTATCCATTTTATTTTTATGATAGATTTAATGCAAGATAATCTATTAAACTACTTTATGATACATAGTTCTACCCTTTTTACAGTAAAATGTTTGGAGGAATTTTATCATCACGAATCGTTTTGGATCAACATAAAACTTGTTTGTAAGCTATAACGGCAATTTTTTTTTTATGTATGAACAAATATTGACCTATATGTGAAGTTGTTTCTACAATGTTTTCGCCATGCTTACAAATGAGTATTGTTTATCAATATTACTTGAAGTACTGATTAAAGACTAGACAATTAAAAAGTGAATTGGTCAAAACTGTGAAATCGGAGTCACTAAAAATAGGCCCAATTAAATAAAAAATGAAGTACAAAAAGGCATGCTCTTTAGAAAAGTATATAGAATATTAGACTATATATAAAATTCCTAGGAACGTCTGAAGCCACATTTAACTCAACACAAACTTTCTGCGACACACAGCTATACACGATTTAAAAGAAATTCCGTTTGTCCAACGCTTGCATTTTACCAGCGCTGTTTTGCAGTAGCGAATCATGGCACCTGCCGAACAATCATAAAAATCGTATACTAACCTTCGAGAAAAGATGCTTCCATTATCCGACATATCCGGGTAAGGTGGTTTGATGTTTTGCGATGAGCTCGGAGATTAGGAAACGTACAAGACTTTTGTCACGTCATTGACCATGGAAAAATGGCTGGTTCATTTGCTGCGGACGCCTCCAGCGAACCTTAATCATTCATGCCCGCATCTTCGGACCGGTGAGATTCCGGAGTTCTAGATGACCGCCGGGTACTATCCATAATATGTACTCGGCAGAACTGAGGGATGATGACATCTCATGGAAAGATACACAGAATTTGACAGGAGACAGGAAAACATGGAGGTGCCGCGTGGCGGCCATGTGCCACACACAGGGAGCGAACATGGTCAATTAAAATATATAAAATTGTACATTTTTTTGTCAATCGGAGTCGAAGTCAGACCATTTTTTAATCCTAGAGTCAAAATTGGGCTATTTTTAAATGCTGGAGTTGCGCTCTTGAATTGACTGTGAAACATTACCGTAACCTGTTCTTGTGTCCGAAATTGAATGATCTGTTCTTAACAATGCTATGAAAATCATTGAATTTTTTTTTTTATATTGTATTATTTCCAACGGACAATTAAAAAATCAGCGTATCACACAGTGAGTAAATTGGTTTTATTTACTAATGATCTAGAAACTCTATTTAAATTATAAAATACAAATGATTAAAATATATTTAACGTTTAAATTGTTTCCGACAAAACGATGCTCTCCTGAGAATCAGGTGGTACCTAACCGTTAATAAATACTAATCAGGCGGAGTAGATATTTCAATAATTGATACATTTTAAATACTCAGAAAATAAGCAATAAATATTCGTCCGTTTTCTTGTCATAAAGCATAATACATAAACGGCTGGTACTTAGCAAAATAATTTACTGATTTAGTTACATTTAAGTGTTGTCATAAATTTAATATTATTTTCAATTATTATATTAGTCTTTACTAAAACTTTGTGCCGCTTCTTTTTTACTGAAATATTGTAAAATACAAATCCATTTTAAAACGGATACTTTTAAAATTTTATTTAAATACAAACTAGAATAAAAATTAAAAGTTGTTATGAAGCATCAAATGATTAGAATGTAAGTGTAATTATGATGTGTCATCATGTTGGTAAAACCCTCAAATCAATTAACACCAGAAATCACCATACAATCCACCCCAAAGCCCTTTCAATAGTTTCTTCATTAAATAATCCGTAACGTAATCTATCCGAAAGCACGGCGTCGCAGCTTTTTATTGCCGAAAGTTTATTGCACCTCGCAATTATGTTGCAAGAAGGCGTTCCCCACACTAAAAGCTCTCCGGGCCGTCTTGCCGTCGGGCTTTTAATAGTTTGCGGAGCTCTCTCTCGAGGACCTCCAGCGCCATTTGGTGATTTGTCTCCCCTCGGCTGGCTTTGTTATTGCTCATACGAAGAATGTCGAGGGTGCGCCTTAATAACGGGTATGTAGTCCACGGGTTATGGTTGTAAATTGTTACGATCAGCAGTGGTGGCTACTCTAACTATTTACAGAACCTTGCCTCTCAACATTGTAATTTAATCAAATTACGTAAATATTCACATTGTTTTCAAGAATACATTATAATTAATAAAATCAATGCGTGTTGATTTCTTCATATTTATCCACAATAGGTCTTTTTTAAATTACATCACATGTTTTTTACGTTATTTACCTTTATATTGATTATTTTTATGGTATTGTATAAAATTGATTATAATGTTATTCACTTGAATAACATTATCTTTATTTTGGTTAATTATTTCTTTTCCTGTTTTATTTTTCTGCTGAAACTATGTTGGAGCCCGCGAAGCGAAGTTTACCTGCTAAAGTTCTTTCTATATACAAACTTAGTATTTATTCCCAATTATGTTTGATGTATAATTTGTATAATGACTATCTAAACGATTTTGTTAGCTGGAAGGTTTTTGGCGTGAAAGCAATCTTAAAAACCTCGTTATGAGAATAATTGGCTTTGAATCATTGACAAATGTGTAATTCTTACCGATATTTTTCGTAAAGTTAATAGTTTCCTATTCTCAATTAAAATGTTCTCATTTCTTAATGGCTAACAACTTTTTAATCGTTATACTATGCGGTAAAATGCCTCGGCCAAAAAAAAATATCGAGAAAAAAATATCATCTTAAAACGACATTTATTAATTTCTCTCAGTTTGAGAAAAAAAACTTATTGACAGGTCACCTAGGTAACATTTCAAATAAAACATCTAAACATTCACTGTAATTTCATCGGATTAAGTGAAGGCAAGGGTTATTATATTAAACCATTTAAAGCACGTCAATGCATTGTGTTTGTCTCCATTTTCTCATATCACCAAAACTACCCTTCCCCGGTGACAAGATGCGTCGTCATGCTATTTTTTCCCGCCTTCGAGTGCGCAACGAGTGCGAGCTTCGTTGCCTTTTGTATTTTTCTTTCCTACAAAGACGATAAGATGGTCATTTCCTCTTGCCGGGATTTCCCCCCGCTTTGTAGCGTAAAAAAAACACTCCAAGGTCTTACGCAACCGTCTTTAAGAAAGAGTACCTTTATCTTATATTGAATCTGGAGTCTAAAGCATATTGCTAAGGTTGCAAGTATTTTTTTTGTAAATGAAATTACAGATGGGGCGGATTGATATAAAAAAAAATTCAAAGCCAAACGGTCGGGGACATAGCATACCACAATATTATTTTCCCGCATGATATGTTTATGACATACGAATTTCGGAATCAATATTTGTATTAAACATCTGTAGTTTTATAATATATCACCATAACCGAATATTGAGACAAATTCAACAAAGAAGCGATAAATACGATATACAATACGAAACTATTGCGAAGTTGTCAAAAAAGGGGAATAGATGCGAAATTGTATTAAATTCTATTTTCTTCTTATCTCATGTTAAATGAATTCCAATGTGGGCTAATAGAAGATTATCTTTTGCTGTTACTTGCTACAAAAATGAAACATTTGAAATTCGGCAGGACTGCCATTCAATCCATTTCGTGTCCTGCAAAAAAGTGTAGATGCAGAACATTCATTTAGCACGCATAATCTAATTGTAGCAGATCGCCGTACTCGGTTTCAACACTCATCTATGTAAAAATGTTATTATAAGTTTAAATCATTTTGTTTTTCATTATTTCTAATTAATTTCTTCTTATATTGTATTTTTTAACAACAATCTCAAATGTTTTCTACTCATGAATAGTCTATTTGTACTTTTGTACAAATAGACTATTCTTGAGTTTGTGTGTGTGTTTTTCTCTATTTTTAATTAAGTCCTTGTTATTAAAATGTTGTTATAATTTTAAATCTTTTCTTTTAATAAATTTTATATTGCATAGTAAGTTATATTAATAAAAACACAATAATCCTTTGTACTTCATTCCACTTTATTTAATATGTCAGGACCGGTTTCGCTCATTACGAGCATCGTCAACTGATAAGAAATATAATTTAACAATGCTATTTATACAAAAATGAACAGTTCATTTTTGTATAAATAGCATTATTAAATTATATTTCTTATCAGTTGACGATGCTCGTAATGAGCGAAACCGGTCCTGACATATTAAATAAAGTGGAATGAAGTACAAAGGATTATTGTGTTTTTATTAATATAATGCCTTTCCACCAAGTATTGACAGTGAACACCCTAAAAATAGTAAGTTATATTTAAATTTGACTCCTTAACTGTGATTAACCACTTGAATACTAAGCGGACACAAGTGTCCGGAACATATGCAAGCGAACACGGATGTCCAAGAGATTTAAAAAATCAAATACTTGGTATTCTAACAGAATATAAGCAATATTTTGATGAATATGTGTAGGGCCATCTATACTAAGTCAATATAGGTTTTTAAAATATTGAATTCGAGTGTATATTAGGCAAAAATATTTTTCTCAAAAACACGCAGTATCTCTGGGACATATTAATGATTTATTTGCACGGTATTCAATCGGTTAAAAAATAAACGCTAAATAATTGCTAAAATTTATAATTTTATTTGATGCAAATCGCGAAATACAAGCGTCAAAACGTTTTTGTTTAATTGATGCTAAAAATACATGTCTCTACTAATAAGGCTTCCGTGCCAATACCTTTCTGTGATTAAACCACCCAATTTTCAAACGGACATTGATAAACGCTTTTTGAATGCATTGATTTATTTCCGACTTGGTGAATTGTTGCTTTTAATTATTTACATATCTTTCGTTATTAGCTTTAATACGTCATAATATTATATTATAACGTTAACGATTGCGTTTACTCTGAAAGTGGTGTAAGCTTAATCTTTCAATAACATAACAAATGTAAAAAATTTAGGCGATAGGTTTGTGATTGTGACCAATTTTCACGCATTTTTAAGTGTGACAGATTTGCTTTAAGCTGCAAATCATTCTAATCACAGCTACGAACTCATCCACCGTTGCAATAATTCACATAAATTGATTGCATAATTTATTTACGACTTTTTCCCTCTCGGGAAAACAATCCCCAATACAGTGTGTTCTATAAAATTGTTATTCATTATTTTCAATAACCATGCTAAATGAAACTATCAGTAAAATCGATGTATGTATTGTAAAAAAGCAAATTAATCAGTTTTACTATCTCTATTCATTTAAATTTAGACCCTTATATAGTGGGGCGTAGCGATTAGTTAACCACTACTCCTGTCCTGCCCTATCCTTCTATCCTTACTAATCTCTTAGAAAAGACAGTTTGAGTGACTTTTTTCTACGAGCGGTTCTCGTAGAAAAACATCTGTTGATATACCTTCCTTAGGGGCCATATGCTAGTCATTGAGAGCAGACATGGATTAAAAAAAACTCTTGTAGAGCTAAATACTTTGGTATGCTAATAAAAACACAATATTCCTTTGTACTTCATTCCAGTTTATTTAATATGTCAGGACCGGTTTGGCTCATTGTGAGCATTGTCAAGGAATAGAAATTTATTAATCTGGGATGACTTTTTATGTTAGACGTGTTAAACATTTTAATTTTGTGTTATTTTAGAATCACTTTTAATGTAATTGGTAATTTCTTTTCAATGCCAATTGTTGTTTATAACTTTTCATTTTTGTATAAATAGCATTGTTAAATTATATTTTTTATCAGTTGACAATGCTCGCAATGAGCGAAACCGGTCCTGACATATTAAATAAAGTGGAATGAAGTACAAAGGAATATTTTGTTTTTATTAATATAATGCCTTTCCACCAAGTATTGACAGTGAACACCCTAAAAGGTTTCATTTTTGTATAAATAACATTGTTAAATTATATTTCTTATCAGTTGACAATGCTCGCAATGAGCGAAACCAGTCTTGACATTAAATAAAGTGGAATGAAGTACAAAGGAATATTGTGTTTTTATTAATATAATGCCTTTCCACAAAGTATTGACAGTGAACACCCTAAAAGTGAACTTTGGTATGTTTTACACTATAAAGAAAGTCCCTGACTTACATAATCTAATCTCGATTCTTTGACTTAACAGCGTGATTATTTCAACTTTATAGAACTTTGTTTCAAATATGCATTTTGTGCACAGAGTTTTCATTTATTTTGCAGAGAAATCACCCTGTGGGGAATGAGACCAAACTGCAATAAACCGTCGCGCAACAATAACAACACCATGTTCGTGCATCAATAATTCATACATAATGCAACGCAATCCCGGACCTAGGCTCCCTAGATTTGGTTGCAAATTATTTTCACCTGAAATATTCACAACTAATCCCTCAGGAGTTATTTTTGTTGATTAAATTGATAGATATAATCCCTTCTCTGTTTGGGAGGGTATAACACGCAAATCGCAATTATTGTTCATCAACATTTTCCATTATTTTAATTGTATTAGCCACAATAGTTTTCTATTGATACTGAGTTTTTTCTAACAAAAATATTTTTTAACTAAAAAAATATATTTGTTATAAAACTAAATTGCAATTAAATTGTCGTCAGAACTTTCAGTTGCGGTATTGACGGATTTGAATTCCAGTAAGGACAGTTTTCGATTTGATTTTTAATCGATTTATGGATTCGTTTTTAAGTGCAGAGACGTTGCTGGTGTGCGAATTGTCTTTCACTTATCCCAGCCTTATAGCGTAGTGCATGGCAAGAGCGATCAGTTCACAACTATGATAGTCCTAGCCTCATCTTTACATCCCTACTTCCTACAAAAAAGATACATAGTTTAAGCAAATAAGTGGCATCCATCTACGTTTTATAGAAAAAAATATTGAGTTATGCTCCATAAACAATCCAAATTCTCAAGACTGGTAGAGGATAACTTACAAAATTTACCTTTTTTAATGTAAGATATTAGTTTCTAGATGTTAATTTTACAAAAAAAAAAAAATTATATGGTTATTCGGTTTTTTATATTTAATTCTTATTTAACAATTTAACACATTGTCTTCGGGGCGAATATACCAAAAGTACATGATAAAAGTGCGGTCATCTTTAAATCATCGTAACATTTTCCCTATGGGCAAATGATTTTTCAAAATTTGTGAATATATTAAGCTATTCTTTTTTATTATAGTGTAATTTTTTTATATAATAATCTTTTTTTGTCAGTACTTCGAGTTCTATTGTCACATGTTTTACGATTTCGGATTTTTTGTTTAAAAAATCACTTATGTATCTTAAATAATGTGTGAAAACAACGTATTTATGTATCGGCAAACATTGCTGTTGAATCTCGTCGTGCAAACAGAAGTTGGTCTTGTGAATAAATTATAAATATGGTCACACTGAATAAATAAATAGGATATTAATAAAATAAATAAAAGTTAAAGAACTCACTGAGTAATTCTCAGCCATATTTAGGGATTGATTTTTAATTTAATAAAATATAACTGACCGACTAAAAAATACGCGAAAATAAGTTTGGATGTTTTCCTAACGAAATTTGGTAATCAACTGATTTTAAAGTATGGCCACTAATCAAGCTTGGTAGTTGTATTTTATTAATTTCAATCAAATTCCAAATGTTTGAGATCGCATGGCTTGTTAACAATAAATCTGAGGAAAATATTTTTCACAAAGTATATTAAAAGAGTTATAAGCTTTTAACATCTAACTAAATCGAATGACGCGTATTCCGCGGTCCACGGTGCCGGTGTATTAAGAAAAGAAATCTATTATTGTACGCGTATTTTAATATATGTAAAAATCTTGTTAGATTTCAAAACAGCCAATTATTATCTGAAACTTCGTTTTAACATATATTTACATATCTACGAAAAGTTACAAATTATTTCGCATAACAGGTACGGCTAATTTAAAATTTGAGCTGAAACTCATACCATTAAATATTAAAATAAAAGTACCTTTAGTATTTATAATATTTCAAATTACGTTGAAACATATTTCTCCAAAGAAGTACTGTGGTATGTAAGTACTCAAAATTAGATTATTTTTTTCTAACTCAGATTAAGGTACCGTTTTAAGCTGGATTTTTTCTCTCGTAGTTTTATAAAAACATAAAAAAATATTAAAACGTTGCGCGCATAATAAATTGTTTCCTAAACTCTTTTCAGAGCCTACTGAAATTCGGCATATTAGTATAATATTAACAAAAAATTTTACCTTTTCATATATAGTTTATTTCACTATTTCTTTTTTTTCGTTGAATTTCAATTGTATTTTTATAATATTTATGTTTTATCCTCAATATATTTTTTTATCATGTAAAATGTATTGCACAGTTTCGAAACGAATGTTTACTATGTCATTATTAAAAGATTTTTAATTGTCTACTGATTTATAAACTATTTGCATTACTTTATAACAAATTCATTTAATGACCAGTAGAATCATGTTTTTAACCGTTATATACATATATGCACTCTAGTATAGTTATAAATAATTTGTAATAATTACCTTTATTGATGCATTTTTTAATGAACTTAAAATATCTTGTTGCTGAGTGAAACCATAGAAAACACTTTTTTATTGTAAAATAAGTACCTCAATAAAATTTACAGTATGCTTTAATTAATAATACGTATGAAGATAAAAAAATATTTGAATTTGATATTCAAATAAATGCCGGTTTTTTCCTTTTTAATCTCGTTACTTCGTACAATTCCAATTATCTCAAATACTCATACGTTACCTATGTGTAACCTTTATCAAGCCCCCTATAAAATTACTTTTAATAGCTTTGAAGCGAAAATCATATTACTACAGGCCTCCGGCTATATTTATAAAATTGATTTTACAGTCGTGTAAAATAATATTCGCAGAAACTCTTTTTCGTTTCTGATATTTGCTTTTTACATCCATTCGTAAATACTGCTTGTTCCGGCATTAAATATTAAAATCAATTTTAAGTGCTTAGTCTATGTAGGAGATTATTGAAAAAAATATTAAAACGATAAATCGTGGTGAATTCAACAACAATTTAAAAAAATGTTTCGACTTTATTATATTGAAATTAATACATTTTAAAATCTTCCATATTTCAATCCAAATACTATATGAAATTTTGATATTCTTGCAAAAAAATCTTTATCTTTATTTACTATTTTATTAATTTGCTTATTTGTTCCAATATTGTCAATTAAATGAGTACTGATCCTTTCATTACTAATAAACCAAACGGCGTACTACGAGCAGCAGACAATCAATGGGGTTTTTTTTTAATTTTAATATTTTTCTCACGCTTTTGTATTATTTATTAAATTGATAGTCTCTTTTTGGTTACGAAGGCAAACTACTTAGTATTCAGTAAATTTGCGGCGTCGTACGGATAAAGAGTAGATTTACACTCGTTGTACCTCCGGAAATTTTTACACATCAATTTTTTACACATTTAAGTGCAAGCCGCCATGTCAATTGCTCTTGAGACAATTCTTGCACAAAATTGATCAACGCATAACTGTTGGACGGAGGGTCGTGTTTGGGCAGTTGCTTCTTAGAAAAGCTGAAGTTTCCCTAACGTTTGTTACGCCATCGGATAATGATGTGTAAAATTAAGGGATGGGAAAGCAGTTTCAGAACACGTAAGTTTCTTTGTAGAATTCCTGATACATGTTAAAAACCGCTAAAGTTTCTCATTATTGGGACCTACTTATTTTACCGCATATGAAAAAAAAACTTTTATTTTACTATATATAAAGTTCAGAATTTCTGTGTAAAATATTATAGTTTCATTGTATAACTTGTACGATATTCTATATTTTTTTACAATATTCAGCAATTTGTATAATAAATACTGCTGTATGATAATTTATATTAAGAGAAAAACATTTTTAAAAACTGTTAGTCAGTCAGTGTAATAATCATACTAATTAAGTTAGAAACCTCTACACACGGTGCAAACGAACTTTTAATTTGCAGTGCAAGGCGTGTATGTGCCATTTCCTAGTGGACAAGAAGTGAAATAGTTACTTCCGCTTTGGCATTCCAACGACCAAAGCGCAGAACTTTGTGAAAGCTCGCAGTTTAGTAACCATCTGTGATTAGTTCCCTTTGGGAGTAGTACTAAAGTATCTTTGGCGCAAGTTTCTCTCTGAGGCGCGTGTTTGCCTTGCTTATCTGGGTACTAGTGCGCAGAAATTTGCTTGGTACATACCATATTATCATAATGCGTGATACTTATGCAATATAACATGTCTGTCCCCTTTTAACTAGTTTTATTGCAATATAATACTGTCGAAGGGTAAGTTGTTGCTGTAGCAAGATAAGTGACTTAAGACATACGTTATAATGTCCAAAAGTTTCCGACACGAATAGTGTAGAACAAGTTAATTATTATAAAAACAAATTTCCAGACTATATTTTTATGTATATAGAAGAGTCAATAAGGCGTTCTAAAAAATATATCACAAACGGTGATTATATCTAAAAATAAAAACGATCGATTGTTATCTTTAAGGTTCTTCATTAATAATCCCAAGACTGAAAGTTTTTAAACTTTACTAAGGCTAATGATTTGCAACGTAAGTAATAGATCATTAAGATCACTGTGTTAATATTTCCAAAATTGTAATTAAGTTTGTAATTACCTTTAGTCAACACCTTAACTTTATTACTCTTTGATATTTTTTTCGTTGCTTAAGATAATATTTAAGAACACCCTACGTCTCACATAATAAATGTGTTATTTGTGTTTGTAAATGTCAAATGACTTTCCTTTATTTAGATATATATATTTATTAACATATTGAATAAATTAATCTTTGTACTTTTTCTTATCAGCTGATTATGAATATAACTGTATCGCTCATTACTAAGTGTTTGTCAGTTATCTTGTGCAGTATTTCCTTTATGAATACTAGAATAGTCGTATGAAACTGTACTCAGTAGCATAAATGTGCATGGAACATACCCAACTTTTGATAGGAATAGTAAGAAACTCGCTTCTAGGCTAGGAAAGAAAACTTTTTTTGTCTACTTTTGTTTTATGCTATTTTATTCTTATGAATATTACGTTTAAACGAGTAGGAAATCTGTAGGCATTCCCATGGGTTAATCCATTTCGCTAACAATGGCTTTAAAGTGTATACATATATTTCTTATATACACACGATACATTTATTTACTGAACGTCAGTTCACATTGATTCGTGCACTTGAAAGCCTGAAGATGCCGAAAGGCGAAGCTCGGGTCGTTAGTGACAAAACTTATGTGAATGTACATAATTTGAACGATTTAAATTTTAAATACTTAATTTAAAAACAAAACCACTATTTCGTATTTTGTTTGGTATGACATTGACTTATTATTGAATAATGTTAAACTGTTAAATAAAGAAACAGTATATTTAAAAATTCATTCATGTATTTATCTTTTAATTTAATATGAAAGGTATTGCGATGTGGGCTGTATGTTATGTATGTACAAAGCATATTATATTTTTATGCGTTTTTAAGGTAGATGAGCGTTGATGGTTATTGAAAACAAACTGTTGCAATACAGCACTAGACTACCCCTATTTTGTGAGCTTATATTTAATCACGAAGCTTGTTTTATATCTTCAAAGGACTAGGAAACAATAGGCCTATGGGGACTGGTACTTGCAATGGCAGACAACCGCCCCAGGCTGTGGTGTACCAAGAATCGTCACACGCAAAATCGTCCTTCGTATCTTTGCCAATATACTTGAAATGCTATTAAGGTAATTTTTCTTGTAAAAGCTCTCAACAAAAATAATCATATAGAACCTAGAATTTATGAAAAGTGTTATATTTTATATTGCATATATCTGATACTTATTTAATGCGACGAAAATTTAAACGATAAATAATTTACATCTTTTTTTCAATGCGCTAAACATTTGGCTATAAGAAGATCACTCAAGATAAACTAGTTAAGAATATTGTCATGAGTCACTCGAAATCAACTCGAAGAAGAGATATCACAAAACAAAATTTTAAATTTAAAAAAATATAATAATTTGATATCGACCTTAACAAGATTTGACTCCAGCCACAACCGATCATTGGGGCAATTCTCTTACAAAATTGATCACTAGGGCACATTATTATGTATACTTCACTCAAAAAACTTCAAACGTTCAAAAAATTTGAGAGTTTAATTCTACCGAAGTAAATAGACCTTTAACTTTATATATTCTACATTATTTTCGATGTGTTTAGATTTAAATATCAAATTTTAAAGAATATATCATTTGAATTGTCTTGTCATTGATTACTTGACACCTTTGTTAACATTGTTTGGTAGCACTAAAATGTATCATTTTTTCTTAGAAAGTATACATTTTTACTGAGTCTAAAAATAATGAATGAAGTTTACTGGAATAAGTAAATATTTCTTACTATAAACAAATATGCCGAGATATGTATAGTTTGTTAAGCTATTTCCCATCACGTGTGTCTTCTGGTTAATGAAATATTTCCTTCAATTTTCAGAGATATCAAACTATTTATCTTATAGCATATGATCTTAATTTTAGTAATCAAAATTGTTTTTTTGCTGTAATAAATTTAATAATATTATTCCTCATAACTTCTCCGAAAAGAGAATTTTTTTTAAACTTTTTAATATATTGATTTCGTGTATGCGTTAGTACCTACGTTATTCTTTCTTCTCTACTTCGCTTATTATATAACTTTATTTTATGCAAGCTTTTGAAAGGATTTTAATTAAATTCAACAAATTAACAATTTTCTCATCAATCACCATAGCACACTATTATATTATTTTATTGTAAGATGTGCGAATCAATTTTTAAATTTTTTGTGAATATATTAAAAACTCTATTCAACTTGTGATCATTAAATGTATTATTAAAGATAACAAAATCATTATTATTAAAGATAAAAGATCCTGTTTTCAAAAGACATTTAAATTATAATTAAGAAATAATTCATTATTTTGTTTTTTTTTTGTGACATTTAAATTGGCAATCAACTTTCTGCCTAACGAGTGCTTAGCTGACATAACCTAACTTAACAAATAATTTTCCTACTAAATAACTAAAAACACATTTTTCCGGTTTCTTATTCAGCTTTTGAATCCACAAATTAAAAAAAATTCTCCGGATAACAGGAAAGAGCCAGTAGTTCTTTCTATTACTATTTTAATATGTTATTGAAACTGAGATCAAAATTGGTTGAATGAAGTTTATTTAATTGTCATATTAATTTTCGAAAAAAAACAATAACATCTACTGCATTAAAACAATCATAATTTTATGTTACCAATACATCAACTTTTATGTTTTAATGTTCCTTTATTGCGTTCTTCCGAGAATATTGTCCGTTATTTCTGATAAAACCAGTAAATTGTCATTTTACTCGAAAGTGAATCAAAAATATATGCAAGTGTTAAAATAAATGTTAAACTCGTTTAATTTAACTTCAACTGAAATTCGAACCATTTATGAATTATGGTCCTTTAATATTTCAATTGTAATTACACCAATCAAGTTTAATTATATTATATTAATATTATTTCATTTCGAACACAAATTTAACATTTTCCCGCCTTTATAATTAATATCACATTTAAATAAATTCATCGAGTATTTAACATTTGTAATTCATTAAATACTACAAGAAGCTGTTGAGTCGAATCGGTTTTCCTACGGCTACACCATTTGGTTTGTTTCACAGCCCCTTCGTCATATTGATTGAAAGCTCTGTTTTAATTTCATGAAACATAGCGAGCTTATTTGAGAGTAGGCGGAGAGCTTTGCGGTACAATATCGAGCTTAATTTATGCCTAAAGTTATATACATAAAGATTACGATATAATAATATTTTAAATACAACAAAGCAAAACCGCTGTTAAACTTTACCAATTTATTACTGAACCCGATTGCTTATCAAATATACCCCGAAATGAAAATTTTAATCATAAATTTTCCGTTTCATATTTTTGGTGAAGCATAGTGATATTTTTAGTGCAAAGTATTTTTATTTATTATTACATATTTTAAAACTATGTATATTCATTATTGGTTTCCTTTATAAATATTATAGTTTTATAAATCTTGTGAATCGAACTATTTAAATTAATTAAATTATTGTTTAAGAAAATATTGATGTCATTATATTAAAAAAATATTTGTAAAATTTATAGCAAAAATTGTCAATAAAACGCAGAATATGTCATTGTATCAAAAACTCATAATTCTATTACGACCAATCAATTTCTCAACCTCCTTTTTTGGAGAGAGATTAGATAGATGGGGGGAAATTTTTACATCACAGACATAAAATCTTTAAACTTGAATCTTTAAATAGAATACAAATATAATTTACGAAATTGTCTATACTGGTATTGAAACCCGTAGATATCGCAACTAAATAAAAATAAAACAATACCGCGTTTACCATTTGGCTTCAGCATCGGTAATATAAAAACACAATGTATAACCATGGAAAAGAATACAGATTTACAAGGAAGTGTTCCGAGCATATTCCTATAAATTTTGATATGAAAACAAATAACACAGTATCCGTCTGAAAATACTCAAAACCACACAGAATATGTACATATACATACAATACGATATCGCTGAACAATATTGGAGCTCTCTATCCAGTCGCATCATTTTCAACAAGCTGGTTCCTCATTATAACTGAAACATAAAAAAACAACCAATGTCAATGACAAATAATGTATATTTTTTTAAATAAAAAAAGTAGTCTTATAAATCGGTAGCAAGCTTTCAGATAACAATAAATTACGTTCGTTTGACGAAACAATTAGCCAAGCAGGAGTATTTTAAGTGTTATCGCATGTTCATGAACGTTCAAGTATGCAAGAATATAAATCATTATTTAGAACCAGGCATATCTTTCATATCGCTTTTTTCATGCTCATACATAATTTTGTTTATACTCCATAACTCCTTGTTAATGTTTCAAAATTTAAATTCAACTTTCTTTTTCAGGTATGCACGTTGAAAACTTCAGAAGGGTCCTTAAACATTCATTACTTCTACAAGCCACTTGGTAAGAAAAGTTTATCGCTTAGCAGTGACAGAAAATCTTTTTTACAAAATAAATATACATTTAAGTAAAAGAGATAATTAAACTGTTCATAATCGTCATTGACAAAGCGTTTGATTTATTTACTATTATTAGTATATTCAATACTTTTAACAATCTCAAAAAAGAACACCATCCAATCAAATTATTTCACTTTTACGGTGTTCACTTGCAATAGTAGAAAGGCATTATGTATGTTATATCTAAATAAAAAAAATATCTTTTTTGTACTAATTCCACATTTATTTGTCAAGATTCAGTAGCGAATGCTCATGATGAAGCCGGTTCTGATCATATTAAAGCAATGTAAAATTAGTACGGAAAAGTGTTGTATGTTTGTACCAAAGTGTTTTATTATACTTAAAACTATTTAAGTTGAAAATCCACCAAGCACCTTTAGTCAAAATCTTAAATTATGTAATCTCATCACTAACCAAATCATTTTTTGCTAAAATATTGTTTATTTAAATTGATTGACTGGTACAAAAGTGATCTATCTTGTCACTATTGTTTTGATTGAGTTATTTTAACTTGCTTATATAAATTCTTCGCAAACATCGTTTAAACTCAATTAACAATTACACTTATTTAAATTTGTGCAAAACTTTTTTATTAAATAGTGTAATTTAATACTTATTCCATTAATTCATGATTTATTAAACTGACATGAAAAGTGACAAAGTTATAACGAATTTAATGTAATTACTATTATCATCTTATTAAGACTTGCTTGTCAAGTCGTAAATTGAATATAAAATACTTATCCATCTTGATTCCATATAATAATTCTAATCCATATAAAAATCAATTTGCAATCATTTTGACTTTGACTTGTGAATTAATGTATTTTATATTACACTGTATAACTGAAAAAATAATAAAAAAACATTAATAAAGCTAATGTATATATTTTTATTCGTAGCTCTAAACGTTACAATAAAAACATGTGTCTCAAGTAACTTTAAATGTTTTTCGTAACTGAAATAATTTCTCGTCTTTACTGCAATCCATTCTAACTAAATTTGATTCTTGAAATAAAGGTAGTATGTAGATTTTCCGAATTTTAAATGAAATTTACATACTGACTGACATCTACGATTGCTATATTAGCTCCAAGGCAAGATATGTTCACAATTTTTAACAAAAAGAGAAAGGGATATAAAGGAGAGATTTCTTATCTTTAAAAGATATCAGCACCACACATTAATCATAAAGATAAAATCTGTGTAAATTTCTTACCTGGTACTCAAACCAAGAATATGGTAATTATAATAATTATAAACAGCAACGACTCTGATTTAACTGCTGCCATTTTATAACTTTCTGACACTTCCACGACGATATGTACATATTATATTATATAAAACTTGGTGCAACATTTCTCTCTTGAGCTCAAATTATTTAAATTCTATCCTGAAGCAATTTCCAACATCAAGACATATTAAAGAGATGCTGTCAATTGCTTACTTTAATTTTATTATTTCCGTGAGTAGTCAACTTCCCTCCAGTTTCATATGCTTTATTTGTAGATGATGTAGAATGTAGATTATAATGAAGGTTTTTAAATTGAAGGGTTGAGTTGTCAAATGAATACAGGCATTTATAAATAGTAAAATATCATTTAATTATAGATTCTACTGTTCACTTTTAACTTTTTGCGTTAGCATAGTGATAATAATATTATTATTATAGATCGTGCTCGCATCAACTGTAAAACTGTATTAGTTTCAGTTTATCAATGATATTAAATTTGTGATGTTTTGCTTTATTTTCATATAACCAACTTAAAAAAAACTAGTGTCAGAGAAAAACGCTAATTTTGTCGCCTGCAATTTAATGTCATAATTAATCGCTAGCAGTTTACTGCTGCGTCAATTGACCGCATAAACAATATAGCCTACAAATTTTCCCTAGCATATTTTACCGTCTAGAACAGGGGTTTCAAACTTTATTCCTTGCATTCTTCCTTTACTTGATTATTTTAACATTTTTATTAAGTTATTCTTTCATCAACGTTTATATCAACGTCAATTAATTTTCTCTTTTAAAAACATGATTTTATTTTCAAAAATTTAAATTAATAATAAAATCTACGTTATGAAATCATTTCTTAACTAGGGTAATCAGAAAAGAATTTCAAATAAAATCATCCCCTTTTGATTCAAGAAATAGCTGTCAGATAAGACAGAAGTTATTACTGAATTTATGGTTTGTAAGCTGCTGTTAGGCTCAGGGATGATAAGAATGAATCTGTCAGCATGCCCTGCATCTTAAGCTCCAGATAAAAACGTGGAAACTGGAGCCGGCAACTACGTGCGCAGAATTGCACGTGCAAATAACTGTGTGATGCAGTAAACGCCAGTTCCCAACATTTGACACAATCTTTCGCCATCTTGTTTGTACACAAACAACCGAGCAAACTTGCAGAGTTTCTATTTAATATCCATATTATGTCTGGCAACATTTCCAGCGTTGGAAATTGAAAATGTTTTATGTTCAAATTTATTTTTCGAAAACAAATCAATTCCTCGTTTTTTTCGACGAGAATAAAGGAATAGAAAGGATAGGAGTATAACAGGTAACAGGACTAGGGGTTTGCTAATTACTCGCTATGCCTCGTGATTTAAGAAATCTAATGGTGGGAGGGAATTTTCAAACATCACATTCATACATGTCTTCTGACAGAAACCGATAAATCAATTGAAAAAATGATGTTTTCACTGGAACATACTGAGCCCGTGAGATCCGTCACGGAAGGCAACGACATTAACTACTACACCACAGACTTGACAGTGATATAAAAGCTTTTTTTCAGAAGCCTTAAATTTTCAAATCCGCAAAAGTGTATACATACATATTCTATCAATAAAATTTAAAAAAATCTAAAACTAAAAAAGAGACCGAAAATTCGTGTTTATTTTTGCAATACGTTGCTGTCGTATCTTCATTTATAAACATCGATCATTAGGATTCTGTTCTTAGCAAATCACGTAAAATTTTATATTTTTTTTTAAATGAACACCAAATCTCTACACATTTTTTTTTTTTTTATAATCAGACCTCTTCTTAAAGTGCTAGTGGTTTTCCCAGTTGATTCATTTGCACCTGTCACGCTCTTCTGAAAAACTAAACAAACCTTTCAACTCTTAAATACCTTTTCAGTCACTGATGTACTGTTGGTAAATAAAACTAAAACAAATTAGAATATGTATTAATAATATTCATAATTACTCACTTACAATCACCAATTTATTATACTTTCAATAGCGTCACTATTATACATAATATGCCAATTCAATAAGTTTTCACCAATATATTATATATAACCAAATCTAACTTATAACCTTTCCCCTCCTTCGAATAACTCGCCCTTTTCAATTTCCTATCAGTTATTTCTGCCTTCATTGCGAAGGGGGTGTTTCTTAGAGCCTACGTCCTTTTTAAAAATACCCTTTTATGATTTACGCGTAACCCATATTCACCTTTTCACACGTAGCCAACGCGTTATATTGAACTCTATTTTACCTTTATTAAAGTTCCACGAGAATCTAATCTATTTTATTATTCATATTCGTGTTATATGACGTGCTATGTCGAGAATTTTTTTGTTTTATAAGAGGAATAAATTAATAAATTTACGGCGTTATTTTTCACCCAACGTACATTATTCTTGTTTTTAAATGGAATTTTGCTTACCCATGTAGTATGATTTCTCAGAAAATACAGATTTATCATTCTTCTTACTATCAAAA
Organism: Himalopsyche anomala; assembly: GCA_031772345.1. Lineage (NCBI taxonomy): Eukaryota > Metazoa > Arthropoda > Insecta > Trichoptera > Rhyacophilidae > Himalopsyche > Himalopsyche anomala. Next base: position 15,930,937 of record CM062830.1, read on the forward strand.
TATATTTAGGTTTTTTAGCAAAAATAATTTAATACGATAACTTTGGTTGAAGTTGTTTGATAAAACATATAAATAAAAATGATACAAGTAACTTATATGTTGTAATAATTAAACGTAATCAAGAAAGTGTCGGGCCCTACCTATGGTTAGCGTTGTGGGCTTACGTACCGGATCTCACGGATTCGAGTCCCAATACGAACAGCCTTTTTCGATCGATTTCTGTTCGACGACATTCTGATTTCTAAAAATTCTCTCTCACCTTTCCGATCCTTTAATAACTGAACGTAGCGAGAGCGATTACTTAACAATTAGTCCTGCCCTAGCCTTATCCTTTTATCCCTACAACTATTTTTGAAAAAGAGAGTTTGAGCGACTAACCATTCTCGCATAAAAACTTATGTTAAGATACCTCCATTAGGAGACCATTGGGAGCAGACATGGATTTAAAAAAATCAAGAAAGCTTCTCAAACTCGTTAAAATAATGGTGCTTAACTTATATTGACTTTATCATTTGGATTTTTGAAGGTTATATTCGTAATTAAATCCGCTCATCTCTGATTGTTTCTGATCGCTTAATTACGATATTATGTTGCAAAATGTATACACTCGAGCGCTGAATTAGAATTTATGGCATGTGAATCTTAAATACGATGATGTGTTATATTGATTAAGTTGAAATATTTCTGCCTGTCTTTCCAATACACAATGAATTGCAAATTCTTTACGACTATTTATAAACACTTCTTTTATACTACACGATGCACATCAAATGCACTTGTATAGTCTTTTATATCATGAAAATTGAGTACACATGAAAAGTATGTATATTTATTATTATTACACATTTATTCTGTGTGATTTCTGAAAAACTAGTTTAATTTTAATAAAGTTGGTAATAATGATTTAAATAAATAAAAAACAACAGAGTAAATACTTCAGCATTACTTTGAAACTTATAATTGCAATTACTTCCTCCCGTACACTAATTTGAATAATTCGATTCCGTTTTCGGTGAATCATTATCATATTTCACATTTTGAATTACTCGGCACCTACTCAAACAGATCTTGCTATCTACAACTGGATTATTAGATCATGTCAATATGATAAAATATTCTTACAGCAAGGAAACGTACATAATAACATAAGTAACATAATGTGTTTAAATGGAATTATTGCTTGGAAGAATTTTTACGCAACAACAAATACTATTGGATATTTGTCGATCGTTGTCGTGACTGTGAATATAAGTCGATTTGAATTTGTAGCGTTTTTTATTTTTATTATAAACTTTGTACTTATTATTATAATAAGCAGAGCCAAGAGTCAAGTCGGATTTTTTTAAATGTCACAATTTAACGCAAACGTCAGTAATTTTTGAAATGATCTCACGCCTTTACAGAAGCATTTAAAGATTTCTTAATTCAACCACCCGCTACACATTCGACTTAGGAGCGTAGCGAAAGGAATTAACTAACCACTTGTCATATAATAACATTTCAATTATTTTTTTATAACTATTTTAAGACAATCTCGTTTACTAGACATTTAATATGTATTATTTTTATTGAACCTCATGTATGCTTGTAAACTTTTCATATATGATACACATACCACTATTCCTTTTTAAAAATAACCCTTATATCCTCACCGTATCTGAAATTATTGGGCGCGGTTTTTTTCATTACTCACTTAAAATATTGTTTTTTGTCCAATTTTATTATAGTTTCATTTACATTCACTCCGATTTTTCACTATAAGGCTAAATATCTTATTATTTCCAGAGCACAGAGCTTGTAAAAAAATGTTTTTACGTAAATGATACGACGTTTGCGCAATAATCTGTGACAAAATATTATTACACAACATAATAAACACAAATGCGATCTCTGCAAAATGGGTTTCCTAGGAATCGTAATTAAAATCAGATAAGCTTGTATCCCAGATTCGCACGAACTAATATATTTTAATATAGTGCTTCTATTTTCACACAAACTATTATTCCCTTGTGCTTAATCGTCACTGCATAGCGATAACACATTAATTTCAATACAATATCGGAATAGAATCGTGTATTAAATTCCATGTGTATAGTTTACGCGACTTATTCACATAATTAATTACAAAGTCATATTCAAGTATCGTATAACACACATACATCAAAGTGTTACAATGTTCTTTTTTCTTATACTGACTATTTATATAAGTACAATATATAAGTATCGATCTTTTTATCATACCATACATTGAAACTAACCAGTAACAAAGCAGCAACTAGTGTTAGCTTATTTTACGTAAGAGCAACATGAAAAATATCGAATATTTTTTTAAATATTGATGTTGAATAGCTAATGATTTGTAAATGATTATTAATAAAAGTCGATCATATTATTTCGTTGCGCTCTTCTGCAAAATTAGTTAGGTACTGTTTTATTCATTTAGTGTGTCGATATTATTATCTTAAATATGATGATAGCTTCTCCCGATTTGAATCATATATATTTCATATGGGGCGGGGCGCCTCGATAGAATTTAACCTTCGGAAATTGGTTTGTTTATTTACTTAACCTCTCTTTTTTAGAGAGGAAAGATATACGGATGAGCTAAGAAAGGGTTAGTTGTTAAGTAATCGCTGTACGAACCCCTCATTTTAGGGTCGGGTGAGTGGATGGAAATGTAAACATCAGACATCCATACCTTCGAACACAAATCTATGAATCGACTGGAAAATCTAGAGCTAAGTAATATGACAACGCTCAAGAGAGCTCAACCTCTCGGCTATAGGTTCGACAAAATAACTGGATATAACATTGAGAGAGCGCACAGCTTCGGGTATCTGAAAATAGGTACACATTACAGTAGATGGTGATTAATACGTACTTATCATTTTATACTAAAAATCGTTAGAGTCACTCTTAACACGAAGCTCTGACTTAAAAAAAACCTACAATAGATAACTTGTATCGTTATTTTTTTAAATACAGTGCTTTTATTATATGTTTGCTTAGTAGTGAAAGCTGTAATAATTCTGCAAAAATACAAACACTTTTAACTCAATGATTTATAACATGATATATTTAGGACCTGGTGCAACATGAAACTTTAATAAAAAAAAAAGCTTTTAACATTGCTGTGATATATTTTTATGATTTTACCAAGAATTTAAAAATTGATCGAACGAGAAGTAAAAATTTACAATAAATAAAGTAGTCAAAAACGGGCATGCAGTAATGTTTTTTTTCAATTCATTTCTTTTTTCAATACGTCGAATAATAATCGGGCTGTGAAATAACAGTTTATTTTTTTACACCAAAGCTTTCCTGACACTCAAAACATTCAGCAGCCTAATAAAAATATTTGCATTTCATTCCGTCACACACACTTTTCATTTTGGTCATGCAGTACGTGCATTGCATTTTATTTTTTAAACAAAAAATCATGCTTTTATATATTTATTGCAACGAGATAAATAAAATCCTTAACCCTCCAGAGACGAGAGCTTTTTTTTGATAAAAATATGCCTTATTGAAGTCACGGATAACTTTTATTCCTAAAAAAAAAAAACGCATTGTATAGAAACCTCGCATGACTATATGGTCATGCTCATCCTTTTATTACCGTGTAATATTGTGTACGGACAGTAGTAAGGACGAGCGTGACCGTATGGGCAACCAAACGTTCGGAGTTGAAATATAACTAAACGTGAAATTTTTAAAAATATTTACAATTTGACCTCTTTAGATCAACATAATTTCAACACAAATATATAAGCAAAAGAACTGTAAATAATTTGATGTTTTGATAAAAAAAAAAATGACTAACAGTTTCAAAACGTCCATTAAAAAAAACGGATATTCAAAAAATCGCATGTGCTTTTTTTTAGTGGCCGTTTCTGTCCCCGCGGCTGATGACCAACTGAAGTCTGTACTCTTCTTAACCAAATATGAATGAAAACAACGATATTCAGGTAGAAAAGGGATGAATAGTGGGATTAGCCAACGGTGTTTACTGTGACTATATGGTCAGGCTCGTCCTTGGAGGGTTAAATACAAGTGATGTCGATGCAACTTGCTTTCGAGAACTGTTAAGTCTACTAATACGCAGTATTGGTACCACCTTAACTTAACCCACTGTTGAGAAATTTTCTTTGAGGCATTTAGTTGTAGTTCCTTGAAAGAAAATTAATTGTCATCCTAATTTATTGTTAATCTTAAAAAGTGTCTTGCGACCAAATTTTCGACACATCATGGATCTTTTGAATTTTCGATTTTGTAAAAATTATCATGTTTACTCACTTTTACTAAGTGACAGACAGAGTGAGTATTATCCGCATCTTTTTATTAATATTTTTAAAGCATTACTTAATCTCACCATTTATTTACCGTGGAAACACTTATTTTGAGATGAATTCCATTACAATAATTGTATGAACCACATTGAGGGCGGGCATAGTTATAAAAAAACATGTTGATAATCCTTAAATATGTAAATATATACCATTTGCATATTTTTCAGCATTTTCAAAAAATTTTCATATTAATTAAAGATATATTTTATACTGAGCATGAGATAATATTGTATTCAAGCGGACTTCCACTTTCGCACACGATTGGTTCCTGAAAACGTGTGCGAATGTTGTATGTTTGAAAGTAGAGGGATGTAAAAAACACCAAAAATTGTCATTTTAAATTTTTATTTATCAAAATTTGCCTATGTATTTGACAAAAAATATGTTTTTTAATAACCTTGTCAAGAGTTAGTTGTATTTATCTTTCCTTTTCAATGTTCTAAATTTTTTTGCTTGATAAACTAACATTAGCATCAATTTTAAATCACCAGCTAAATTTCCATCAAGAAGTGATGTCAATCGGTTTTTAGAAAATTTGTGCCCAAGGGCAACTGATTTTTCCTTTGATAAGAATGTACGATTAAACATTTTCTTCCAAAATAAACCAATCTCATCTACATTTAATATTTGTCTAGGGGAATATTCTCCATCTTCAATAATTTTGGACAATGAGGAAATAAAGTCTTTTCCAGAGTCTCTAGCCGCATCAGCCGATTATCAAATGAATTTAATATTATGTAAATAATAATAATGCCTCGCTTTAAATTTGGCAAACCAACCGTTACTTGCCGAAACAAAACATTTTTACATTATCGCCAAAAAATCTAAAAAGAACGGTTTTCTAAAAATGTGCGAAATAGCGAATTTCGCGAAAGTAGAATGTTCGAAAGTAGAGGTCCGCCTGTATTTTACATTGCTCAGCATAAATAAAATTTTAAAAAAACCATAATACAAAACCGCATGTACTCATACTATTAAAATAATTTAGTATCATTTTGAAATATATTATATTTTTTTAGTTGTCATCTTTGTGACTAAAATTTTCATTATATAAAAATGTTATAATATCAATTTTAAAAAAAATGGTTGTCTTAAGGTTTTAATAATATTTTAAAGCAATAGACTAAATATATCTTGATGAAAATTTGAATCGTTCAAATTATGTACACTCCCACAGATTTTGTCACTAACGACCCGGGATTCGCCTTTCGGTATCTTCAGGCGTTCAAGCGCACGGATGAACTTGAACTGACTGAAAATCTGTAGGAGTGTACATAATTTGAACGATTCAAATTTAATATTGAAATTCCACCAAGCACCTTTAGTCGAAATCTTAAATTATATCTTGATGAAATATTTAAATATAACCTAATCTTAATGCATAATCGTAAACGTATCAATTAACATTGTTAATTATGTTTTATTATTTCGTTGATATTGTTAAAGCATATTTTTTCTTTTTACGCTTTTTTTGATGTATAACGAACCGCGATTACAAACAAAACGGCTTTATTTCATTTCCGTAAATTCTGAAAATAATTCTAACCACCCTTTCGAACAAAATCAATTGCTACGGGGAATACTGACAAAGCATAACAATCAAATGGAATAACAGCAAAAATCTGTTGTACATTTTTTCAGCAGCATTGAATATAAATTGTGTTTTTGCTTTATAGATGTCATCGCTTCGATTTTGTATTCCCTGATTATTCGTCCGCCATTCGTCGTATTTGTTAAATAAACCAATATCAATCCCCGGATTATTTTGAATATGCAGTTTTTATTGATTAAATTGAATTAGTGATGAAATGGATAGTGGAATTGTATTTTGGTTTTTGTTTTTTTTAATGGAATCAACGTTTGCATTTTTAAAACATTGCTCGCTCTCCCGTGTAATAAAAATAGATAATGCAATTTAAGCAAATTAAAAATACGTTCAACCATAACGACGTGCTAACAATGGTTGTGGTTTCAGTAATTCTATGATTGTGCCATGGCTATTGTATTTTAACATAACACTATCGACAAAACTATGCTCAAACATATTTTGAATAGCTTATACTATACTAACTAAGAAAAGCTATAACAAATAATTTCTAACTCAATCTTTTCTCTGCATATCCGCTCACTATTCGGACCATATGGCCACCACATGGTTCTTCCAAGATTCTCTGCCCCCCGCCAGTCTCCTTGCTTCCTCCCATGTCATTCCAGCGTAAATAACTAATCTTAACTTAATCTAGCATAAATGTTTGAATTGAATTGGTATTTACTTGGTCTACCAAGTTCTAACTCCGTTATTTTATTTAACTATCACTCTGGTTCATTTTTTTCTTGGATATTTTTGAATACATATAAAATTGAACACATTGTGATAATACGAAATATTAGAGTGAAATTCCATAACTAAAACGTAAAATGTAATTTTTGTCCAATTATTAAGTTCATCATTTTACTTATTTTTGATAGGGCCTCTATAATATAAACCTTTAATAAATTAAAATATAAAGCTGAAGCATCTCATAATTTTTGAACAATTTTCTCTAATTTTATGAGTCCAAGTAAATCCTAGATATAAATATTTTCAACTCGCTGCGTCTTTTATACCAAAACTATGTGCCGAAGGAGACAGTATAATTGTCTTAATTTCAGACGATGTCAAGTGGTGAAACATATATTTTATTTAAAAGACCATCCGAATATAATATGGATGATTACAAACATTATCAAAATTTAAATTACGTAAATTTTCTTATACGACATTACGTTTTACAAACATTCCATGGAAACAATTAAAATCATTTTTAACATTACCATTCTGAAAATCTGCGACATTTAATTTCACTGGAAATGTTTTTCTGCTACACTCAGTAATACCAACCTTATGACTGTGAGCTTTATGACTTGGCGCCACATTACGCCCCTCATCGACTAGGTTTGGTACTACCACCACATCTTAAAAGTCAGTAAATTATAACACTTATTTTATTTAAGCATGTGAATGCGACAGTATGGTGGCTCATTCGGAATTCTAATTGTAATTTTATTCCGCAATATATTATTTTATTGCTGTGCACTCTTCCGGCCGACAGATTGGTGTGAAATGGATTTTTTTATAATAATATATGTATCCCATCTCAAAACATGCATTTACCTCTATGCGTCGTTTCTTTCTTACTGGTGAAAGATCTAGAAAGTCTTAGATCTCATATTAAAATTAAAAAAAAACAATTTGACATTGATCTTAACGGGAATCGAACCCAGACTCGCCTGATCGGTAGAGCAAGCTCTAACCAACTAGACCACAGCGGACGACAATATATCGCTCGACAAACTTCAAAATATCCTAATATACTACTATTTACGAATGATCGATTATGACATATTATATTATTGATCACGTTTCGTGTGTTCACTGTCAATACTTTATGGAAAAAAAATACTAATTTCTACTAATGAGTATTTTATTTATTGAAGACATATTTCTTGTCTAATCATATACCTTGGTAATATTATACATATTTTGATATATTTATTAAACAGAGAAAACAGACTCCGATTATGGTATCTCTTTCTTTCGTATCCAATCTTAATAACGGGACGGCATAGAAAACTATGTACTTCTTAGTTTTTTTATAAAATCAGTTTCATACCACATGTATTTATTTATTTATAAATTTAATTAACATTGCACAAGGTTAACAAATTTTAAATGTAAAACTTTTACAATGAAGAAAAAATAGTACAATTAAATGGCAAGGAAGTCAACTGAGTAAGCTCCGACGAACTCTACTTTAATACATAAAAAATAGTATTCGTCGGAACTCACCCACGTCTACGTGGAATATGTCAACATCCGAAGCAATATTGTTGAACATCGTTAAAGCTCTCCCCAGTGGCATTTCCATTGGCAGGCTGCTTCTACACCTTAGGAGAATAAACAATTCATGTCCACGATTTCTCAAAAAATCATCAGGAAAATTTAGATTCACATTCTCAAGAATGGTGGTGTATGTATGAGCATGTGTGTGTACACGTATGGATATAGTATTAGGGGAATAACATAGAATGTGATTTGCAAATGAATGCATATGAAGTCCTCGTGAACTGTCTTCACTAAGGATTTCTTACCTCTGTAGCGATCACGCCCATCCATCAGCACCGATGGTAAGGGAATACAGTTTTCCAAAACATTAGCGATAAAGGAGATTTGAAGAACTTTGACGTTAACGCGCCCTGGTATACTTAAAGCTCCGTAAATTTGATATAAAAAAAAAACATTCTGAAGGGGAAATTGAATCGCTTCTGGTTTCCTTCAAAACACTTTGTGTCTTATATTATAAGTGGGAATGGTAATTATTATTCCTCATATCATCATTATTGATCGAGCTAATCGATCGAATATCGTTATTGACACTTAAGAAACAAAATCATGATGGCAATTTAAATAGCATCACTTTATCCGAACGCCTTGAAAATGTTGCCAGTTCTCAAAACTCAAATCAAATAATAGTCCCGTATATAAAAATTTATCTCCAGTAAATTCAAAAGATAACAGATATCTATCGAAAGAGTGCCATTGTAATCATCAATTTCATCAAAAGAACGCGGTACCGGAAATAAAAATTATCACCTCGGAATATCAAAGCGAATCCTTTATCCGAATTGGCCAACATTTCCCGCCACCGGAAGTGGAGAGCAGCGAACAGCCTGACCTTTTTCAATTTGCCCGCCATTAAGATCACTAAGGGATGTCCTCTTACCTCCATAATTGTATTTCACAAGCTGCCGTTAGTCTCGACCTTCCGAACTGCCTGCCTCTCTGCTGCACGCTCACTATTATAGCACGGAATGAAACGTTTCGACACTGTAAAAGAAATCGTTTAACTCATAAAATTTTACATTGAGGGCTTTACATATTAAAGCACGATTTTCCCATGCAATTTAAAGTGAAATTATATCGATGCTAAACACTATATTTGGTTATAATTTTTATTCCGAAAAAATAATAGTATTCACCAAAATTTATAAAAAGTTTCGAGAATATAAAGACCCTAAAAACATCTGTTAGATTGATTTTCCATATTTATTAAATTCAAATACGAACAGCATGATTTTTGGTTTTGTAGCGGAGTGGTCAATGTACTTGAGCGTTTATCCTATTCAGCTTAAGGGTCACAACTTCGAGCACTATTCTACTCCTTACAAACAGTTCTTAAAAAACACCGTTCGATTAAGAATGCATTTTACCTCGTATCAACTTAATAATATGCACATTCAGCCCTCGTATCACACGGTTAGGTAGTTCTATAAGTATTTGTTTAAATTTGAATGCCTTTTTTGATATTTCCTGAAAGACGATAGACTCTTGTTTAATTTGATATTTAAATCTATTTTCATAAAAAAAAAGATGTTCTCAGCCAATTTCAAACCTTATTTTTTTCAACTATATATATTATATATATATATATTATCCATGTCCTCTCCTAAAGTGAAGCATATAGCTTCTAAATAGAGGTTTCTCAAGAGATTTTTCGTGAGATGAGAATTGTTTGTTAGTCAGTCGCTCAACCTCTCTTTTCCAAAGAGAGTTGTAAGGATAAAAGGATAAGGCTAGAACAGGACTAGTGGTTAACTAATCGCTTGCGCTACACCCAGTTATTGAATGATATAAAAGGTGGAGGGGGGAAATTAAGGCACCACAAACACCCATCCCTTCAAACAAAAATCGATAAATCAATCGAAAAAATTCTTTTCGCACTGGGACTTTCGAACCCGTGAAATCCGGCGCGGAAGCCCACAACGCTAACCGCTGCGCCATATGATCCGACGAAATAATATAAATATACAATAAAATTTGTATACTTAATTAAAATACTATATTAATGAAATTCTACCAATTCCAATTCATATAACTTATTTTTAATTTTAAACATTTAGATTTTTCAATGCAATCACTTTATATGACATATTTTTTATAGGTTTATGTATCATCACAATCTACCTATCATTAAAAAGAGTTGTTATTAAGTACATATAATAAAATGATTTAAAAAAACATTAATTTAAAATGTTTTTTGATGCTGGGAGCATGTTCCTTCAATTAGTACAAAAAAATTATGGAATATTTTTTCTTTGCTATTTTTTTCCTTTTCTTAAAAATATAATAACATTTCACAGTTTGGCAACCGTGAAGATTGTAGAAGATTCAACGTTCAAATTAATGCTTAATCCGTAACAATTAACGTATATGGCATCCGTTGACGTATAATACAGATGAATCGATCCCTTCCAAATGACCGCATAATTGTGAATAATTCCCACATGACAGCTGCCTCGTGCTAAGGACTCAAATACTCCTGTCGTAACTTTTGGTATCGATGAAATTAATACTATTAGGGTCATAGGGGTCCAATTTGAATTGGCCAACAGGCCGGCTACGCATCCCCGAACTCCTGGACCTTTGCAAACAATTAAACCGCAAATGGCTGTACGTATTATTAAGGGCTGTAATCAACTTATCCAAATGTTGGAATATCTGAGAGGTGTATTTTGACCGAAAATTCATTATATCTGGTATGATACCATTTTCGTTTCAGATATCATAGTATACATCCAATTAACACACATTTATATTCAAGGTCAAAATAATATTAATTGCTGTGAATACAAATCGTCTATTTTGTTTTCGTCTCCATAATATTATCATTTTGTTTTTTTTCTATTAAATATATTTTTGAAAAACTTTCATAGGTTTTCTTTTAATATTAATTTTGTGAAAATATTATACATAATTTGATACTTTTTTAGCATAGTTTGTTGTGATGTTCACACTTTTGCATAATTTCTATCGTTTCATTTAAACAGGGCTTACAGAAGACGATTTATTGACATATAGTCACCGTCTAGTCCCTAGATGTACAACCTGCGACCCGAAGTGACATTTTTTGCGGTCCAATTGTATTGAAATTTACAATTTAATATATGTATACTGAGGTTGTTTTTTTCAATTTTAACCCCGCGTCCCTATAATATTGTAGAACAGTGGGTTGTGGATAACTGTAACATCCTTATATTCTTTTACTCTCAGCAAAAGGTAAATTGAGGGACGGCATTTCAACTAATTCTCGTAAAAAAAATCTACGGAGATTATCTATTAAGATTTCACACGCCTTACGTTTGGGAGAGTTTAAAAAATAATATTACTAACAATTTTTGCCTTTTTCAAATATTTTTTTACTTCAGACCTGAGATAACTAACACACATGTGCTTTATAAGTTCAAAACGAGAAATAGTCTTAGTAAACAAAAGTTCTTTTAATTTCACCTACTACCAAATGTGCTTTAAAACAAGAAAGAACTTAATACACACCTCGTTTACATACCTTTTTCTCGTGTGTTAGCATACACAACACCAGATCGCCCGTGAAAAAGCCTGTGTGTAAATCCAGCTGTAAAGACTTTCTTTTGCCCTCTTGCCTTTTTTCCAATTATATACAACACCTTTACCTTATTAATCCACCCTATACAACACGACAAAACATACTTAATCGCATTGTTGTACATAATTCAATCTGAAGTGAAAGGTGGCGGATTCCTCTCGATTCATTCTTTTCTAGATGACAATACAATGTTTCATCTATCCACCCCACTTTTTGGCTTCTTTTTGTGAAACAGCTGTTAGATTTTTTCCACATAAGAAGAACGACGCTCGGCGATTGGGGTACGAGTGGAAGAAATATAGCTGTCATATTACTTTTTATATTAATATGTCGTATATTATATTTGCCAAGTCAATTTTATTACTTATAAATTTATATTATATAATTTGAAGTAACTTTTACATTTCTCAAGAAAATATATCCGGTTTTTCTATACGCTTCGAAATATACTGCTTAAAGAAACCATTATTTATATGAAATGTAATAAACAATTTTGCGCAATAAATGAATGTTCAGGAATTTGATTTTATCAATAGTATATATTTCTTACATACTAAAGTTGAATTGATTGTCGGGTACTATGGCGCAGCGGTTATAGGCTTCCGTGCCAGATCTCACAGGCTCAAGTCTCAGTACGAACAGCATTTTTTTAATCGATTTATCGACTTGGGGTGTTTTTGATTTCTAAAATTTCTCTGCCATCCATTCCGATCATTTCATAACTGGGCGTAGCCAGAACGATTAGTTAACCACTAGTCCTGTTCTGGCCTTATCCTTCTATCCCTACTACTTACTCTCTATGAAAAAGAGAGGTTGAGCGACATGTTGTTTAAGCTTTCACATAATTTAAACTTAACTGTCTTAATATTGCATAACTTATTTATTTTAACAAAAATATGTATATATTATTTAAGAATTTTTGCGGGGAAATGAAAAATGCCCCCGACGAATATTGAACTTGAAATAAAAATAGGAAGATTACAGTTTCTCTCTGAACATTGATTTATGTTCTGTATTATTAATAATATTTTAATTACCGAATGCACTATTGAAATAAGCGACTTTTTTCAATATATATATATAATATTGGGTTATTATTAATTACTGAAAAATTTCTCAGCTTACGGCCAAATAAAAAACTTTGACCAAAAAATAGAACTAAAATTAACATTATGATAAAAAATTGCGATTAAATATTGAAAAAAAAAGTTTTAACTGTACACACAGATGGCAGTATATTTTAACGGAATAGAAATTGTCGCCTGCTGTGGCCCAGTTGGTAAGAGCTTGCTCTTCCGACAGGTCTGGGTTCGATTCCCGGTCAGATCACAGTGAATTTGAGAATTATTCAATTCAAAGTTGTGATCGAAGACTGGGTGTTAGTGATGTCAATTCACATCATTTCCTCTCCTCCAATCCTTCTGATCCTTTAATAACTGGGCGTAGAATAACGATTAGCCGACCACTAGTCCTGTTCTAGCCTTATCCTTCTTTCCCTACTCACTTTGAAAGAAGTGAGGTTAAGCGACTGAGTAACAAACAGTTCTCGTAGAAAAAAATCTGTTAAGATACCTCCATTAGGAGGCCATATGCTCCACATTGGGAGCGGACATGGATTAAAAAAAAAAAAAAGAAATTGGAAGGAAATGTTTTACTTAATAAAAGTTTTTTATTTTCCACTAAAGGAAATAAATGAAATTTGTGTTTTGTTTTGATTTAAAAACAGACAGAACTTTACGGTACATCTAACATCAGTACACTTTATAAAAAAAGCTCTTATTTGAGACTGCTTCGAACAAAGTTTTTACCACGTCATGAAAAATCTTAGCATGGTCAAAACGATAACAACAAATACAAAAAGAAAACTTCAATTCTGTATATGAAGCGAAAAGCTTTTAAATCGAAAACTGGCGTCGAACGCCAAGAGAGAAAAACAAAGGCATTTCTAAAAGATTTTTTTGTATGAATTATTGTAATAAGGTTTTTGTTATGAAAATAGTACAGAAACTTCATGCACAGTCACTCCAATTTCAAGTGTTAAGAAATTACATATGAACTTCAAATAACCGATCTATATTCAAGTTTACCTACTTTAAGCCAAAAAGTAACAGTTGGGTTTTCAAATAGGCTATTTTGTCTTACTACAAACCTGAGAAGTTTGCTAGCACACATAGAAAAAAAACTAATATGCGAAAAAATGGAAGAAACGCCGAAAGTTATAGCACAATTTTAAATTTCTTTACTTAAAGTCATACTTTATTTACCTATTCTCTGGGAAAAAATACTGCGGCAGTACATTCAAAGCTTTCCAGTAGAAACCCTTCAAATTCTCGGGCCGTGTGAAATGTGCCTAATGACGTCATTTGCGCAAAACATCGTTTCCTGTGCGCCTGTTAATAGCGGTGGCAAATCTCTTACTTTGTGTACGCAGTTTATCTATCTTATTTATAATAAGTCACTATAAAAATTCTTTTATCGGAATTATAGCACTAATATGTCTACTTTCAGTAAATGTTCCGAGGCAATGAATAGTAACTAACTGGTGGCAGTGCTTTATGAACTATAATAGATAGAGACCATAATTTGTAGTATTTTGCAATTGATGCTAAAATTCACAACGTATGCTAAAATCAGAAATGAAAATAAAATTATTTATCGATTGAAAAAAAATCCTGTCCGTATTGGGATTCAAGCCTTTGAGATACGTCATGGAAGGCAACGATGTTGACTACTGCACTACAAAACCGTCAATTTTATTTTCTAGTAATGCGAAATAGTAGTATTTATAAAATGAGCGGCTTTTTTTCATTTTTACTGAAACCTTTCCGATTAAAGATTGTTCATAGACTTCTTGCTGGATTTTTTTTTCAATGTAATTAGTGCAAAAAAAATATTTAACTTTTTAGATATAATGTTTTTCTACCAAGGAGTGACAGTGGACAACTTAAAATTTAAAATTACATATAATTTGATATGAATAATGAGAAGGTATATAAAACAAAGTTCCCAGTACGGGCAGTTTTATAAATTGATTTTTCAATCGATTTATGAATTTCTGTTCAAAGGCATGGATGTATGTGATGTCTTGAATTCCCCCCTCCCACCCATCCTATCCTATAAACGGGGCGTATCGAGAGCGATTAGCTAACCACTAGTCTTGTCCTAGCCCTTTCCTTCTATTCCTACTCACTTTGGAAAAAGAGAGGTTGAGCAACTGAGTAACAAGCAGTTCTCGTAGAAACATTTCTGTTGAGCTAAACTCCATTATGAGTCTATATGCTCCATATTGGGAGCAAATGGAGGGAAAAATATGACAAGAGTTTATA
The DNA here is from genome assembly GCA_031772345.1 of Himalopsyche anomala. Classification (NCBI taxonomy): domain Eukaryota; kingdom Metazoa; phylum Arthropoda; class Insecta; order Trichoptera; family Rhyacophilidae; genus Himalopsyche; species Himalopsyche anomala. The sequence goes on from CM062830.1 coordinate 15,946,054, forward strand.
AATAATCATCTATTTCATAATTATAACTACTCTCTTTGAATAATAGAGGTTGAGCGACTGTGTTCGGTTTTCGCAGTTTTCGTAGAAAAAAAATGTTGAGATACCTCCATTAGGACACCACATTGGGAGCGCACATGGATAAAAAAATATAATTAAAATGTCATTGACCTCTTACAATTATATACCTACTAATTTATAGTGAAATACTTAACCACATGAAAAATAAATTAAGTCAGAAAAATATGAATAAAAAAATCTTAAATATTGATTTACAAATTTGAGAGTAGCTAAAATAATTTCGACAACAATTAATGTATTCAAATATATTATGCAGTTAACAATAACTTACGTAACGTAGGAGTAAATATTTTTTCTTATTTATACGATGCAGCATTGTTCAAATATTCTAAGTTAAATTTATTGTCCTTCCTTATAAGTGCGCTCAACGAACTGTTAATGGAATTTGAAGGAGACGTTGTAATTTTCTACAAGTATAATTAGTATTATATAAAATTTTCATGGCTTTATTAAAAGCACCAAATATGAATTATTCAAAAGCAAAATTGCTTTATATTTAGGTATATTTGTAGCAAGCCGAGCACTATCTCCTTAAAGTGGATCGCTACCGATGCTGCCAACTCCCACCTCCATATAATTCGACCCCACGTCGCTGTCAGGCGTCCTCTCGGAAGGACGCGTCGTGGATTTTAATCAAAGGAATTCAAGGATAGGTCTTCTGCGTTTGGCTTTCAAAATGCGAAGCGATAACTCACCTGGAACGTTCGTAATTTTACGCAGAGATAGAAAAAAAACTTCGAAGCTGTTTGAACTCGTTTTAAATTGGTGAATATATTTTTTGGAAAGAATCCCTAATTTTGTTTGCTAACTAAGTACCTATATTATTTTTTTCGCCTTTCTACCGGTCTCTTAAAACTATCATTTGCTTTAAAAATCAAAAGAGTTATCAACTTCTACTGATCGATTATTAAGTGAATGGTGTATTTCGATAAAAATTCAAATAAAAACGTGTAATAAACCATTGGCATTTGTAAATTCTTTTCAGTGCCAATTATTTATTACATTTTTTTATTTCAATTTGTTTTTGTATGAAAAGCACTGTTAAAATCTATTTTTATCAGTTGACAATGCTCGCCAAGAGCTAAACTGATCCTGATATTGGTAAATAAAAGGGGAAATAAGTACAAAGGAATATTGTGTTTTTCTTAATGAAAAAATCTTGTTTGATTTTTTGTAATATTCCAAAATACTATTAATAAAATACAGTTTACTATTTGAGTTAATTCAATGAACACACAATATAGGTAAGTGTAATTTTAAAATTTCTTTTTTACTAGAGAAGGCGTTGAAAAATTACATTGTGGTTAGGAAAGCAATAACTCCAATAAGGGTAAAAAGCAGCGATCTACGTGTATTAATGTACATTTTAAGAGAAATACTTTTGTACGTATCAACTTTTTTGCAAAGAGTAATGTAGTACCAAGACAATGTTTATCAAAAAGTCCTGCCCCTTTCATCACCGTCCTTTTAAAGAATTGCTGAATAATTATTTTGATTAATTCGCTCCCTTGCAATAATCGTTTTCGCTTTGTCTTAATTTAAATGCTGCATTTCGTTTACAGTCTTTGTAGAGTATTAGTCGACATTATTTAGCCAAGAAGTGCTTTGATCAAAAGTTTTCAACTCTCTAGCTGGCACGACATGACCGCAGGCTGTATCCAGAACCCATCCAGCCAGTGGCCACTCACCACTTCCTACTAGACGATTGCTATGCCAGTGCGGTTGTGGCTTCTGTCATACGTACATAGTAAACACAATGGCGTTGCAAAGTATTTTCAATAAACATAATGTGAAATTCTCTCTTGAATGTGAGGGTTCGTCTATCGATTTCAAAAAATCGAAAAAAATATGTGTAATAAATGAATTGTTTTGTTTATTTACTGTTTCGTGAGATGTCGTATTTTCATTGCTGATTGATGTTAAGCTTTTCACAATATTATAATTGTCTCTAATTTAACAACAGGTGTATAATAATTAAGCACTAGTAATTTTACACTTTAATATATCGTAGGACATTTAGAAATACCTTTCTACTTTCTCCGACAATATCAACATTTTATATACTTCTGTATATATTGAGAACCAGTGAAAAACCGCAACCCACTTTTTAAACCATGAACATCTTAGGAAAATTTTGATTTCTCAATAATAATATTTTTAAGAATTTGAAAACCATTTATATAATAAAGGGCTGAAAATGAACAGCTTAGAGTTCTTCGAATTGAATGAAATCATTAACAGAAATTTAACATCAGTAAATAATATTTTTAATTGGTCGCCCATGCTAAATTTATTTCCCTGTGAATATACCCTCATCATATAATTATAAATAATTACTATAAGTGTTTGTATCTTACCATCACCTTACGTTTAGTATAATGAAAAAATCACAACCTCATTTTGTCATAAGAAGTTTTAGTTTATCCGTAAATAACATTACGATAGTTTGTCTAAATATTTGTCTCAGAGAGGCAAAATACGTGCAACAATTTTTTACTCATCAATTGTATTTTTTCATTATAAATAAACTTCTACAAAGTTACTACCCAATTCATCAAAAATATTGTTTATTGTTTCAATCTAGAATAACAGTACATATCATTAAAGCTGACGCCAATTCACCATAGACTTGACAAATATAATTAAAATAAAAAAAACAGTACACAATACATAAATATATTTTTAAAAAAATCAACATACAAAATCAATAAATAAAAAAATAAAACCTAACTGAAAATGTCCATATACTAAAAATATTGTGGCCTTATTACATTTCGTATATCAAGTATTAATTCAATAAATTATCTTGTTACTAAGACAAGAAAGGAAATTAGTATAGTGTTCGATCCGTAAAAAAAAACACTTGAAATTAATACCATTTACCATTGCCATATACAAACTATGCAAATATATGTCACTAAACTGTCGGTTGAGTGCTCTCTCAAACCAAATGTCTGTGGTCTACTTGAGGAGATGTCTCAAATCCATCGAGACGTCGACATTTCTGCTTGGACAACCTTGCTAGTCTACACGATGTCACAAGTTACCTCAGTTTTCTGGTACACGTATGTATGTTGCTTCATGAAGCGACAATATTTTTCGGACGCAAGTAAATATTATAAATATTTAAATTCAAAAACAAACTATTTCAAAAAAAAGTTTTTCAATTAATAAATATCAAGTTTTTACTTCTAGTCAATATATCAACTTCGGTTTCGGTATTTAAGATTTGTAATCCCAGTACGAACTCTATTTTAGAATGCATATTTTTCTAAATTACAGTACACCCAACTAGGGCTTCCAATTAACCGGACATTTAAACTAACCGGTTTTCGGTTTTTTTCAAATAAATAAACCGGGTAACCGGTTTAAACCGGATTTATTTTCAAAAAACCAATTTTAGTTCTACACTAACTCATGTTTCAAAAAAAAAGTATTTTGATAACTTAAAAACAGTCACTAAGTGCATACAATTAGAAAGTAGATAAAAAATCGCTGGTTTAGGTTTAGAAGGTCACGGGTTCGAATCCCGGTACAGACAGTTAAAAATTTATAAATCGATTTATGAATTTCTGTTTGGAGGCATAGATGTTTGTGATGTCTTGAAATCCCCCCTCCGACCCGTTCTATTCTGAGCACGGAGCGTAACGAGAGCGACTAGCTAATCACTTGTCCTGTTCTAGCCCTGTCCCCTTCGATTTTTACTTTTTTTGATTTTTGGAAAAAAGAAATGTTGAGTAGCTGAGTAACAAGCAGTTATTGTAAAAGGAATTGAAATAAACTCCACCAGGAGTCCATATGCTCCACATTGGGAGTGGGTATGGTTAAAAATATATTTTTATTTATAGAAAATATTTATTTTTAAAAAATCTTATCATTAAGTGTCATCAAATAATGATTTTTCTGGTGTTTAGCTATTTAATCCTTTAGCTTATAAATGGTTAAATATTAATAATTTTAAATAATAAAACACTCTTTTATACTAATTACACATTTATCATTTTAGAAATCAGTTGAGAATACTCGTCATGAGTACTAAAACATTAAATACTAAAACAAAAAAACATTTTTTATTGAATAACCAGTATAATATACCTTATTATACAGGCTTAGAATTAAATGAACTTTCGGTTAGATCATTTCCACTTATATGTAGTGTAGCTCCCCATAGAACTTAGTTTGGCTACAATATTTTATTTTTGAACTAAAATAAAATATAATATGCACAGATGGTTGTGATAGCATATGTAAAATATATTAAATATGTATTTTGTGATATTTTCAACGAAATCAAAAATCATGTTCACTTTGTACCATTGAAAACCATCCAATCTACAAGCGCAATTATTTTTAGTATAATATATATACCCCACTATAAATATTAGTAATTTTGTCAGTATCTACCAATTTTCACTATGCGCAAACATGCATTCGTGTCCTAACGATTGTATGAATAACATTGTCACATTTTTAAATAATTGTTTAAAAGAAATGTAATACATGTTACATCTAGTGTTCAATTGTATAACACTTCGAATACCTACTACCGCGTCTTTATTTTTTCTTTTGTTTGCCGCATGTGCATATTGGAAAGACATGGACCCTTAAAGTAGCCGATGATTTATGGCACCGATTGTTTGAAAATAAAAATAAAAACATTTTAAAATTGAATTGTTTTATAACTTGAAGGAAGTAATAAAACATGGGTTTGGTCACTTAACCTTTTTATGTATGTATGCTGCAAAAAAAGTGAATACAAATTTTCATCTCTTTAAGTTCAGGTACTGTTCGTTCTCGGTTCGTTCACGTTCTCGGAATAATAGCAATCGTATATATTATAAAATATTTAAGTTCTATATCCAATATTATATTGTTTAGAATTATAAATTATCCGACTTATAAAAATCAAATGAATACGTGAAAAAAATGTAGATTATAAATTTGTGTTTACTGATATTTAAATTACTTTGTATCAGTACAAGTTTTCGGTTCGGATATTTATTTCATTTAAAAGATATAATGATGAACGTATTTATGTGTATTTTTGGTTCAATTCACTTTCAAAGTTCACTTGTTTTATTATCATTGATCTATTGATTTGGCATTTACTTGGTAGAACTCCATTTTACTTGGGTAAAAATATCAAGGTATTTCAGTTCTACAGTTATTTATATGTTATACGTTGATAGCTATTTCTGTTAGTAGTAGTAGTAGTTTTCTGATAGTTATAGTACTAGTTCTGACGATGGCGAAAGCCGAAATAGCTATCAACGTATAACATATAAATAACTGTAGAACTAAAATATCTTGATATTTTTACCCTATTATCATTGATATTATGAGAATCCTTTCGTATTACAGATATTTGATTGAAAGCAGTATAGTTGTTTATGATTTCGACTACATACTTATTATTGATATGGCACAGAAATTAAACAATTGAACAGTACAATACTTTATTATATTGTACTATTTATAATACTATTATTATATACAACATTTTTAAATATTTATACTCTACATATGAATAGTTTAATAAAAGCTCGTGTTGTTCAAACCAGAAATAGATTTTTTAATTAACCCGGTTAACCGCCCAAAATAAACCGGGTTTCGGGTTTTTTTAAAACACCCGAAAAACCGGTTAACCGGTTTCGGTTTAAACCGGTTTGGAAGCCCTACACCCAACTAATTCTACAACCAGACGTTAGAAAGAGTGATTAGCTAACCACTAGTATTTTCCTAATGCCATCATTATATCGTTACTTTCACATATACAGAGAGGTTTAGGAACCGAATAACAAGCAGTTCTTGTAGAACAACACAATATATAATACCTATCCTACTAAAGTACAACGTAGTGATTCTGATTTTAGTGCAATGGCTATATGTGGCTTTTAGTTTTAAAATGTCTTTTCTAAACATGTAGAATTACTGAATTATTTCGACTTCATCTGGAATATGACTTTTATATTTTATAGTTTAACTTAACGTTACCTAAAAAAATAACGCCGCCTGTGTGGCCGAGTGGTCAGCGTTGTTGGCTTCGGTTACGGAGGGCACGGGTTCAAATCCCGGTACGGACAGTTTTATAAATTGATTTTTCAATCGATTTATGAATTTCTGTTCGAAGGCATGGATGTATGTGATGTCTTGAATTCCCCATCTCCCACCCATCCTATCCTATGAACGGGGCGTACCGAGAGCGATTAGCTTACCACTAGTCTTGTCCTAGCTCTATCCTTCTATCCATACTCTCTTTGGAAAAAGAGAGGTTGAGCAACTGAGTAACAAGCAGTTCTTGTAGAAACACTTCTGTTGAGATAAACTCCATTAGGAGTCCATATGCTCCACATTGGGAGCGGACATGGTTAAAAAAATAAAATACATATTTAGTTTATTTGTTTTAATTGAAATATAGTATCGATTTGATAAAATCTTAGCAACATATTTCATATAAGGAAACAAAAAATATATTTTTTTCTTTAATGAAATATATCTAAATGAGAAACTTGTCTTCATACTCATCTTAGTTTCAAAATACTGTTTTAACTAAGCATGGCAGATAAGCTCTTTCTAGAAACCAAAGTCTTTTTAGAATTTGGCTCATCTGTGTTTTCCTTCTATATGAAATAAAGAAACAGTTTGTTTTGATAATCATTATATAATAGATAAAATCTTTCGACTTTCTCGTTCAGAAACTAATTCTAGCTTTTGTTATTTAATACAAAGAAGTGTTTTACACGAACTTGTAATTATTACTAACATACATTTCATTTAATTCTTAATTACATCTGAGGTAAGAGAAAACAGTGGTGTTTTTAACTTAATAATACTAGGATAACTTTGTAGTATATTGTTAATAAAACACAATATTACTTTGTACACATTCCTTTCCACTTTATTTATTACTTATTTATATTAATAAAGTGGAATAAAATACAAAAGAATATAGTGTTTTTATTAATATAATGCCTTTCCACCAAGTATTGACAGTGAACACCGTAAAAGTGATTGTAATATATTATATAAAACAGAAGAGTCTTGCTATGCTAAATTGATAATTATTTTATTTAAGTAAAATATAATAATGAAAATCATAATTTTCAAAGTATCGGCATCTTGAATTTAAATAATTTTCTCAATTAAAAAAAACACAATAAGTATCGAATTATTTCTATTGACTAATTTGTAACTTATGAAAACGCACTTTTAATATAAAAAATTCAGTACTCATATCAGTAGAATAACAAGGTTGTCCAATTCAGTTTTTTTTTAAACACAATTTAAGTAAAGAAAGATATTGCTTAATGATTGTATTTTATAAAATGAATAATCTATCAAATGCAACTTAACATTGTTTAAATATCGTCATCACTTATAAGTAATAAATGTGTTTATTGAAGTTAATTTAAATCTTATTTAAATAGGAACCAAAAAAACTTTTCGTCGCATGGCGAAAAATCTATTCGTCCAACATTGGGATAGTCTTGTTTTAATATGTTATTGAGTTCATTCCTCAAACAGCACTTTTTCCAAAAACAGCAAAATTCATTCCCACCCTGTAAATCCAAAAATAACGGTGCGTAGCTCATTTATCATTATAAACATTATATCTAATAGCCAATGCGTCAAATAAGTATAAAATCATACAAGATAAACTCGATAATAATTTTCGCAAATCCGTCGAAATCAACTCGAGGAAAAGCGACAGAATACAAGATAATTAAATATTTATAATAAAAACTATCTTAGCGAATCTTAAGCCAAGACCATCCTGATGTCTAGGGCAAAGCTTTAACCGAGCAGACTTCAGTGGGTGACGATATTGTTAATTATATCATTATATAGCGTTAGTCGGGTATTATTCACAGTTAATGGTATTCACTATTACCTGTCTAATCGCATACAAATTGAACGACAAGTGTGGCAGTGTGACACCGAATGTCTCCAAGGAAGCAGGATTGACTTAATTAGAAGACATGCGGTGAACTAACTTTGTCAGTTGGCGTCAGGATCGGATCGGTCTTGTGGGATTGCGAGAAAATCCCGGCGGATTAATCAATATTATTTATTGGCACGCTGCTAACATCAATTGGCTTCTGGAATTAAACCCACGACCCTATTAAGATGCCTTTATGTTTGATTATAACGAATGCCATCTCCAATTTTATTAAGGGCTTGGGTCTGTTTAACGAATCAGTTTTCGATATTGATAATTTTAGTTGTAGATTTTGTTGACAAAATTTCTCCCAGGTAAAAATGTGAAAGAAATTAAATCCATAGTTATTGCTATCTGTGTATTGTATTCATTTTTTGCTCGCCTGTTGAGCAACTGAAAAACAACTAGTACTGTTTAGTACATATGTAACTTTTATTTAGTCCACGCCAAGAGCGGAAAAGTTGTGAAAAATATACAAAAAACTTTTTAATATTTTTTACTGATAATCTTTGGAGAAGATTCATCGTATAATAAAATAGAACAAATAAACATAAAAATTATGAACAAGAAATGGTGAATTTTTTTTTTTATTTAGAATAACTTCTGTCTAAAAATATCCATTAATTCTGTGTTTCTTTAATCTCAATGATAAAACAAACAACAATATTTGTGTTAAGAAAAAACGATATTCATTTGTAATTTATTTTCACTTTATTTATAAAGGTCAGGAAAGTATCATTGTCAACTGATAACAATATTTGTCAGTTCAAGTTCATCCGTGTACTTGAACACCTGAACATGCCGAAAGGCGAAACCAGAGTCGTTAGTGACAAAACGCGTGTGAATGAACATAATTTGAAATATTCAAATTGAACAATATTTGGTTAATCATCCGTTTGAATGTTTGTTTTGCAAATAGTTTTTATTATTATACATTTATAGAACACATATGTTTTCTTTCTTCACACATTATTTTATACTGTTTTGTTTTCCTCATATTTTTTGTTTGTTTGTCATTGAGATGTCATTGGTGTCCACCATAAGTAACTGTGCTATTTTTAGTTACATAACATTTCCCTGATATTCGATTACATAAATTCAACGAAATATAATTTGATTCTGTCGATAGAACAGTCATGATGTCGTATATAATAAAATATAATATATATAATAACACTCTCCTAACGAATTTATTACCAATCCAATTGATCATAATATCTTTTTATACTACTTATTATATGTATTCAAATAAATTAGTTCATTCCTTTTATTTTAACTTAAATCATTATTATAAAAAAATTCAGGCCGCTTTTAATCTTTATATATGTATTGTATAATTAATGAATCGAAGCGATGAATTTTACAAGAACGAAGCATATTTCACAACTAAATGAGTAAAGTTTGCACACATTATCTTCTAAACAAATATAATACATATATCATTGTATAAATAAGAAAACTATGTCGTTACGTAAACACTCGCATTGTTTTGAATATAAAATTAGGAAGAATGACATTAAATTCACTATCTAGACTGAATTCACTACTCTGCCCCTGTTTTTTGGTAGCAAGTTTTGAATATCAATTACGTTGAATCTTGTAAAATTGATATTGCTTTAGCTGCGTTTACCGTTGAGTTCCTAATTACAAAATTATTGTGTCTTTCATAAATGAAAATGTTTCACATAACGTGAGCAATATACAAAAAATAACTGGATTTCACCGTAACAAGTTATTTTAGCGATTACCTAATATGTAGTTCATTTTGTGAAATTCATTAAACTTGTTTTCGGATTGTTTCTAACTAATTCATATTTCTTACTACATATAATTCGTGTGATATCAGTATACCACCTATTATGTGAACCTTTTTTTTCAATTTTTGTTAATACCAAATTGAAAAGGATGAACGTTGTCATCTTTTTAAATGCTAGTTTTGAAATAATTGGCTTTTAAGGTTTATCTTGTACTTTTAGAATAATTGATTAAATTTTTCTTTAGTGTTTTTTGCTGTTGATGATAAAGAACAGTTCTTAAATTTTTTTTTGACTTCTATTTGTATCTAGTTATCCTACTTATACTACTGATACATTCATTATTGATTTTTTTAAGTTGCTGGACAATTTCAATACATTTTGCAGTAGGGTTGTGATTTGTAATAGGCATAAATTGGTTTTTCTTTTTTATATGCTCAGTGTTTCATTATGTAGGTTAACATATCAGAAATCGATTGGCATCCTTATCTTAAAATCGTCATTTTTTATTTTATTTCACTGTTGTTTTCATATAGCAACATTTTGACTGGCAAACAAGTTTACCAAAATATTTGTTTTAAAAAATGCTTAAATTACAATTCTTTAATCATGATATTTCATATTTCATCGGACACTTCAGCCCAAAGCTATGTTTTTATGTATGTAATTTGTTTTTATATAAATAACACTGTTAAATTTTATTTCTTATCAGTTGATAATGCTTGCCATGAATGAACGTTGAATGAACGTCTACTGGATAATATTTCTTTGGCCAACTAATGAAATTAATAATCAATTTTAAGTCTGGGTTTTTTGTAAGAAAATCTATTATTTTTAAATAACAAAAAGCTACTTCATTATTTTTTTGTCATTTATCCATTACGAAAGCTTGATAAAGATGGCGGTATGAATACATTCTTTTGTGATTTTATATTATTTTCATCAAGATTTCTAAGAAAAAAAAAATTCTCACATGTAACCAGTACAAGCTCGCATTCTCCTAATTTAAATACAAAACGTATCAATTTGCTTTTAAGTGTATTTCTGGTGCTTTATAGTATAGGAAATAATTTGAATGAAGAAGAATATACAAACCTACTGTAATACTTGACTTTTAATTATTTCTCTTTGTTTTTAAACCAATACGAATATGGGAAATATGAATCATTTAATTAATTAAGTCTTTGTTAGTCAAACGAAAGAAATAATGAAAAATATGTTTTTTTTAATCCTTAAGCAGAAAAATATCATTTCAGAAACATGATATCCTCTTGAAAATGTGAATACTTTATGGAAAATACACATTGAGAATACATTAAAAAAAATAGGGCTTTATTACTTTTTAAGTAAGTTCCAAAACTTTCGACGCATCTTCAGTTTTCTTGCCATGAAAGTGACTGACTCAGGAGTGACCGCCTTAGTTTTGTGAATGTAAATTTCATTGAGATTAAAAAAATAATCGCTTATTTTTCATGTGCAATGCCTATTTTACAATAATAATAATAATAAGCCATGTATTAATTATGCCATTTGCGTAGTCGACTGGTCAACGTCGTTGGCTTCGGTTACGGCTGACTCTGGTCCGAACCCCAAAACGGACAGTTTTATAAATCTATTTTTTCAATCGATTTATGAATTTTTGTTATAAGGCATAGATATATGTGATGTCTTGGATTCCTCTATTCCCACCCATCTTATTCTAAAAACGAGGCTTACTAACGGGAGAGCAAACCACTAGTCCTGTTCAAGTCCTATTATTATGATTTTATTTATTCAATTAACATTGCACAAGGTTAACAAATTTTAAATGTAAAACTTTTACAATGAAGAAAAAAGAGTACAATTTAATATAAAAAGCAGTAGAAAAAAATGGCAAGGAATTCAACTGAGTAAGCACCGACTAACTCTACTCTAATACATAAAAAAATAATAAAAGAATATGTCGACATCCGAAGCAATATTTTTGAACACCGTTTAATTATTACTCTCTTTTTAAAAAAGAGAGGTTAAGCAATTTAGTGAAAAGCAATTGTCGTAGAAACACTTCTGTTATGATAAACTCCACTAGGAGTCCATATACTCAAATATGATTTTGCATCAAAATTTCATGAATATTAATTAATTAATATATAAACTTTTCTCGGGTAAAGCGAATACATAATATTTACATCCACAAGCTTCTCCAAAATCTCTTAGCTTTTTTTGTTGATAATCACATTTAGACGTTGATTAATCATTGGCATAGCAAGCATAATAATGTTTTGAATACTTCCGTGGGCCTCGTCTAGAACCTTTTATCAGGCGAACAAACTTCAAAGATCAAATGATGCCCTCCTCGGAAGTTTCCTGTTTTATAATATAATATCGCGATGAGTAAAATTTCGAAAGTTTCCCATGCGTAGCGAATTTAATTCAAATTTCTTAGAGAAAAATACGGAATCATCGAAGGGAAGTGAATCTGGCCGTATCGTAACTTTATAGCCCAGATTTTAACTAGAACAAACTTTATGCAAAAGTAAACTATAGGCATGAAATAAAGTATTTTTTTAAAAATTATTTTATGTCTTTCAACGTGATGTAGGGTTACCAGCTTTTCCCAGTCGTGTGCGCCGTTTTTTCTCTTTGCGAATTTGTGTACGATTAATATCATTTTTTCTAAGAGGTTAGCGATGTGTAACAACCGGGCGTAGCGAAAGCGATTAATTAACCACTAGTCCTGTCCTAGTCTTATCCTTCTATTCCTACTACTCTCTTTAGAAAAAGTGAGGTTGAGCGACTGAGTAACAAACAGTTTTCGTAAAAAAAGTTCTGTTGAGATACCTCCATTACGAGGCCACATGCTAAAAAATGTAAATATTTTCAAAAAATTAAATAACCATTTGTCAACACTAATTCTATTTTTATTTAATTTTATTCGGCCCTGTTTCGCCCATGACGAATATTATCAATAGATTATTATCAGTTGATAATGCTCATCATAAGTGAAACCGGTCCTGATAATATTGAATAACTGTGAAATTAGCACAAATGAGTATTTTATTTTATGAATATAATGCTTTTCCACCAAATATTAACAGTGAACACAGGGATAAATTATTCTCTCGATTTAGATAAATAATCTTGTACTATTGGTTGTGGTGGGAGTTGCAAATCCTGTTACATTGACATTTCTTCAAATTACTTATCATTTTATATTGTAGTTCAATCTCTATTGCTAAATTGATTCAACCCTAATAAACTGCACATAACATAAACATTTGAGTAATAAATCGATAAAATAAAATGGCAATTGACAACTTTGTGATCCAATTAGTTGTTTTTTTTATTGCTACAGATGTTTTTTGACATAAATTGATAAAAAAAAATTAAAACACCGTTTAGAAACAAAAATATCGAAAGTTTTATGTACTCTTACATGTTTGATTTTATTATTAGTATGTTAATAATAAAAAAAATCATCAACGGTTATGGATTGCATGCCTTTTAACATATATTAAAACATTTTAAAAAAAAACCCAATTCGAATTCGAAATCAACTATTTGAGCTTTACGCTACAACATGAGCTTTTTAACCTTTACTATAATAGCATTGTGTGAGCATCCCACATTGACTTATGAACTTTGCCCTTCAGTGTTTTATAAAAGCTCACAGTCCCAACACGCTATCGAATCCAACACACAAAAGGCCTCATCAAGTTTTCAGTAAGCTTTCACAAGACCAGCTTGTAAATTGCTGAAAATTCGAGCATGTGTAACTTTTTCTCTTGTACGTTCCTTTTTTCAGATTACTTTATTTTACAACGTGATGTTTTTCTTTAATTTATATTTAAATCGACTTTAAAAAATAAAATAAAAACTCAAATAATAGCAACTACCAGTGGCAGCCGGTCAATGTGGCATTGGATCAATGCACTCCTTTTATATTCAGGGGCGGTTATGTTTCATGAAATATTATTCAAAAATAAAATGAGTGAATGGTCTAAATGTTATGTTTGAATATTATTTCATAAAATATAACCGCCCCTGAATATACAAGGTGTGCATTGATCCAATGCTACATTGACCAGTCGCCACTGGCGACTACATATTGTTTTCGTATCTTAACGGTTAGCTAACATAAAGTTCTTAAATCACGTTCCAACAAGAGCAAACTTTAAATATTTTTTGTTAAGCCTTAAAATGGAGATCTTGGGTTTGATATCTGTTTGTTTTACTAATATTTTTTCTTTAAGATTTAAGTATAAACTCCTCCAATGCAAGAAACTGCAATGTCATGGTCCACTTTGTATTTGCACCCAGGGCATAGCGTAATCTGCCACTAGACACATGGTCCCAGTTTATTTGTCTTCAATCCTGACTTTCCAGTAAACAAAAACTAACAATAACATCAAATGGATCTACATACTTTCTCGCAATGTGATGAGACCTCACATGGTCTGATGCAGAGCTGCGCGGTAGTTATTTCTAAGCCGTACTTCTATATACATAAAAAACAGAAAAAATCATGCTAAAAAATTGTAAAATATTAACTCAATTTTAAGGTGTTCACTGTCGATACTTGGTGAAAAAACATTATATTTTAAAAAATAAAAAAATATTTTGTCCTGATTCCACACCGGTTCCCGGTAAATTGCTCGAATGGAAATTGCTCGAATAACAAGATAATCAATTTGTTTACGTTTGTTCTGTCCGTTTGTTCTGTCTTAGCCCTAGTCTTCTATGTGTTCTGGAAATATATAGAAACAGTTTAAGTAACTAATTAATAAGCAGTTCTCGTAGAAACACTTCTGTTGAGATAAACTCCATTAAAAGATCATATGTTCCGCATTTGGAGCGAACACGGTTAAAATAAATACTTGCGAAAATTATTTTTATATTTCACTCTCTAAACAAGTGTCGCACAAGATAAAAATGAAATTCGTGGAAAAAGTCGTGAAAAATCGTTTAAATAACCAAGCAATTCGAATAATTTGTAATTCGAGCAATTTACCGGCTCCCTTCCACACCTATTTAATATGATCAGTACCGGATTCACTCAAGACGAGCATCAGTCGAAAATGCTCATCATGAGAAAAACTGGATATGATCATATTAAAAAATGTGACATTAATACAAAAGAGTGTTTTATTTTATGAATAAAATATTGATTTTCAATTCTCGATGAAAAGACAGAACAAAACTGTGCTTAGTTCCAAAAAGATCTCGTTTAATTATTTGATGAATTAAAACGACGTAAAAATCATTCGCGCGTCTTAGCATATAGGTATCAACTTTCTAAATAAAAAAATGTGAAAATAAATGCATTTTATTATTTTGACTCGAATGTATTAAATTATCAACATATTTCGCGAAACTGATCTGTTAAATAGACTAAATATGTAATATACGCCAGTGTTCTTCAGCCTATGGTCTGTGGACCGGCACCGGTTTGCAAGAGCTTATTGCCAGTCCGCGATAACTTTTATGTTTCGAAAATTTGAAAATTTCTTTAGTACTAAAAATGAGAAAATTACAAAAAAGCAGCAACAGAAAAAGTAGTTATATTAGCTATCGTGAATAAAATTCTATGTAAAATTGAATTGACGTTTCGAATATATTATCAAGCATGCACAATTGTACAGTTAATTTTCGGCTTAAAACAGGTTCCGTTACGTCACCTCGGACGTAAGTTGAAACGGTCATAAATAGAAATTCATACAAATATAAAATATTTAAAACCTCATAAAATAAACTCCAATAAACGGTGTTAAAATTAAATTTATATACAAAAACGGCCAATTTAACATTTATATGGTTCACCCGAAGCCAAATATTATTTATAAAATATTTGTAAGAAACTGGAGAAAAAAATATTTTTACTTCACTGTTAGTCCCAATCACGGGTCGTCAACTTGCTCCATACCGCCCACTAGTGGGGGGTAAAGGCTTCCGTGGTGGGCGGTGGGGATTTTTGATTTCTCCTAAATTCCCTTCTGGATTTTTTTCACCCATATACTGGATTGAAATATAGCGATGTTGGTGGACGGTAAGGTAATTTGATCATGAAAAATAAGCAAAAGTGGGCGGTAGACATAAAACGGTTGACGACCCTGCTTCAAATAGTCGTTACTCGAGAACTGGCTGTGTGTAAATACGCGTATCTGGTTGGCGCTGGTCCGCAAAATATTTTTTTCCATTTTTGACCGGTCCGCGGATGTAAAAAAGTTGAACACTGCTCTACGCAGTCCATTGATTTGGACATTTAGAGACCCATCTGTTTCGCCGATCGACCACAGCATTGTGGTTGCTCGAATAGAAATCCCATTAAATAAAGTCAACAAGGGGAACAAACGCTTCCTAATGAAGTGCAATGGACACCTCTACAGTCTCAATCTAGAGGGTTAATCGTAATTGATGTGAGCACAAAGATAATAGTATCCCAACAATTCTTATCAAATTTTAAGCTAAATTAATTTTACGAACATTGTCACAAACCTATACAGATTTCGTAATGTACAAAATTTTGATATCTATTTGGGTCAGATTCCCTTGGTGCTAATCGAAATTTTAATGCCTTGACAAGAAAAGTTCAGATGATAAAATCTACGTAAAATACTATGTTTATGCGAGTTTTGACTTGGGTGAATGCCAAAAAGTCATCGAATTCTGTACATAAGATGCACTCGGCGGAACTGAAGGATGCTAGCATTTCATATGGAAGGAAGTAATAAGATTTGCGGTTGACAGGAAATGCTGAAGACGCGGCGTGGTGACCATATACCCCACACACGAGCGAATATGTTTCAAGAAGAAGCGTGGATATTTTTTTATAGTATTAAGATTATTTTGATTTGTTTTAAGAACAATACTTAACCACTTAACTGCCAGCGATTTTAGAAACAATAGAAATTGCATAAAAAGTGGTTTGAATTACATAATTTATAGTCTTAAAATATTCTAGTGTGTCCTGGCATATGTATGTATACTATAACACATGTTGTGCTGCGGTATCATTTATGGGCTTAGTACACTTCTTGTTCAAGTTTGTCACGACACATAATCAATATATTTTTTTAATTTAATTTTATATTATTTTACTTTTAGTCTATAATATCATAAGTACGCCGATTGAAGCCTTGTCATTTAGATCGATTTATATCTCAATTTAAATATATTATACATAATATATTATTGCGACAAATACATCTCAAAATATTTCTCGTATAAAAAACGAAGCCCAAGCAAAATCGGTTTAATTTATTTAAAAATAATACCAAACAATTAATGTTTCTGAAACATTTTTGACGTAATTGGGTTAAAAAATAGATGACACAATGATAGATGATAAAAATATTTTCAACGAAAAAACATCGCGACTCACCGGTAAGACGCTGGCATTCTAGTAGTTAAAGTATTTATCGCAAATTATAATATCGTAGCAATTAACTTGTATACATTGTTTTTGATTCCCCAACTAATTTATGACAAGTTAATTGCTACGATATTATAATTTGCGATAAATACTTTAACTACTAGAATGCCAGCGTCTTACCGGTGAGTCGCGATGTTTTTTCGTTGAAAATATTTTTATTGTTTTTGATTCCCCAACTATTTCATGACGTGTGAATCTAGCTATAAAACTACTACAATTGTATGAATATATATTTTTATTTTTTACGTTTTTTATTTCAATACTTTTTGCGTTTTGTTATTAAAATTAAACATTGCTTAATGATTTTTTAGTGCATCAAGAGTAACATGTTCACCATCTAGACCCAACCTCAAATATCACCACCCAATACGAATAAAGGTATTCGAAATAATTCGATTAAAACAAACCATAAACAAAGTAACATGCCTACATTTTAATATGCTTTATTATTCATGGGCACATTTCACTCTCATGTTGTTATTAAAAACTAATTTAATGGTGCCGTAATCAGTTCTCAGTTTTAGTTACGTGAATATCTTATGGTTGTGAAATAATTATTAAACAAACGCTGACAGATGTTTCTGACTTCAATAGTTATAAAGGTATTATCTGTTCAAGACTTCTAAAACAATGTGAGAAATTTACATTTATTGCAACTTGCAGCCGTATAAAGTGTAGAACTAAAGCGCTGTTATTTGTGGATGTAGTTTATGACAACTGACCGATATAGCAATTGTCGGTAAAGCTTATATCGATAATTACTGAATGGTTTAAATAAAAACAAATATTATTGGAATATTAATAAAAAAATCGGTACATAAAATAAAATCTATCGTCTTATTAAGGTACAACATTATGTGTATATTTCGGAATGGGCTAAATAATTTTGTTCGCATAGTCATTTTAGTAGTATTGACAATTTTGAAATTGGTTAAAAAAGAAGCGCGAACGATCAGAAGAATAATTTAAAGAGAAAAATAATAATGCCCACGGAATTTAATCTACTGAAAGTAAAGTTTGATAGATGCAAGAGAGATCTTATCCAACAGCCCCAAAAACAAATGAAAAGGCTCAAAAATTGCGGCGTCAGACGAAGAACGATTAAACGTCAACTCATAGTAGGTTTTCGTTTAGCTAGACGAATTGATTTTCTGTACGCTTAAGTGCACGCTACCAAGTCCTAGACAGTTGTTCTTAAGACACTTCTGGTTAAGAAAAAAATGCGGTGACGTTTTACGTTTGTTACACTACTGCCGTATGTAAATTAGCACATAGAAAACAGTAGTGGACGTAGGAGAGTAAATATGCTCTTAAATAAAACAACAGATACTTCGGGACATGACTCCATATATTAATATTTCATAATAAAATAGCACAATGATGTTCAGCGTTTCCACGACGAACTGTTTTGACATTAACTCTTTTAAGTTTTATATCCCGCATAGACTGACAACATAATAGGTCGGTTTACTTTTAAAAGCGCAATAGAATAGAATATACGGAGTAAGACGCGCGGCCGCCTTTGTTAATCCAAATTATCGAGCCCATTATTTGGACACCCATGCGGGTCAAATGGATAACAAAGTAACGAGGGATCGGTAAACTTTTAAAAAATATTCCAGTATTAAGTTCTCTCCGGTGTGTTAGTTTTATGGCTGAAAGAACATTACAATCGTTACAAATATTAGATACAATTCAATTTGATAACGTGGTTATTCCGCTGACTGTATTAAAAATTGTGGCTTGTCGTTCACCTGTTTGAGAATAGTCTTTGGACTGAAGAGACGAAACACGTATTACAATTTTTAATACAATCAGTGGAACAACAAAGTTAATACTCGCCATCCCGTCCTGATCTGAAATAAATATTGTGTCATTTTTAGAATTACTTTTTTTATTTATTTATTTCATACAAAGTTTGTATGAAAGTTTACAGTGTTTTACGAATTCGCTGAGAGTGTGACGTTTCGTGGTCAACGGGTAAGAGCGTTTCTCACTCGACTAAAAGCTGAGCTTCGGCTCTGACCTACACTTAAACACGAGTTTTTTTTCAGTTTAGTGACATGCAGTGACGCCAGTTTTGACCCCAGCGATTTGAATATATGTACATTTTTGAAAAAGACTCGAAGTTGTTAGTTTTTTTCGAGTCCGAGTCCAATTAAAACAGTCTGACTCTGACCACAGCTCTGACTAAAGAGCGGCGTTATATCGGGCGCAATATTTTCCTAACTTCATCCTGCTGTCTCTACTTAAAAAAAAAAACGGTTGAAATATCACGAGTTTACGTATGAGAAAGTATATTTTTTTAAAAATACGACCATAGGTCTAAATGAATTTATTTTGTAACAAGTTGAAGAGCCTTTGGAACACGGAAAAGTTCCATTGATGCCCTCTGCCCTTTATTGAGATTTACAGATCAAAATACGTCAACCGATATGGGTAGTTAAAATTTAACAGCGACCTAATTTCAACTGGGCCAGTTGTTTGTCAGGAGGGTCAAATCAGTATTATCATCCCGTTTCCAGTCTACACACTGACATAATTATTTTAACAATTTTGACTAAGTTGTTCCGTTATAACGATTGCGTGATTTAATTTAATTAACATTTTACCGCATTTTTTAAAAACTCAAATCTTTGTCCAATCAGTATGTTAATGAAATGAACTAATCGATTTTGACGCAACATTTCTAATTCTGAAAAATCTAGCATATCTGCTTCACTTATGTTAAGGTGTGACAAATTTTCCGCTTCTTTGAGAAGCATCTTTATAATAAATGTATGTAAAAAATATTTATAACGTAGGATCGACTTTATCTCTTTTAATGTTAGACATACTAAACGTACCGTTCTTAAGCGGGAAGAGCGAATTTTGAGGGCTTTGAATCACTCCGAAAATGTGTGTTTTGAGTTAAGCTTAATTTTAGCAATATAATTATCATATTTATTAGTAAAATAAAACTATAATTCGTTCACCTAACCGTTCACAAGATATTGTTGGGTTGTAAATATACAAATGAAATTATAATGTTTTAAATACAATGGTAAGTCACCTGATATACATTAGAGAACTTAAAACAATCTTTTTGTAGATAGGCGTATGTGATCCTAAGACTATGACCTTTCTAACTGTACTGATTTATAGTATCTAGGGAGGGGATTAAGACTTATATTAATGGTCTCCAGACACAATTCAATTCAATTTCAAAATATATAGTACAGTTCTTACCAAGAACTTGTCAACGATTTACGAAATAAATATGTTTTCTCTTCGTTTATTTGTCAGAAGTTTTATTTTGTTTTATTTGAAAATGAAAAATTCCACTTTCTTTTTCTCTCTTGTGAATTATTAAATGAAGATATAATCAACAACTATGTTTTAGTTTAAAATCTGACGTTTTAAGCTAGCTTGAAGATCTTTCTTAATAAATACACGCGACACACGATCAGTTTTAATTTCAATATAATATCAAAATGAATCCCGTCAAATTTAATGGAAGTTTCTTTTCAATCAAAGATAAGCAATGAAACATTTACATTTAGATTTCCTTTACAATACAATCAACATGATTGTTTTCGAGAGACGCATATTTATTACTGTATCAGTGGGAGCTCTGCAAATACTACAGTGTTTTATTGATCGATTTATCAAATTCCTCAGCAGATTTGTTTGTGTGTAGCAGAAATTAGTTGAATTCAAACGAAGGGTGGTGTCAATGATAAGTGATTATTCAGTTGACGTCATGTTGTCACCTCGCTTCGTATCAATGTAATAAATTGGGCTTTATATCTGAAGTCACATACATACAGGGCCGACGCCACAGTACATGTAAAATAGGCAACAGCCTAATGCGCAAACCATAATAGAGCGCATAAGTGGAGGAATATTTGTTTTATATATTTCAATAATATTAAATATCTATGCATTGAGCTTCAAGCAGTAGCCCGAAATCTTTAAAAATCTTTACTATCACAAAAAGTACTGCTTTTTATAGTGTAACAAAACGGATCTGAAGCAACTACTTTTTTGAGTTGCTCCGACCAAAAACATGTTGCTCCACTGCTGCGCCCTTCTGCTCCAGATCCCTGCAACAAAATATTTAGCAAAAGCTAAAAAAAATGTTTTGCGTGTTTTCATTTGAAAATTCTGTAAATTCTTAGGTTTTGGATATCGGGCAGAGAGAATTTTTTTTTTTGAAAAATCCCCGCGAGAGCTAAAAAAAGGTTTTGCATGTTTTTATTTTAGAAAGGATTCAATCTCAGGATCTCAAATTCAAAAAAATTCTCAATCCCAAATCCTGAAATTCTACACGATGTATGGTGAATGTTGCCTAGGGCCCACAAATAACCTCACGCCGGCACTGCATACATATCAAAACGATTAAGTTTAATGATCCGTTAGCGTAACAGTGGTATTTAAGGTGCCACACTTTTGAATGATGAAAAAGATAATAGATAAGGGCTCTGTAAACTTTGAGAGATGGAAACAGAAATGTTATGCCGATGCAAAAGCACAAGCCATTGTTACGAATTACAGAAAATTGTGACATGAAATTATGATGGTATCATAACATATTTTTACGATTTTACGGAACACAAAATAATCTATTGGACTTTAAATTATATAAAATTATTAAATAATATTAAAAATTAATGTCACTTATGATTACGTGGGGGGGGGGCGAAAGCACAAGAAAATTTGAAACTATTCGTGATCACAAAATTCTGATGTTAGTTAGTTCCCATCAAATTAAATTAAAATAAAATCTTCTTTCAGTACTTTAATATTTCTACTGTGGCGCGAAATGGAATTAGTTTTACTGGTTTTAATGTAGGAACTTTTTCACTTTGTAGCTCTTTTTTGATTGGGTCTATAATGGCTTTAACTGAGGAAATAAACACAATTTTAATTAATTTAAAAACAGGTATTTATATATCAATTTGAATTTTTTACTATAAAAATAATATGAGACTTGCCGCTTGTGTGGACGAGTGGTCAACGTCGTTGGCTACCGCTACGGAGGTCACGGGTTCGAATCCCAGTACGGGCAGTTTTATAAATTGATTTTTCAATCGATTTATGAATTTCTGTTTAAAGGCATGGATGTATGTGATGTCTTGAATTCTCCCCTCCCGCCCATCCTATCCTATGAACGGGGCGTATCGAGAGCGATTAGCAAACCACTAGTCCTGTCCTAGCCCTTTCCTTTTATTCCTACTCTCTTTGTAAAAAGGGAGGTTGAGCAACTGAGTAACAAGCAGTTCTCGTAGAAACACTTCTGTTGAGATAAATACCATTAGGAGTCCATATGCTCCACATTGGGAGCGGACATGGATAAAAAAATATATATAATTTTTATACATTATTTTCAAAAATAAAATCCCAATGAATCATGATAACATTTTAAAATAAAAGAAACTTATCGGCGATCTGTTAAAAAATAAGTTAATTTTAATTAAAATACTATACAATTTCGTGGTAAAAGACATCTATCCCAGATTCACCTTGTGGTCTATTTAGCAGCTTTCAAAGCTCTTCAGATTTCATAATACGTGCATTCACAGAACTTTGCTTTATGGGAGAACGAACATAGTCTGTATAGTCAACTCCGCGTCTGTGGCTCAGTTTGGACATCTGAATAACCTCAATTGGAATTATTTACTTCATATACACTGCACCAACTTATGCTTAAGCGCTGTATGAAATTGCTGTTGCACGAATTCACGAATTTCAAAAGCATTCTCAATACAGTAAAACCCCCATTTACACTATAGTCAGGACCGTGTAATTGGGGGTGTGAATCTCATACACAATTAGGGATTCGGTTTTTTTCCGCGGAAAACGCAAAACTAAGATTTCCATTTCCAAAAAAAAAAATTTTTTTTAACCATGTGAATTTTTTTTAACCATTGGGAGCGGTCCCAATGTGGAACATATGGACTCCTAATGGAGTTTATCTCAACAGAAGTGTTTCTACGAGAACTGCTTGTTACTCTACTACCAAAGAGAGTAGAGATAGAAGGATAGAGCTAGGACAGGACTAGTGGTAAGCTAATCGCTCTCGATCAATTGAAAAATCAATTTATAAAACTGTCCGTACCGGGAATTTGAACCCGTGTCCTCCGTAACCGAAGCCAACACTCGGCCACAAAGGCGGCAAATATATATATATATATATATATATATATATATTTAAAGTATAGACGAAATATTTAGGTTTTGTAGTAGTTCATATCCCGCACACAGACAGACACCCAGCTATGCGTGTATGGCTTGGCACGTGTTGAATACACAGACGCTAGCCAACATTTGACTGTATGCGCGGCACAGGCGACCGTCTCTTAGTAACGACAATGGAATGCGACCTTGCAATTGGGTGATTTGCGGCGAATATTTCAAGCCAGCGCGTAATTCGGGGTAGTGTAATTGAAGGCTACACTGTAAATTTTAATGATAATATAAATCGTTAATAAAGTATTCAATATATTTTTGAACTTTCTAATCGCCAAGGTAACTAACTACCAAAGCTTCACTTTATTGCTTAATCTTAAATATTATTTGTATAAATATTTTTGATAATTGTACTGTCATTCATATACAAATTCAAATATTATTTTTTTCAGTTTTTTACGTTCCCGTAGCTGTACAGTAATCGCTTTTAGTCGTTCGTTCTTGTTGCTCACAAGGTGTACGCGGGTTCAAATCCCTTTACGTATACTTTGATAAACTGACGATTCATTAGATTTATACATATGTATACAAGGCAATGTCTTTGTGGCTTAGATTCCTTCTCTCTTATACCAGTGGTCGGTAAACTGCGGCTCTTTGTATCCTTAAGTGTGGCTCTTCCACAAAATACCACATACAGTACGATTGAAACTTCGTGTCCCACGCGCAGAAGTCGGTTTTCGGTCTTAAAACTTTGAGTTACAAAGTGCGATCTCAGCGAACGTACCTCAATCATATTGAGAACCTTTTAAGCAAAGGAGAACCCTAATCAAGTTAACTTTTCCGGTTCGAAGCTCAAGAAATGCGACCCCAATACCCACATTTTCTTAAATATCCATTTTAATATGGGTGATACAATGTTTATAATTAGGGTATTCTTATATCATAGTTTTTTGGACCTTTTGTAGTTTATATAAATACGCGATAACGCGATAACGAGATAAGCGCCTGAGATAACCGATCGTTCGTAAGCTAACTGAGCTAAACGCGTCAGTTGCAAATTCATATTTGTGCTGGGATGACGTCTTTTTTACGCGCAACTTAAAATATGATTATTTATTAAAAAAACACGGATTTTTATAAAAAAAAATGTATGAGGAATGATGCAGAGAGATATTTTAAAGCCCTTAGACTATTTTTTTTTTTGAAATTCATAAGAATAAGGCCAATAATGAGGAAACTACTGGAGTCCCTAAACGATCCCCATCGGCAGAGAAGTATTTTTCTAGTCTCCGAGCCGCGAGAGTTAATAAAAATGTACTTACCTATACGGCTTAAGTTTTAAAATTTTGACTCTCGAAAGAAACTTCAATCGTTGTATAGTTGATATTCGGCTCAGCTGACTAATGCGTTTGTCTTATACGATCATACACACCTGGCTTAGTGATAACGATAAGTTGGCCACTTGTCCTTTCCTGTCGCCATTGTTATATACCAACCTAACTAACCCTTTCCGTACAACTTCTGTCGAGATAATTACAGTCTATATTATGCTTCTGATTACAAATGCTACATATCCACATGTTATCAAAATTGAGAACATAATTAGGATATCCAATCTCGGAGCCTTTTTTCAATCTCGGGATTTCGGGATTGATCAATTTTCAATCCCGGGATTGGGATTAGCTCACCGAGGAATTTGAAATGAAACATATGCGTTGGGTCCACGGCACAGTGGTCAACGTCGTTGGCTTTCATACCAGACCTCACGGGCTAGAATCCCAGTACGAACAGCATTTTTCAATCGATTTCTATTCCCCACTACCATTCCTATACATAAATAATGGGGTGTAGCGAGAATGATTAGCCAATCACTAGTCCTGTCCTGTCCTATCCTTTTTATCTCTACTACTCTCTTCGAAAAATAGAGGTTGAGCTACTGAGTGACAAACAGTTTTTGTACAAAAAAAATATTGAAACACCCTCATTAGGAGGCGATTTGTTCTACATTTGGGAACAGACAGAAATTTTCAAAAGAAAAGTGAGAAAATTGATATGTTTTAAAACTCAATATATGCGTACGATAAAAAACTTAGAGATATTTTATAAACTTGATTGAATTTAATATCTGATTGGTACAATTATATTTTCCTTATATTTATTTAATTGTATGGTTTATCTAATGATATACGCAGCTATTTTGTTTTTTTTTTAAATACAGAATACAATAAAAAAAGAGTCTCTACTTCAAACCATCAATTTGTACTTGAAGCATATAAACATTGTTTGTCGCAAATATTGAAATGCTTAAATATCGGTGTTTGTCACTAGGAACATATTTTACTCTACAGTGGAAACGGAAGAGTTTTAAAAATTCGCCGCAATGGTGAATAATTTTACCAGCAATTTTATTAACAAAAAAAAAAACAATGACTGTTGTATGTAGTTTTATTATGATGGTATAAATAAGGCACTCAAAAAATAATGATGATATATTTAAAATTACATACACCAAATAATTAGTTTTTAGTTTTTAGATAATCAAATTTCATTAAATTTGCGTCTGGTGTATTGGTGATATTCTTTGTAAAATATTTTATAGTCAAGTTTTCTTCGAATTCAATCAATTTCTAGTTGTTACCACACGAAAGCGTCGTATCGGTTACGAGCGTCTGTTCGCCGCCGAAGAGCTAAAATAATGTATTTCGCAAATAGTACATACCCCTCCGTATATTATTTCGGGGGCTTAAGGAATTCCAACCACCAAATGTCGTGGGGGTTGGTGATACCTTGACAGGTTTACAGTCACAATGCTAGAGAGCTTATTACATAATACAAGTGATTTACCCATCACGAGGCAGTACAAAATTGCTATAATATTGTAATATCTTTACAATTTAAGACGAGTAATTTTTTTAATTTAATTTTCTCGATGGTTTTGTGGATAAATAACTTTGTAAAAAATATTTTTTTATATTAAATTAAATTTGATAACTTTTTTATTCCGCAGAGTATGTAACAAATTGTGACACGTGTTTTGCTTTGCTATCTGAAGGTTTACGAAGAAACCAAAAATACATACTAATTCTTAATTTATAAATTACAAAATGGAATATTTCCTCAAAATAAATACATGTAAAATTATTACATTGCATTTTTCATACACACTTTTTTAAAAATATCTTTATAATAGAAGACAAAACGATTTTAAATAATTTTAGACAGTTCTAATCCATTGAAAAAATATGAACAAATGTATGGATAATAATATTTTTCTGCAATCAAATTCAATTAATTGATGAAATCTCTTTTTAGATATCGACAAAATAATAACTGTTAGAGCAATCATTGTGCATCTTTACTGCGTCTTTATATTACCAATGTTTTAAAGTTTTATACCATACCCGCTCCCGAGGTGGGGCACAAGTTGTTCAATATATTAAAAAAATCTTCTTACTTATTAATTGCTTTAAGTATAATGAGTTTTGAAACCATATTTCTTAAACATATTAATAAATTTGTTTCTGTAAATTCTGTTTATTTTGTCTATCTGCGTATTTTGTTGGAAAATTTCTAGGTATAATAATTATCTAAAGATGACATTCAAAAGTCATTGAGTAAAAACACAGGACTGTCTCGCTATTTCACCTTCAGTTTTTAAATACTGGTTTGCGAAAGGTTGATTTAAATTTATTACATTAACTATTTTATCGTCAATTTATCTTCGTAACACAAAACAAACTTACTAAAATGAATTAAAACTTCTAAAAATTATTGCCCAATTATTTCTCACCGGTTTATTTTTCAAATTTCTACGAAACCTTCGCAGTGGGTTAAGGCTCTGACCACGCTCAGGTGTTTTTGATACTGCTCTGTTTGCCATCCCCCAAAGTGTGTCGGTCCATACTTCACACATATTGTGCGGAGGGTGGCTAGGTATACTCGGTACATGCGGGTTGCTTTCGCATCTCGTATATGGAGATAATTTATTGCTTAAATATTGGCCTGTCGAAAGGAGGGGAATTCCCTATCAACTCCAAAATTAAGTGAATTAATTTATATTCATATTTCTTCTTGAGGGGATGCTTATGCTACGCGCTGGGAGATATCCGGCGCATAAAATTTTCTCGCTTTTGTGTTTTTGTTCGTAAAAGTTGATTGTTTTACGCATTTATTTGTTATTACAACTTTTTTTCTATTGTCTTTTGACGAGTTTCTTGCACTACAATTTATGAGATCAACATATTTTAACAGAAAAAAATGGCAAAAGTAATCAAATATCAGTATCGAAGCTTTGTAAGTAAGTGGCATACATGAAATATTGCATTAACACTAGTTTTTTTACAAAGATATTATGCATATTCGATTGATACAAATTCAAATCAAACATTTTTATTTATATCAATAAATACGGTTAATAAAACAGCTGGCTTTTGAGATTAAAACAATATGTATGTATATACAAATTTCATTTTTACTTCAAAAATTTTTTTTATTAGATACTCGTGAAATAATAAGATGGAAATATCAAAGTGTTCAGGGAGTTAACTAAACGTATACTGGGAAAAATAAAATTATTATCCAATCAACAAAGTATCACGCAAAAAAGTAATCCATAATTAAATATAATTTTCACGCGTATTAATAAAAAAAAAACCAACATAAGATAATATTTTAGAAGTAAAATAAGAACATTAATAATTAACCATGAAGTAGCAAACAGACAATCAATCAATCTAATGACATTTCAGGAGAGAAGCTCAGCAAATCGATAACACCACGATATTCTTTTATTAGTAAAAACACAATAATCCTTTGTACTTCATTCCACTTTATTTAATATGTCAGGACCGGTTTCGCTCATTACGAGCATCGTCAACTGATAAGAAATATAATTTAACAGTGCTATTTATACAAAAATGAACAGTTATAAACAACAATTGGCATT
This sequence comes from Himalopsyche anomala, assembly GCA_031772345.1. Taxonomy (NCBI): domain Eukaryota; kingdom Metazoa; phylum Arthropoda; class Insecta; order Trichoptera; family Rhyacophilidae; genus Himalopsyche; species Himalopsyche anomala. Next base: position 15,974,352 of record CM062830.1, read on the forward strand.
GAAAAGAAATTACCAATTACATTAAAAGTGATTCTAAAATAGCACAAAATTAAAATGTTTAACACATCTAACATATAATTAAAAAGTCATCTCAGATTAATAAATTTAGAATGGGAATTGAAAGTAATTACATACATAATTAAAATTTGGGAATTCTTTGACAAAGTGATACAATCAAAATAAAGACATTAATAATGACAATAATATAGTGAATAGGCTTAATGATAGTTAAGAAAATTTCCCCGCTTCCAAGTAGTTGGTAAGTGTACATACTTAAACAAAATCGACAGCCAGGAAGATTCTGAAAAAGAAATTTTTCAAAGACCATATCAATTCTAACAAAGAAATATATATATACATACCTAAATATATTTTAAGCACTGTTAAATTATATTTCTTATCAGTTGACGATGCTCGTAATGAGCGAAACCGGTCCTGACATATTAAATAAAGTGGAATGAAGTACAAAGGATTATTGTGTTTTTACTAATATAATGCCTTTCCACCAAGTATTGACAGTGAACACCCTAAAAGTGATATTCTTTTATGACAAATAGCAATCTTTATTCAATATTTAAATATTATCATTTGAGTTCCATATTTTATTTTAAAATATTTTTTAACTATTTATTTTTAATCATTTTTTTTAAACACAGTTTTTAAAATACCCACTATTAGCAACATACTAATGATATTTTTAGTATTTTAAATAATATTTATTTTGTTTCTGATTACATAATTATTAAAAATACCGTTTTGAATCAATTATAATAAATATTATAAAATTATAGATATGTATTAGAAAAAGAAAATATAAGATCATTTGTATTCAGGTGGCAATAGTTGTCCAAGATTTTTGTACTGTAAATAAATTATACATTTACGATTTTTTACGAGAGAAGATGTTAAATAAATACATATTTTATTAAATCGAATGCTTTTGGGTCGACAAAATTTTGATAAAATCGAGCCTATTTCATATTCTACGTATTTTTATTCACTTTTTTCAGATTATTGTTAGCAAAGCAGTATAATACATTTTTTTTCGTTTGTATGTAATTTCTATGTGAAAATATTCTGCAAAAACCAAACGTTAAGTTGAGAATGAGATTATATATTATTATAATGATAGATGGAATGTCATCCATAAGCCAAAACCCTCACAGCTCATGCTATCATACAACTTTGCAATAAAATAATAAAAACAAATATTGTTAAATATTACATGCAAATTATATATAGGATATTTTTTACGTCAATACTTTCAGAGATGTTTTTTTGAGTTTGGTTAAAATAGTTTGATTAATTGAATCGAATAGTTGTAAAAGAAAGATAATCAAAACACTCGCCAGAACTTTGCTGACAAAGCAATCAACAGAATTTAATAAACCTTTTGCAATAAATTAAATATGTTTTTAATGCGTTATATGTTATATTTCATGTCACGTTATTTTTTTTAATTTTCTCATTACAGTTCAAACTTTTTTTCATTTGTACAATATTTGTTTATAAAAATAGTTGCCGTCATCTTTTGTGCCACAGCACACAGTAATTAAACGCAATTATAACAGAAACAATTGTCTTGACATAAAACAAATGCACACCGCCTATCTGACTCTAAAGAGTTATATTGTATCAACGCACACTTATTAACTGTGTAAGTTGATTTCAGTTTTTTTTTAATGGTGGCAGGTTTATTGTCTTATAATATTAAAACATAAAATGATTTCTTTTGTTACGTCATGTTTGCGAGAATGTGCAGTTAGTGAACTATTAATACTTCTATTTTTTTTAATCGAAAAAAAAAACAAATTATCCGACAATCTTTTATCGTTCTTGTTTTAAGAGCCTTACTTTTAACGACCTTGGTTTTTTTTCATTTCGAGGTAATTAATAAAAATTAACTTAACTATTTATGTAATTAAGCCACCCCTTTAGATAAGAGCCGGGTGGTAGAACGGCACTTTAGCTTTGATTCTTATCTTCATTTAATTATAGAGTTTGCTTATCAACGAATAAACTTCCCTTACTTCCTTCATGTCGTTATGTCGCGACGTTTATATTTCTCGACACGACGTCATCATCAGCCACCTTCAACATTCACTCAAAACTACTGAATGTCTTTCTTATTCGCTATGTACGTCAGCGGAATGATTTTTATTTCCTTTAGCATATACGTCAACAAAAATATTGTATCCCAAATGTATCACTTAGGTACCACCAGAATGCCATTGTACATTTATTCATATAAACGATTTACGATTTCAACTGAAGTTGCTTTGTGTAATTTAATTAGCAAAAGTATGCCGTTGAAATTGTATACATTTCCATACGTGTTTGTTAATTATTTAGTTATTATACCAACCCTTTTAAAAATCAGTTTGCATTTATATGTAATAAATAATCTTTTGAATTCCTTTATAATGAATGATGATCGATACTAATGATCACATGTAATTTTAAAGACCTAGAAAAAATCAAATTCTTTATCCGACGTCTTTGCTATTTTAGATTGAACGTCATTAATATTAAATCAAGAAGAAAATTGATTCAGATTCTAATACTTTTTATACATTCACGATAAAAAATATTTTCTATCTGTAAGTTCAAGTATATTTGAATGCCTGAAGATACTGAAAGACGTTTTATATTCCAGTCTCACTCAACCGCCTCTTCTTTCTCTCTTGTGCTTTATTGCTTCTCACCACCAGTTACTTCACGATCTCCGTTTTAATCCTATTTACAAAAAAAAGTTTTTTTTTATTCATGTTGGTTTTGCTGTTTCGTTTGTTTTAAGTACCTTCGGAAGAATTCATGTATTTATTTATGATACTGAAAATTAAAAAATCTTGATTGTCTATGTAATACTTGTTTTCATTTTGACGTATTAGCGGTAGTATAAAAATAAGAATAAACTATCGCGTGATAAAAAAAAATACACATTAAACGCAAATGTTAACAAAATTTTATGTAAGTTGCAAAACCTTTTTTAATATAAAATAATATTACCAATAACACGTATCTCGTCAAGATCAGGTGTAAAAAAACTACAAGATCAGTAAGTAAATGTACTGTAAAGATTACATCACAAAATATAATAGCTATATCGATATTCTGAGCATTTTTTACGCTGTTCGATGCTTTTATATTTCATTTCTCATCCCCTTTTTTAATTTTATTTTACGAACAACTACTTCGAAATTTTCTTCTGTTTTCGAATAATCTTCCCAAATTTTCTAAAGCTAGTTTTTTTCGGAGAATATTATTTAAGTAATTTGTGACAGTTGAGAGAAGGGTTCACACACGCAAGAACCGCAATATTCCTCCCTTTCCTTACCGTGTATTTTACAGTTTTGGCTCAAAATATTCAATTAAAATCTAACCATTTAAAAAAAACAAATAAGCATGTTATTTTTGAAATATTATGTTGGTGATATTAAAATAACTCGCAGCATATAAAAGCAAAAATATTGCATTGTGTGTACTAATTGCACATTTATTCATTCAGATCAGGACCCGTTTCACAATAACAAAATTAACCAGTCATGAAAGAGTACAAATAGTGTTTCATTTGATAATATCGTAATTAAATATATTCATTTTGGAATATATAAAAAATATATATTTATTTTGAATAAATTTCAATATGGCGTATTTTGTTTATTTTAAAAATGAATATGAGTGAAAGAAAAAGAATGTATTGAATTTCAAATAACTTGATGGTATGCTGGAGGGCAAACTTTTCAAAAATTTCAAGCAACATCACAAAGCCCTTAATACTAATATACGGAAGATTCTGATTTCTAAATTGTGTTGCCAGTAATTAACTGCAGAACCTTACAAGCTTTAACAGTTGGCCACCGAAACTATAAAAGCTCGATTCAAAATTGCGCCTTGATTTTAGCTTAAGCTTTGTAATCAAGAAAATCTGTAAAAAGTTGGATTGTTTTAATTGAGAAAAAATAACTGGTATATTGAATTTATCAGGTATGATTGATTCTCAGAAACTATTTATGATATTTAAATATTCTTTAAAAAAAAAATGGCATTTTTTAAAAACATGTTTACTTAATAATAAACAAAAATATGCATGTTATATTTTGTTTCAAAATAATTCGACCACTCAGTGTTCAGTACGTGGAAGTGGGTGGCATAAAAAAACCTGCATAAACTTTGCGAGGTAGATATAAGTTTTAATAAAAATATATATTTAGCCATGACACTTTCTTTTTGGGAAACTTTTTCGTTTTCTTACAAAAGCTTTCATTTTAGATTTGATGTACCGCTCACTCATACACTGACATTATTATACTGTATATGCAAATCTTCTAAAATTGGTGTTACGTATCATTTTTTTTCTTATAAATAAAAGAAGTAATATTTTTTATGTGTGATTTATATTATTCGATTTATGTTTAGTTTATTTGTAAACCTTGCGATGGTCTGATGATGCTTTTTAAAGAGATAAAACACTTGTCACATTTTGTAACACAACAAGTGAAATAACAAAGTTATCAAATTTAATTTCATTATAAAAATGTGCTTCCACAATGTTACCACCGAATCTTTTAAAGATATGTAATTTATATTTTTTAAAAAGGTGAAATACGTATCTTATCTACCTAGTAATACAACCAGAGGAAGAATAAAGCTAACGAGATTAGTTTCAATTTTGAATCGTTCAAATGATGTACACTCCCACAGATTTTGTCACTAACGACCCGGGATTCGCCTTTCGGCATCTTCAGGCGTTCAAGTGCACGGATGAACTTGAACTGACGCTTAGTAAATGAATGTTTCGTGTTTATATAATAAATAAATGTATCACTGAGTCTAAAGCCAGTTATTAGATTTCCAGAGATTAGTTTCATATTGAAAAGTTAATAAAATTAATTTTCAGTATCGTTCAACTAATCTCATGAAGATCTTGACATTAATCGTTTTGACTCGTATACAACTAATACCTTAATCAATATTATTTTAATTTTATGATCGTATAAAATTCATTTACACAATACTAACGAATTATTGCTTACTTCAGTCATGAAATTTTCTCATATTCTAAGAAATACTTACCACAAAAATGGCTGTACGCGCTAATAATCACCGCTCCTAATTAATATTATACACATGACGAGTACAAGACCATAGCTGCAGCAGTTTGAAACCGTGACAGTTAACGGTGAGACTGTTCTTAGACATTTGACGATGCATCTGATGCTCATCAAAACTTTACACACTACTTATTAAATTTTTTTGTGTAATTTATTTTGAAAAAACCACTAGTCTTGTATCAAACTCAATGCAGTTTATTTTCTAGCTAAAACACCTTTGACTGACGGATTTTCAATTTTTTTAAAATACTTCTTGGCTTGTATTACTCCGCCATTTCGAGTTTTTATTGCATTGCCAAATTTTACTTTGTTATTCAATAATAATATGTTCTTTATCATAATACATTCACATGTATGCGTGTTTATAAAACATACATTTTCATTTCTACGAATCAAAATGTAGTGTAAATTTTCCCTCTATTATCTAAATGATATTATTAAAATTGGAAACAAACCAAATTAGCTATACGTAACTTAATCTTTAACTTGTGCTTATAACTTTGGGCTTGTTTGTAGTTTTCACTCAGGGTAAAGTTTGACATCCTCTTGAAGCTACTCTGATGTCAGGAAACTTCCAACGGTTGGGTTTTGCCTTCCACAGGAATGTTTTACCCACTTTTCCACCAGTAGCGTGCGTGTAAATCCAGATGAATTATATTTGAAGCATAAAAATAATTAAAATTCTTCCTTTTCCTTTTTAACATTCGTATCTACACTTTGGTATGAAGTATTTTGTCAGGCTTATTTAAAATGTACAATTTACTCATAGAAACACTGACATAATATTTTATAAAAAAAAAATATGTTTTACCAGTGCTGTATCCAAGTGGTTAACTCTCATATGATGCTTAATTTCATTCAGTTATGGTGCAACTGTTCTGTAGCCAACAAATTCCAAAAAATATACTTTCTTCCCTTGATTTTTCAATCGATTAATGGATTATGATAATTGTCTCGCGATTCTTGATTTTATTTTTTCGATTTCGGGATTGGAAAAGTTGTCAATTCCGAAATCCCAGAATCACAAGAAGGATCTGGGATTAGATGCTCAAGTCCAGGGTTTCCCAAACTATGTTCCGCAGAACATTGATTTTCCGTGGAGCCAGAGTAGGTGTTCCGAAACAAATAGAATGGTTTTATACGCTGCAACACAGTTTAAAAAATCTTAAAAATTCAGCTAAGTGTTTCGTTATATTTTCCGGACTTGCGAAGTGTTCCATTTCAGAAAATGTTTGGGAAACCTTGCCCTAGTCTATACAGCTTACAGTTATATAAAATATATAATGATCAATTGGAACATTGCTTAAAAAACAATATGTTGCTTAATTCTTATCGATATTTTTTTTTAATCACGAAAACTAAATACAGAGATACTAATATACCATCTGAAATTTATTATTTAAAACAGTGTGTAACGAGATAGAATTGGCTATTCAATTTTACTTTTAATATTTCAAGAATCCAATCAATCCATTATTTCGCTGTTTATTCCAAATTAACTTTCTTTAGATGAATTCGTGTTTATATTCTGACACTTCAATTAAAAAAGAAATTAATTTTCTTAATAATTTATAGAAAATTTACCGATGATGGAGGTAACCATTTTCATAAATTACATCAAGATTGCGCTGTTCTTTTTTATATTTCAATCAATACATCCAGATTAATAAAATATTTTTTATGTCATCCTCGATCTACTAAATATATTGTTCTTTAATTGTTTAATCTCATATAGAACGTTATAGTGAAAATATAACATTCTATATGAGATTAGATGGGTCATCAATTGCAAGTTTTTGGAGCTTTAACAGTCACCTATTGATCGAAGTAGTAAATATAATTTACCGTCGAGTCCGTGGTGCAGTGCTTAACTTCGTTAGCTTCGGTGACGGGTGTCACGGGTACAGGTTTTTTTTCGTGATATCTAAAAATAACCTCCCACCTTTCCAATCCTATAATAACGGGGCGTAACGAGAGCGATTAGCTAGACACTAGCCCTGTCGTGGCCCGATTCATTGTATCCCTACAGCCTTCGAAAAAAAACATTGAGCAACTGAGTCACAATTGCATATCGGTAAACGAAAAAAAAATATCTTCGCTGTTCTATTTTTAATTAAGTTTTCATAGCAAATCTTTGATTTGTATGCTCCATCGTCTAAAAATCAGAAACAGAAAATGTTTATAATTTATACACGTAATATTATTATGTTATTAAAACTCTGCATATTTTATATGTACATATGTATGTTATACTAATGAGATATTTTTGTTTCAGGTATGCATAATTGTCTATTGCGAGCTTTTGGCAAGAGTATTCAAGATGAAATAGTAAGTTACTTGTTTGGTGTTGCTATCTTTGTTTCGTCGTGAAAAATTAAACTTACTATGACAGTATTAAAACCGGTATTGATCATATGAAATAAATGTGGAAGTAGAACAGTAGAATGTTTTATTTTTTTAATATTATAATTGAAGTTGTTTACCAGAATAAAGGTTCTCGGAAATTCTTAGAAAGAACAATTTAATTCCTATTTATGTTTATCGCATGATTATTGTAAATAATTCATGGTTATTCATTATTCTCTTTATATGTATTAGGCCAAGGAATAAATATACTGCCTCCATTTAACAGGATCCAGAATTTTCAGTTTATGACAGTGCAATATTATATATTTTGATTTATATTCCAACTCATCCTCGATAATATGTGTACAAGGGTATTTTATCAATTTGGCTCTTTTGTTCTACGCTTAAATAAAAATAAATCCATGGACCATTAATTTTATATCGGCCTCAAATGAAATATTACTCTGTTATTTTAGTTGAACTGTTTTTTTAAGAATAGATTAGTGGTTGAAAACCTTTTGAGAAACTGGGTAAAAAAAACAATTTTTAAAAAATATTTGGTTAGTGGGTAAAAGTTTCTTATAATTTCATTACTATTTTAAGAAGTATATTTGCATATGTATGTAATCGTTTTATAAAAACACACATATAATATATATTTTTATTAGTGGCTTTCGTGGTTTTGAATAATTAAAAAAAACAATATTTGGCAAATATTGTTTTCAACGTTTCTTGGCGGGTAACTCAAAATGTTGTAGTGGGTTATTCAATTACCCGCGGGTAGTTGGCTGCCGACCACTTGTCTAGATTTTCATTTCTGTTGAATTCACTGTTTGAATAAGGATACTTAGTATTGTATACCATAAATTGCCTTTTGTTTCGGTCAATCGATTGTGGAAAAGTATTAGAAGAATTGAAGAAAAATAAATATTATCTTTTTTTACACATTGTTTCATTTAGAAACGAAGCTTATATTGTAACGCACCAGTTTTGTAAAGTCCATTTTCAACTGATATTGATGAAAATAATTGATAAACTATATACATTTTTAAATGTTTGACAGGATAAAAAATAATGTTTTTCTTACACATATTAAATAAATAGTTGGTTGTGAACAGAAAAATATTTAAAAAAAAATATTTCTTAAATCAATGAATACTTACATGTTTATGTTTAATAACGTAATTTATCCAAACATCTAATTATAACTCTTACATTGATTATTAAAATATATAAAGGGATAGTTTCCAGTTATCGATTGTACTTATTTGCGTCCAAAATGCCTTTAATATTTACAATATTCACCGATGAACAAATTAAAACTGTAAAGTTTGCAGCTGAATGGTTGCAAGGGGTTTTCCCGTTTGAAGTGGTCGGTCAATATTGATAGACGCTTTTGACTTTCCCGCAGATATTGTTTGACCCTTCGACCGGAAAATAGAAGAACTTCCGAAAATTAATCGGCACTAAAGCTAAATGCACAAACATGTAAATAATAATATTCATGCAGAATCACAAGTATCGTTATCGTCAGTAACAACTGCTTGCATAGATTGTTTTGAGTGTGCAAACACTTACTTTTTTGAAACGTCTAAATTACCATCGCTTGTATACAAATATTGTTATTCATTTTTTGTTGAAAACTACAGCTAGTCTTAAGAGAGTAAAACTCTTAATTCTGAGTTATTGGCATGTATTAATTAAAAATGTGAAATGATTTTTTTATAAGCTTTATTTTAAATAATCCAAAAATATAATTTTTAAAACGACTCAATTAAAATAAAACATTTCTTACAGTACAGTCCCATTAACCGTCTACTGTATAGGGTGGATAAGATAATGTGCCGCCTGTGTGGTCGAGTGGTCAACGTCGTTGGTTACCGCTACGGAAGTCACGGGTTCGAATCGAGTCGAGTTTTATAAATTGATTTTTCAATCGATTTATGAATTTCTGTTCAAAGGCATGGATGTATGTGATGTCTTGAATCACCCATCCCACCCATCCTATCTTATGAACGGGGCGTACCGAGAGCGATTAGCTAACCAATAGTCCTGTCCTAGCCCTTTCCTTCTATTTTCTACTCTCTTCGGAAAAAGAGAAGTTGGGCAACTGAGTAACAAGCAGTTCTCGTAGAAACACTTCTGTTGAAATAAACTCCATTAGGAGTCCATATGCTCCATATTGGGAGCGGATATGGTAAAAAAAATATATTATTATTATATTATAAAAACATGTATATTACTTATAGTACATATTCTGAAAGAAATACCACTAACGTACCACACACTTTTTATGTCTATCATTTTTTTGTATGAAATTTGACTTACGACCTTACGTCATAGGTGGTGGAACAGAACCCCGTCGTAAGTCGAGAACTGGCTGTATAGTTAAATATTGCTTGTGAAAATGATAGACATAAAAAGTGTGTGGTACGTTAGTGGTATTTATTTCAGAATATATAATATAAGTAATATACATGTATTTATAATACAATAAAAATATATTTTTTTTACCATATCCGCTCCCAATATGGAGCATATAGATTCCTAATGGAGTTTATCTCAACAGAAATGTTTCTACGAGAACTGCTTGTTACTCAGTTGCTCAACCTCTCTTTTTCCAAAGAGAGTAGGAATAGAAGAAAAGGGCTAGGACAGGACTAGTGGTTAGCTAATCGCTCTCGATACGCCCCGTTCATAGGATAGGATAGGTGGGAGGGGGGAATTCAAGACATCACATACATCCATGCCTTTGAACAGAAATTCATAAATCAATTGAAAAATCAATTTATAAAACTGCCCGTACTGGGATTCGAACCCGTGCCCTCCGTAGCGGTAGCCAACAACGTTGGCCACTCGACCACACAGGCAACACAGGCGGCAAAATAAATAATATATGTATATTTACAAAGTTATTCTGTTGTATTTTCATCATCTGTGCTAATATCCATAGGTGTCTCAGTGATTGTAGTAGTGAGGTTCGTTTTTTTACAACCATATCCAGATTTGTTTGTGTAAATTGCTTTTTATTTTCTTTATAAATTTCATTGTAATAGTCGAGTGCCTGAAGAATCAGGCGATGTACCTTCGAAAATCTATCAGTGTCTGGGTCCATACTTTCAAATTGTTGGATTTCACTGTTGATTTGGCTAAAAGCTGCATCCATGTCTTTAAGCACAATTTTTTTAGGTAGTTTGTTGTGTTCATTTAGTTCTTTTGATTATTTTGTTTTTTTTTCCGTAGTGGTAGCCAACGACGTTGCCCACTCGACCACACAGGCGGCATACATATAAACATTTGAAATATATTTCTACGTTAAATAACGATTAAAAGGAAAATAAAATACGAAGAACAGCAATGATCAAGCATTAAAGCGGTAGAATAAAGTGGATTTAATAACCCGTAATATGCCATCCTAAAAAATCACGTTCCCTGCCATGATGGCATCTCAGTTTCACTGTTTATTAACAGTATTTAAACCTAAGTTAGAAGCTAAAAAAAAATTAAAAATGTATATATGCTAGAATACCTAAAATGATAAGTACTTATTGACAATATTGAATGATTTAATGACTCAACTATTTACGATTGCATCATGGGCATGGAGGTGTTAATATCTAGAATTCTATAATATTTAAAATATATCTCCAAAAAAAGGTTTTATTTGTTATTATTTCGTTTTATCTTTTTTGTATAATTTTCTACGTAAAGTTTGGTCTACTCATACCTTTGTTATTTTAGAAGTCTCTTATTTGTTTATCATTTTAATACATGATATCGCTTCAAAAAATGAACTAATAATGAAATCAATTATTTTATTTTTAAATTACATTGTCATGTTCAAATTACAGTACAAACCGAATACGGTATTAACATTACGGAGGAAAATCACATTATAAAAAACTCATTTTGTTGAAAACTTTAAAATATGTCAACGCTTATATTGATGCTGCATTTTAAAAGAAAAATATTTTTTATAACATTATATATATTCTTGAAAAACCGTCGGGTGCTATCCATAGGATTAAGTTATCGAATCTGGGGGATTCTGGTATGTCATGGGAGGAAGCAAAGCAATCGGCGAGAGACAGGGAATCATAAAGGCGTCGCGTGGTGGCCAATATACGAGCGAATATAGCCAAAGAAGAATATTCAATGGAGATATGCACATTCGATTTGAACCGACTTTATTTCTGTTGTTTTTGTATGTTATACAATTGATTCAAACATTTAGTGTACATATTTATAATGGGATCTAAATGCAATTTTTCAATTTTATTGCATGAAAAAGGCGGCACTTACTAAATATTAATGAGTTTTTTCACGAATTTAATTTAGATTCGTTGGGATACACGCATATTACGTAAAAAATCTCCAGCCATAAATCATTTCACTTGATTAACGCGTTTCGTGCCCACTCCACCAGCTGTCAAATTTGTCAAGTCGCCATTTTGATAGCGATATTTTCCCGCCGTCAGAATTTAGATTTATTCGCGCGTGATGCGAGACATTCTTTTCTGTTAATCCGTTCGGACAATCAAGTCTCGATTACTTTCGAAATTGACGGGTTTGCTCCATTCATTTTATTCGCACGACCCTTTGATTTGTGCAGCGGAATTAAATACGGTTAAGTGAGTGCAGGTCTATTGGAGCAAATGAGTTTCCACTTGCTTTCCGCCATTTTTAATACACTTGGACATATTTATTATTTGAAAATAGATTGCTTTTTATTGTTTTCATTGTATTCTTGTTTCTTTAAATAACTATCACATTAATGATCGTCATACTAACTATTTTCTTTCACTTTTCCACATTTTTGACACAATTGTAGACCATGTGGACGATTCATACAACATGCAACATTTTTTTTAATGAACAATTATGATTTATAAGTTTCTCATCATGGATTGTTCTAAAATTCAAATGTTTTCTCAAATGTGAGTCAAAAATTATATTTATTAAATTAGTTTCCTGTTTTTCATTATATTGTAAAAAAAAAGAAATAGTGAAAATATATACGGATTGTTCATTTCCACAACTTTTATTTGAATTATTACGTATATGAATATGAAATATTTTACTAGAATATATATCCTTCTGAAATATAGATATGTTCTTCAAAAGAACGTTTCTGACATAAAAAAAAAATACATCATTTGTCCTCTGATTTTTCGCCTTTGGTATCGGAATGTTTATTTTCTGTTTTCAGCGTGCCTCGATTTGCTCGCAAAGCTCTATCAATGACTCGTTAGGGAAAAATTTAAATAGCTTTTCCACAGCACAATATCTTTTCCCCTTTTAGGCGTTCTTGCCAACTTTTCCCGCGAAGGGTTGAAGTTCAAAACTCTGCGCAAAGAACCGAGAATTGTGTCTAATGTTTGGCACTTATCGTCATTATCCGCTCTCGAACAGGGGACCCGCTGCGAAAGTTTTTAATGGTCTGTCCGTCTCTTTTTGGATCCACGGTTCTCGTCACGACGTCGCCGTGAATTTATTTTAGGTGACATTTCACAATTCAAATTTCGAACTCACGTTCCGTCACTTCACTTGTTTGCGTTAATTTTCAATCTTTCAACTAATTTCCGACAAGATGATTATTCGGAAGTATTCAAGAATTTATAAACTGGCGGATAATGTCAGAAATCCTTATTCAAAACTTCTTAGTTTCTTTGTGAGTTGTAAATGATTTATCAACTGAAAGATTCATCTTCGGTATACGACTCGGATAACTTTCTATAATTTATGTTTTAAAAAAATCAATGCATTTAATTGTATCAAATCTCGCTTTTAAAATTTCAAATTCTTGTTCAATATCTTTCAAATTTTTATTTGCCATAAAAAACTAACGTGGCATATGCTTATTACACTACAAAATAGCTACAATTGAAAACAATCTATATTTACATGCAACGTAAATTCGTAAAAAAGAAATAGTATACAAATATTCTATCGAATATTTTTTACATGAATGAAGTTAACTTAGTATTTTTCATTAGTTCATTTTCAATAAATATTTAATTATTGCCATAAATCTAATATAACGCCATTTTAATTGATAATAAAAAATCCTTTTGTTTTTTTTTTACATTCAAGGGAGTTTAATCATGTTTAGTGTTTAAATTTGTCTGACTTATTATGAATGCTTGACTGCGCTAAAGCGTTAATTTATGCAACCAAAACTGCATTTTCAGTTATAAAAATAATCTACATATACCTCATAAATTTAGTAGCTCCGTGTTCATGAATTTCAACTGGTTCTTGAAATCCTCCATTCTTAAACTTTTAACTCTCAAAAACAACTTGAAATTGCGCACTTGTGTTTTGCTATATTGAACCAAATAAGTTATTTGAATAACACCTGTTTTTGAATCAATATACACAAAACCAAAGTTCTGTGATTGTTTTTATCAACGTGACTTCTCCATCGTATGTGTCATGTCATATTTCCGCATTTTGTTTTGTTACATCTGTCGTACGCGTGAAATCATCACTGTCGAAAAGAAAACTTTTTTCGAGCGTTTGAGTGATTCTATAAAACATTCGAATATACTCAATAATTTATATTTACCAATATGCTTAGTATCGAAGATTTAAAAATCAATTATTTTGACGTTCATAACTAAATATATGTTCCTTCTTCCATCGCTATGGTGAAAATTGGGGTTGTCAATCTGGTCCGTACCGCTCACTATTAGGTAATGGATGTTTCTAGTCTTATGTTTTTATCTAATGTATCTGTCAAATTCGATTCGCGGCGAGTTGATTCGCTACACTAGCACCTACAACTACTGATAAGGGATCAAGGGAGGCGTTAATAGAAAAAAAAAGATTTATTGACACTTTTCCCCATCTTTTGCCTTGTAGAATCAGGCTTAAGTGCAGTTTATAATATTATGACCAAACAGAGAAATCGTAACCATAGTTTTCTTTACGAAAATTAAACCAGACATCAAACATTTAATCTCACTGTATTAGGCGTAAGGTTATTATTAACAAATAAATATAATTTATAAAATGATTTTATTAAAATTTTTGTTTTTTCTATTAACACTCCATATCGGGCCTTAGTAAATGGAGGCCCTCGGGTTGGACTTGTCCCGCGATGGCATTCCATACCTTTTATTGGTGTCGTAAAAAGTTAGATTTAGTAAGTTTTTTTTTCAAAACTTATATAAATAACTATAAATTGTGTCACCCTTAAATTAGATTGAATAACTGCAATGTTTTTGAGGTAAGGAAATTTTACCAAAGAAATTACAAAAGCGGGCGGTAAGTGTTAAAAGTATTTGACAGTCGCCATAACTGATTGGTAACACTCTCGGGAAGGGATGGCAAATAGAATTTGGTTGTGCCAATAAGTGCCATTTTTTTCAATTCGTGGCGCGTGTCATTCTTAATTAGGCGCGTTTAATATTATCTTAAACATTACAAAATAAACGTATGACAAGAAAATTTGCTACACACGACGAACGTATTGTGCAACAGCTTGATGTTTCCCTTAAATTCAAATATGACACACTGGTGGCCTACCGTGACATCAACATACCATTGTCGTCACGGTACAAACATCAACAGGGTTTTTCATTGATTTAATACTTTTTAATGCTTTAAATTTTAAAAATTTAAAAATAAAAGATTTTTGGCTTGTCTTCCAAAAATTTCGCCTGCCATTTATTTTCCATCGCTGCCGTAAGTATTTAATGGTACATCTACAAAAGAATATTTTTAAATTTTATTTATTGATTTAAATGCAAGGTCTTGGATATCTGTGACTTTTTCATCCCTTCCAACCAAGTTTCAAGAATCTGATTTTTAATTAATATACATCCACTTCTTTTAACGTATTTTTCAATGCTTGAAGTCCGAAAACAGATTTGAAACTTTTGTGTAACAGATTGTTACCAAACGTTGTCGTTAGCGTACTCCGTCCTAAGTAGGGCATCCAATCCCGGGATCCCGTTCAATTTTCTGATCCCGAAATCCCGGGATCGACATGGTCCCATCCCGGGATTTCGGGATTGAGAATTTTTTAGCAAATCCTTAAAATTGATACGATCTAGTGGAATGGTATAGTGAATTCAGGATTTTAAATTCCTTGGTGAGCAGATTACAATTCCAAAATCTCGGGATTGGAAAAAGGCTCCGGGATTGGATACCCTAGTTCTAAGTCTACGTTTACAACATTAGTAGCAAACATGGCATAATACAAAAATGATAAGCGCGCAACTTGAAACTAACTATCTTTTCAATAGTTCAGGATTGCTTATGATACAATATCGTGAGATAGATTAGCAGCAAATCGTTAAATTTGCCATTCTCAATGATAAAAACACCTAATAGACAATTTTTGGTTGTGATTTTTTATTTAACAACCAATTTGTCAAGCTGTCAACAATCTGCCATGTTTGTGTCATTGATAAACATCGGAGCTCATTTTTTTCAGCACATTTTTTTTTACAATAAGAATTATTTCAAATCTTTTTTGAAATACACATTCATTAGCATAGACTGTGTAAACTTTTGAATATTTTTCTCTTCTCGGCAATTGTTTCAATTTATTCTCGCGAAAAGTTCTCTGCGTTCCACTTTTTATAAAGATGTACACCTTGGAATGACATTTCAGACTTAATTAACATTCTTGGTGTTTTTCCAAGGCCCTCTAGTTAACTCTTACAAGCCCAAAATATATATTTCTTTAAGCGATACTGACTTTAAACTATTTCCATTTTATCATCGTTATTTTTACGAAATGACAAATAAAACTACTTTTTATGTCCAGTTAAATCTGTATTCTTAGTGGATGAAAGCATAATTTTATTTATTTTTAAATACAAATTATAGATTGTTTAATAATATTTCTATATAATTTAGAATTTCAACTGAAGGTGCTTAATGGAAATTTAACATTAAATTAGAATTATCCCGAGAGGCGAAACCCGGGTCTTGTTCGGCCAAGATTATTATGGAAACGTACATTATGAAATTAATTCTAATTTAATATTATTTATTTCACTGGTATATATGCAGTCGCTCAACCTTTCTGTAAATAATTCTTGTGGAATCAAATGTAATATGTTTTCCATGAGTTTTGCTACTACATATGTCGGTAAACGTATAAAATGTAAATCAAGTAACATCGTTAGAAAAATATGATGTAATAACTACATTACCCGGCTTAACCCGGGATATATTCAAATTTATTATTTATTCATTGCGACTACATACTACTTTTACTTTTTTCCAAAATCACAAACATGTAACTCTTTGCCTGAATACGGCAGCTTATATAACACCCTTCTTTAAATTTTTTTTTTTTTTTTTCATTTTTGACCAGACTTATAAATCTTGTATGTAAACGTTCTGCGTCTTGTACATTATTACCAGAATAACAATCAATGTCATTGCATATAAAAATGTATATCTCAATTTGTACATATATATGTGTGTATTTATCCATGTCCACTTCTAATGTGGAGCATACGGCTTCCTAATGGAAGTTTCCCTACGAAAACTGTCTGTTGCTCAGTCGCTCAGCCTCTCTTTTTCAAAGAGAAGTAGTAAGGATAGAAGGATAAGGCCAGGACAGGACTAATGGTTAAGTAATCGCTCTCACTATGCCCAGTTATTAAAGGATTGGAGAAGGTGGGACGGAATTTTTAGACATCACAAACACCTATGCTTTCGAACAAAAATCGATAAATCAGTCGAAAACATCTTGAAAATCTTAATATATATACATACATATAAAATCAGATTTCGGTTAAAAAATGCTGTTAAACAATGTTTAATATGGAAATTGTTTTTAGCTAAAAACGAAACAAAAATCACTTTTCTTCACTACGTAACCCTTAATGATGACATTTTTAACAAATCAAATACAAAGAAAGAAACGTCTAAATAGTTCTGTTAGACATATATACAGGGTCTGCTCAATATTTGTCTGAATGAATTCTCACGTTTTAACGTATAAAAAATGTCTCCGGTCTCAACGTGTTTATTTCTCCGGGGAAACGAAAATTGCGAAGGCGGATGTTAATTAGTTCACCGAAATTATCTTTCCTCTCTTCTCTCTTCAACGAGCCCCTAAATTAATGAATAATAAATGTTCATCTTTAATTTTTTTCTTCGTTACAACTTTTCGTATATGCATACTGTAGTATAATATTCATGTATTCAATAATTAAACATGTTGAAAACTCCAGAATTATTAAATGGTGTCATGCTTTCTCCCTGTAAATAATTTTCTTTTATATTCGTATTGAAGCACAGTGAAAGCGATCTTCATTTTGAAAAACCATGATCGGCAATTAAATTTGGCACACCTTGTTCGTGTTTTTAGTAAATAACGTAACTTTTCACTAAAATCAAGACTATCAAAGAATAGTTACTTTAATACTAGATTTGTAATGATTATTATAGACATAGCAGGGAGGGAAAATCATTTGGGGGTCGGGTCACATTGGTCATGAATGTTTGGCCGCGCGCCACATAAAAAACCGCAAAATTAAGTATTTTTTAAAATTAGGAAACCTGGGTGATAAAACTCACAGACTTCCGATTTGTATGTATGTATTTAAATGTACTTTTTTAAAATCATAAACAGTTTTATTCAATCGTTTTCACTTATATATGCTCAAATTTTAATTATTATTGCAATTTTTTTTTTAAATAGGTACTAAAATACTTATTCTACAACGACAAATTCTGACATACGACATTATTTTACTAATTTGATATGCATTATATTGACATATTTTCGATAAGTTTTCAGAAGACACACGACAATGTACTTTATTCTACCGCTATAACTATCGCTATAAAACACCACTGGAATGCTTTTGTCTTCAATATCTTTAATGAAGTTAATAAGGAAGGAAGCAAAAGCCTTGCAAACTTCTCTTTTATGCTAATTATAGCCCACGACTGTATTATTTACCAACTTTTTGTATTAGGTTAAACAGAACATAAATTATATATATGTTGGTATATGCGTCTATTGAAATACTGAATTAATTACATCAAAAAACTTTAAACTAAAATAAGTTTGAGATACGTGCTTGTAGAAAATTACCCACGATATAAATTGTAGTAACACATGATTGATCTCATAATGTCACTCTACTGAAGATTGACAATACACTGAAATACCCGTTTACACGGCAGATACATTCCACGCGATACCGTATATGACTAATATTTTTTTTTAAATATGGTGTAATGGTTTCCTTGTATAAAAATCAATTCTCGATATCAAAAAATAAATTTTATTATAGCGTATTGTAATTTAATTTTATTTAAAAAATACTTGTAAATATGAGACAATAAAGCACTTCTTGTCCTAGTTCCACATACCTCTTTGCGCATAGTACTGAGTAGTAAGTACATGCGGGGGATGTAGGAAATTCTAAATTACTGTTACGCATTGTTAAATGAATATTCTCTTTTTTGCACCGTGTTATTTCGAAATCGTGTGAAAGGGAGTTCAATGTATACAACTTTCAAAATCGTACAACCAATTTGATACCGAATTTCAAAGAATGTTGAACATCATGTCGTCCTTTGTTTTAACCGATCGGTCTTTTGTTTGACAATTATTCGAATGACATAGGCCGGCTGATGGTCACGCTCCTATTACTATGCAAATGAAGCAAATGGGCATTGTATGGACCCTGGTTGTGTAATCTCCTCGCAATTTTGCATCCTGGCCGGGCTAATTAATCGGTGATTTTGCACTGTGCACGATGCTGTTGCATAATTCGACAGTTCTCTTTCATTATGGCAGCGGCACGAAGATATCATGGGAAGTTGTCACAGTTTAATAAAATCACATTTGTTTTTACTACCGCTATGTACACTACAATATCTCGCACGTCCAAAACAAAAAACGTTGTCATCGTCGTTTCTAAATTTGTAATATTGAAGTACAGTAACCCCCTTCCCCTTTATAGAGACGTTTTCTGTAGCGCATGCGGCAGTCTCCAGTATTCTATTTTAATCCATGTCCGATGGTTTTGATGGCACATTATTTTCTAATCGTTACAATATACGATACGTTGGTTAATCGAATATTTTTCAATAATAAATTTCTCACGCTTATATTTCACGACTCCCAAATATATCAACTGTCAAAATTCCTGTTGGGAAAAAATGGCGACCAAAAATGGTATTACACACCATCCCAGCGAACACCTTGTATGTATTATTTCTTTTAATTGATTGATATTGTAATACATTCAGGCATTTTGTTTAATTAGAGCAAATACAGAATCGGAATCGGTAAAGTAAAATGTATTGCCATATATATTATTTTTATCAGAATAAAGGAAGACAACGTATTTATCTTTTATATTGCATTTTAATTGATTTCCATGTCTGCTCTCAATGTGGAGCATATACATCATAATGGCGGTATCTCTGCAGAAGTTTTTTCTACGAGAACTGTCTCACTTGCATAATCTCTTTTTTTTGAAAGAAAGTAGGGATAGAAAGATAAATCTTGATCATAACTAGTAGTTGGCTAATCGCTCTTGCTAAGCCCGTTGTCAGGATAGGATAGTTGGTAAGGAATTCAAGAATCACATAAATCCAGGGCCTTTAGACAGAAATTCTAAAATCATCGAGATAGTCTCGAATGATCTTTCTACTACAAAATATTTGACTACTACAAAATAGCTGTAACGTCAAATATTCTTCAAATTAAAATAAAATTACATATTATTAAACACACACAAACTCTCTATCTGCGCATTCGCTGTCACATCAAAAATTTTGTCCATGTATGTCTGTGTGTGTGTGTGCTGCGTTAAATATGGACAGATAAATCAAGGAAATAAATATTGTTATACTCAAAAGCTCTACGCAGTAAGCTAACATGCTTCTAATTTTTATTTACGTGGGCGAAAAAAAAAAGATTTTTTCTCAATACTGATTCAACTCGTCGACCATATGAGACAGAGCTGTTCAGCTGAACAATACATTGCCTAGACATGTTGACATATTTCAAAACGAACTACGTATACTGGTGTTTGTCTTATCATAATATTATTGTTTGTTTTATTGTATCTGCAGTTTTGTGATAAAATACGGTTTCATATACTGTCTTCAACATGTTTGTCAAATACATTCCGCATTGGTTTCAGCTTAAGTTGTACGTTTAAAAACATTAGTGTCTATATTACAACTGGGTATCTTAAAATTATTAAGTAAAATTCTTTCTGATAAGGTACATCAATCGACATTATTGGACTTAGTAGTTTGATATTATTTTGACAACAAATCCAAGTTAGTCCCTTTATTTATTTAAATTTAATATTTAAACGTCTTTTACAATAATAAAAACCGTTGCGTAACAAATAATCAAAATACCATTTACTAAATAGATGTGCATTTAATGTTTTCGTTTATACTTTTAATCGGATTTTTTTCTACGAATTAAATTGTCATTACTTTTTGGACGTTTTTTCTGACCTATTGTCGCGCGTCAAAACAACCTGTCATTCTTTGTGTTGACTTGTTTGAAAACAAAACAAAAACGCCTCAGAGGTATTCCAGATCTCACCGTGACATTTTCAATTATCTGTCTTGGTCATGTTGTTTCCGTTACTGTACGTTTCCGGCGAGAAGTTGGAGTTTTTTTTCAATTCTTTCATTGTCCGCTGTTTGCGCTGTTGCAAAAAGACAAAATACCGTGTCCAATGATTTAAGGAAAACATTGAATTCTACAAATACTTTTTAGGTCACTGCACATCTTTTATTCTCTGGAAACGTGATCTTAGGAATCATTCGTGATTTAACTTATATTTGAAAATTAATAAGTTATAAAACGACCTTTTTTTTATTCACCCGTTTATTTCTTTCAGTTTAGGGTCTATAATTTTTACATTCCCGCCCACTTACACGATCCAAAAAAACATGGAATAGGTATATATTTGCTAACTGCAAGCCCTCCCTCTTTTAAAATTTTCTTTTTATTCTTACATTACATTACATTGTGTTTTCTAACTATGGAAGCGATTATGATTAAAAAATATCTTATATTGTTGTATCTAATTTATTAAAAAAACTTTTAGATTTTTTTTCACATTTCAAAGATACAGTTATAACCGATTTACACAACCATAATTTAAAATAATAATAAAGTAAAAACTTTATTTGTAATAATTTACAATATTTATTTTAGAATTCTCGTCGCAGGCATTAATTAATTAACTGATGTAGAATTAGTACAAAAAACGGTTTTGTATTTTTTTTAATACATAATATCTTCCACTATAAATTGATATTCAACACTTTAAAAAAAAAATCGTTTTCATGGGTAATCGGTTGCCTATACTTGGTTGATAACAAACCCTGTCTATGTCAAAATAATCTGGAATATTTTAATGTATTTGCAATCATATGACTATGCTGATTTTGAAATACTGGCAAAAATAAGAAACAAAATCCATTCGCACTGCAAAAATATCCAAAACATTCAATTTAAAAGTTTTCCTAATCTTCATCGCATTAAATAAGCAATTCCATTGCTTTATTTCGCCGCATATGACAAAGAAGGATAAAAAAAGATTGATCGAACAATACCGCTGTCTTCATAGAAAAGACTTTTTTGTCCTGGGCATGACGTGTCCCGGCGTACGACACAAAACAAAATTGAGCCCTTAAGTTTCGTGTTTCGTTTTTTTTTATCTCCAAAGTCCGCAGATTTGTCGTAGACCCTGTGAAGGTCATCCGTAGAGGTTATCATTCTGCCCACAGAAGCTCCAACTAAACTTTCACAACCTCACTCATTCCACTTTATTATGCAGTTATGTGAAACAGGTACTTTTCATTTTAAATAAACATCAGCATTTGCTGTTTTTAATATTTTTTTATTATTATTCAATCGTGAAAAATCAGACAACTCTATCAATTCGAGCACAAAAATTGTTATCCAAAAGTCACTTTAACTGTTCCACAAAATAATTAGGCCAAGGCTTGGCACACCATAGCGACATAACGTATCTATTATGAAGAAAAAAACAAGTGTTTCACCTCCTATTGCGTGTTGTATTCATAGTGTTTATAGGTTGGTTTTTTCCTGCAGGCCTTAGTTTTAAGATCCATATTTTAAAAAAAAATTTAGTCATTTTCATTTCATTTTTAAACATTAGTCGATTAATATTTGAATTCGACGTTAAGCTCGCGAGACTGGCAGATACACAATATGCGTGAGAAAAATCTTAGAACACTCTTTCTACTTCAACTGTCACCGGAGCTGGGTTACGCATTCACAGGTCCCGCATACACTCGAGCAAGATTAGTCGCATTGTCAATATAAATTATAAATTGAAAACACATTTAACTAAAAGTTTTCAAATACTTCCCATGCACTGCATGGACTTACTCGTTAAGAATTTCACAACAGTTCGAGTGGTGAAAAATTTAAAATATTCATATTCATTTTTATAAATAAGCATCCAGAATATAAGTAAGAAGTTGATAGCTATATATTATATAGTGGTAAAATAAAATGTTTTGAATCACTATTTTTTCAGTCTGTAGTGCCTACAAACCCGACCTTTCCAGAACTTGCAAAAAGTTCTTTTTTATGAAAGTTTTTGAGGGAAATTTCTATTAGCGGTTATCTCTGTCGGACCATTTTGTGCTACCTTTTTGAAACTCGTAGCGGAAAAATAATTAACTTATAATATGTTGTTTTAGCGACAATTTGCTTTTATTTTTCTTCTGACAACAACTTAAATACAGCATTTACGTAACAACAATTTACCGCGCAACATATTTATACAATGATAATAAAATGTGTTACCATATTTTAAATTAATTTTGCTTTCTTAACATATCAGAAATTGTATTCATTAACAGTAAATGTATAGCATTTAATTATAAACATAACCTCATTTAAATTTCCTAATGATATGGTTTGAAAACAATCCACATGAACAAATGTTATCATTATTTTAACATCGTTCTCGAAGAATTCACAATTTTGCTGTTGTTATAATTTATCTGTAAATGAAAAACTTCTCCCACGTGCTTTATTATTCACTGAAAATAATTACTTGGTGGGAAGTCATTATATTAAAAAACTAATCAGTATTTTGATTTAATTTCACATTTGTTTACCTGTACCTGTTTTTCTCATCACGATTATTTTCAACTGGTAAATCATTTATTTTGTTTTTATACTCATTTTATTGTTATTTTATAAATTATATTGTTTCAACTATTTATTTATTTATTTTATATACCATTCTTATTTAACTGTCTTTTAATGAGAAAAAAACTAGTACTTTTCAGAGAGATCTTAAGAATTTAAATTATAAACAGTCATTTTATTGTCACTTATTCATTGTTTGTATTATTATCTTTAAATTCTTTTCATATTTATATGACAATTTTTGTATTAATAAAAACACAATATTCCTTTGTGCTTTATTTCATTTAATATAAAAGGTCTTCAAGAGGTCTCTAAAAGGTCTAAAGACATTTAAAATAAAGTGAAATAAAGTACGACGGAATATTGTGTTTTTATTAATACAATACCTTTCCACCAAATATAGACAGTGAACACCCTAAAAGTGTCAATTTTTAGTTACACCCTTGTATCAACATATATATTTATTGGTTGAAAATTCTCGTTTGCTCCGAAAGGCGAAACCCGGGTCGATAGCGACAAAACTTGTGTGAATGAAATTTACAGATATGTTAGTTAATCGGAAATATTTAAAAAATATATTCGGAGTCGGAGTCGTCCTTTTTTTACCCGCCTCTTTAGCTCTGGTAAAAAAAGAGTTAAGTGTATTTATCATGAGTTAGAACTAAGCAATTAAAGTTCATACAATTTGTATTATACGTTGGTCACTTATGGCTGTTAGAAAATAGAACGCTGCCGGTCACTGGGTCGATTCCAGATTACGTTTGCATCGTGCTTCTTGCCGTGCTATCACTTTCCTGTAATTCACTTTAACGACTGCGTTACTGCTGGCTTTAATGCAGATTTATCGCTCCTTCAAAATTGCTCTACTTTCACAATCTCACCATACATTTTTGCCCTTTTACGACATAATAACATTTCTTTTAGAAAACACCTCTAGCATAAGTCCAGTTCCGCCAAAATTTCTGACTACTGGACTTTTCCAGCAATTACGATAATTTGTAAATTTATTAATACATTAACGAAATACGTGAAATGAATTATTTTTACTTTGCTTGGTTCATTAATTAAATTACATACCAGTAATAAATAAATCATTGAGTCCGAAGTTAATAAAAAAATATCGTTGGGTTCAAAAATAAAAATTTATTTTAGTTCTATATACAACTTTTAACATTTAGTCATAGCTATTTCGGCTTGATGCTTTCGTCAGAACTATATATATTACGACTGAATTTTTTAACAAACAGGGCGTAAAGCCAAAACAGTATTTTACTAAATTTAAAAAAATGTTGAACTAAAATACGCTAAATTTGAATCTTTCAAATTGTGTACATTCACACAAGTTTCGTCACTTACGACCCGGGTTTCGCCTTTTGGCATCTTCATGCATTCGAATGCACGGGTGAAATTGAACTGACGTTTAGTAAATAATTGTATCTTGTTTATATAAGAAATAAATTTATCACTAAGTTTAACGCTTGAAAATGCCGAAAGGTGAAACTTTGATCGTTAGTGACAAAACTTGTGTATTTTAAATTATGTTGTAAATCATATTAAATACTTTTTTTTTTACCATGTCCGCTCCCAATATGGAGCACATGGACTCCTAATGGAGTTTATCTCAACAGAAATGTTTCTACGAGAACTGCTTGTTACTCAGTTGCTCAACCTCTCTTTTTCCAAAGAGAGTAGGAAAAGAAGGAAAGGGCTAGGACAGGACTAGTGGTTAGCTAATCGCTCTCGATACGTCCCGTTCATAGGATAGAATGGGTGGGATGGGGGAATTCAAGACATCACATACATCCATGCTTTTGAACAGAAATTCATAAATCAATTGAAAAATCAATTAATAAAACTGCCCGTACTGGGATCGAACCAGTGCCCTCCGTAGCGGTAGCCAACGATGTTGATCACTCGACCACACAGGCAGCTACGTTACTATGGTGGAATTCGTTTTACCAACCAAATGCTAATTCAATCAGTAGAAAAATGACAATTATTATTCAAACAAATTCATAATCTAATCTTGTCTTCCTTACGTTAACAAGCTGTAGAGAAAAAAAAATGTTACCATTAACGATTGCTTACTAACTATTTGATTACATAGTTACTAAATATATATTGAACGAGTCTCTGACTGTTTATTAATTGGGTGACCTCTAGTTTCTAATGTTATATAATTATTCAATTGATCAAAAGAATATTTGTTTACATATCTTATAAAATGTTATATTGAACATTTAATACGAATATTAGAAAAAACACAATAATCCTTTGTACTTCATTCCACTTTATTTAATATGTCAGGACCGGTTTCGCTCATTACGAACATCGTCAACTGATAAGAAATATAATTTAACAATGCTATTTATACAAAAATGAACCGTTATAAACAACAATTGGCATTGAAAAGAAAATACCAATTACATTAAAAAATATTCTAAAATATCACAAAATTAAAATGTTTAACACATCTTACATATAATTAAAAAGTCATCTCAGATTAATAAATTTAGAATGGGGATTGAAAGTAATTACAAACATAATTAAAATTTGGGAATTCTTTGACAAAGTGATACAATTAAAATAATGACATTAATAGAGTTTAGAATCACTTTTAATGTAATTGGTATTTTCTTTTCAATGCCAATTGTTGTTTATAACTGTTCATTTTTGTATAAATAGCATTGTTAAATTATATTTCTTATCAGTTGACGATGCTCGTAATGAGCGAAACCGGTCCTGACATATTAAATAAAGTGGAATGAAGTACAAAGGATTATTGAGTTTTTTCTAATATAATGCCTTTCCACCAAGTATTGACAGTGAACACCCTAAAAGTGATTTAATACGAATATTAGTAATGTCTTCTCGTGTTATCTATAATTTATTGTGCTTGACAAATCCGATAAAATGGATGACTTTCAGCTCGCTACAATGTTTCTTTATCAGTTGTGAGAGTTAAAAAATATTATTAGAATCGAAATTTCTGACAAAGCTTGAATATCCCGTTCATAGTGTATAATTTTGATACTACAATATGAATGTAATATATTCATTTTAGGCTTCTAATTTATATACATATTTTTTTGTATCAACTATACTTACGATTAAATTAATCTAATTTCTAACATATCGTGTGTTACTGAAATTAAAAATGTATAAACTTTACAAAGAAACATATTCATTTTTTTTATGTATACAGCTTTATAACAATTTATATTACGCTATCATATAAGATCTTTTTTTCATTTGAAAGTAGAACACTAAAACACACAATACTCTTTTGTTCCGTTTCTTATACAGAAGAGGCCGCTAGTTTTCATACTAGTTCCATTTTCAAATCGAATTATAACGGTCAGCTAAACAGAAGCGATTCTTATAACAATTTATCACTTTGTTTGTGTACGTCTGGTTAAATTAAGCCGTTCGAAACACGCTTCAAGGAGTGGCTTGCACTCAATCTTTTTAGCCAATGCATCCCCTTTTATTATCCATGTCCGTTTCTAATGTGGAGCATATGGCCTCTTAATAGCTTGGATCGCAAGCGGACCCAGGTGTCCGGAACATATGCAAGCGAACACGGATCTCCAAGAGATTTAAAAAATCAAATACTTAAGTATTCTAATAGAATATAAGCAATATTTTGATGAATATGTGTAGTGCTATCTTGACTTAGTCAACATAAGTTTTTAAAACATCGAATTCGAGTGTGTATTAGGCAAAATTATTTTTCTCAAAAACACGCAGTATCTCTGGGACATATTAATGATTTATTTGCGCGGTATTCAAACGGTTAATGAAGGTATCTCAACAGATTTTTTAAACGAGAATTGTTTGTTACTCAGTCGCTCAACCTCTCTTCTTCAAATAGAGTAGTAGGGATAGAAGGATAATGCTAGGACACGACTAGTGGTTAACCAATCACTCTCGCTTCACCCGGTTATTAAAGTATCGAAAGGGTGAGAGGGAGTTTTTAGATATCACAAACATCCATGCCTTCGAACAGAAATTGAAACATCGATCGAAAAAATTCTGTTCGTACTGGGACTCGAACCCGTGAGATGCGGCACGCTAACCGCTACGCCATAGGACCCGACATACACCCCTAGTTAACTTTAGTAAAACGTATGAACCTTTTAATGAACTCATAAGGAATGTTACTGGAAAAACCATTACTTTTTAATTCCATGCCCGCTCATATTTGTTCTTATCTCAACAGAAGTTGTTCTACGATAACCCGTCGATAGATCTCTCTTAGCTACGTGTTTTCGCTACATCTTGTTTTTATGATCAAATTAGTGTAAGGGAATTTTCACATCACAAACATTCATGCTTTCGTTCACCTATCCATAAATCGGTTTTTTATATCAATATATGAAACTGTCTGTACTAGGATTCAACCTCATGAATTCCTCAACCAAATCTTATGATGTTGACTACTTGACTACGTGTTAAGAATAAACAAGAGGAAAACGACAATTGAAAATTCTCGTGATTTAAATTCATAATTAATTAACTCTTGCGGCTCGGAGACTAGAAAAATACTTCTCTGCCGATGGGGGTCGTTTAGGGACCCCAGTGGTTTCCTCATTATTGGCCTTATTCTTATGAATTTCAAAAAAAAATAGTCTAAGGGCTTCACAATATCTCTCTGCATCATTGCTCATACATTTTTTTATAAAAATTCGTGGTTTTTTAATAAATAATCATATTTTAAGTTGCGCGTAAAAATGACGTCATCCCAGCACAAATATGAATTTGCAACTGACTTGTTAGCCCAGCTATCTTACGAACGATCGCTGATAAGCGGGCGCTTATCTCGTTACCGTGTTATCGCTTTATCGCGTATTTATATAAACTACAAAAGGTCCAAAAAACTATGATATAAGAATACCTTAATTATAAACATTGTATCACCCATATTAAAATAGATATTTAAGAAAATGTGGGTATTGGGGTCACATTTCTTGAGTTTAGAACCGGAAAAGTTAATAAATGTGAAATTTGTAAGAGTGCTTAATTTTAGGAATATAACGCTCCACCAAGTACATTGGCAGTAAACATCTTAAAAGTGATTTACGATATTGTTGACAGCTTAACATATTATCGATATTCCGTCTGTTCTTTAGAACTCTACTCTGGTCATAAAATAGTTCTGTCAATTTCGTGAAGTCGAAATAACTGTTAACTTTATTTTATAGTTCTTGTGCAACCAAGTAAACGTTTACCTAATAATAATAAAACTCGTTGAACATCGAAAGTTTATTGTGCGCTGAATTTGAAATCACGTTGAAAAGTTTCTGTTATACTCAATGTAGACTTAACCTGACGTCGTCTGTTTGCCACAATGTAAAATAATATGCTTGGCTATGTTTGGTCTATTCGTATGTCTTGTTTGATCAGTGTGAGTAACAAATGAAGTTATATCCATAATTGTATCGGTTTTCTAATGTAAGTTATGTTAAACTTGTTCTTTTCAGTATATACAAAACATTTACATATTGAATTTAGAAACTTGGGATCAAAAATGACTAGATCCATTTTTTCTGAACTGAGAAAAACACACTTCTCTCTTTACAATTTAAACAGTTTTGATTATAAAGTCTTATTTTGTCCATTAATTGCATAAAACTATGAAGTTTTTAGGTATATTAAAAGACATGCATCACTACTCTGATACTATTACAATATCTCATTTTTTCTCAAAATCAGATTTAGGCGTATTTGATAATAAAAATATAGTAGTGTTAGAAAGTTATTGTGTTGGTTTAATTCAAATTATAACAATACATACTGAATGTCGGAGCAACGTCAAATATATCGTAATAAATAACTTTGCTGTATCAGATGAATAACGAGGATATAGCAACTCGTAAATGCTTTTCAAGTACTAACTAACTGTACTTATTTCGAATCACTTAAACGCATATCGACCCATAATCGGCAAAAGAACTTAAGAGACACAATTCGGTGAATTGCGTTTTAATCCAACAATTTTTCGATATCGCCTAAGGCGTCAGTAACAAAAAATTTATAACGTTATCTCATTCGCCTGATCTTTTTAGGGCCTGGGCATTTTAGCGTTATGTCTTGTTTAAGTTTGTTCCACGTAGACCCTGGTTGAGAAACGCTGATTTAAAGAACTGAAAATAGTCAGACTATTGTATTATAATATCCGAATAGGCATCGGACATATATTACTATTTAGTAACCGCACTTAAGGAATTCATTTTTTGAATTTATTTAAAAAAAAAAAGCTTATCCTGTAAAGTTTATAAATTGTCAGTTACGATTTTCTTGCATTATGATGTCTGGGTATTTTTACCTAATGTACTCTTGGCGATCATTACAAAGAGTTTAACACTTTTGTGTTGCAAGACCGACCAATAAGGGATATTAATCTTAAGCTTATCTTCAGTCCCAATAATTCCATATAATGTATTATCATAATTTCTTCAATGAGAAGCTTGTACAAAATTTAATGTGTTTTATTGTTAAACATTAGAATCCCATTTAAAGTTTAAATATAAAATAATCTTTCTGAATTTTAACATATCATTATTATTAGAAAAAGATTCTTTAATAATACCCCTAGATTGAATGTCACTTGGTTGAAAAGGAACTCTCTCCCACTTTTACCCGCGTTCCTTTTGTAATGAAGCGGAATTCTCTTTGGGGTCAAAGGGTTAAAGGACGGTCAACATTCCCTTATTCTTCGGATAGCCCTTAACACATACGACCCCGCGCTCTCAATACACAATATAATCATTTTATCTAGTTTAACATACCATCAAAGTGGTTAATATATCACCATAGAGTACAGTAGCGTACCGTCAAAATGTTTCCTAGATGATTTTTTGATAAACTTGTGTTAACACTTAGCCTAAAATTAATCAGGGAACAATGATTTGAAAATGTCATAATTCATAGTAGTTCTATTTTAATGTGAAGTATATTTTTTTTAAAATAAAATATAAATTTAACTCCTGTTTTTGGAATACAATCAGACATTCAAATTGTGATAGTATGTTTTTTTATCCAGCAAAATTTCACTGTATTAAAAAGATATATGAATTGTTTTAATTAATCAATCCATGTTTTCTGTGGGGGTTTTTGTCTTTATCTATTGTATTTGATTATTGAAAACGTGCAACAAATTTATTGATATCAACCTTTTCTTAAAACCATACCTTTGGGGTTACATACAGTTCTAGATATTTACTAACAATTCCACTAGTTTAATGTTTAATTTAAGACATTCGTTGTTTATTACAATATCCATTAATGATAATACCTTACTCGAAATTATTTTTTTCTTAAAAATGATTGCATTAAGCTAATTAATTAGAGGATTTTTCCATAGTGCATTCTAGGGCTATGAAGTCATGTCATGTTTGTTCATTATTATTATTATTGATTCACTTATCAAAAAATTCAAAAAATACCGAAAACTGTGTTCATAAAGCATACATATTAGCGACAAACCAGCTTCCAATACAATAAATACGAAAAGTTGTATCTAAAACTTTAAAATACCGTTCTAAAATCTAATCCGACTTTAGAATTTATCTTGTTACTTACTAAAAGGGTGCAATGCGAATGAACATACATAGTAAATCGTTGTATAATTTACCCTGCATAAATTTGTGTTTGTGTGGCTTAGAATTACCTACTATGCACGTGATAACAACATCAGATTCTATGACTTTGTTACGCACTGAATTTATCACTGAAGAATAATGGTTTCGTTAAAGGTCGGGCACTCAATCCCAATTATTTATTTGTTATAAATCGCTGTATTCAGAAACCTCGATATAAATCTGAGCTCGAAATACATTTTCACGTCGCCGGGTATTTCCCGGGGCTCTCTTCATTTAGTATTCCAGACATAACGTACCAGTTAAGAATGAAACTTGTGTGCCGTTTCTTTTTTGCTACGCTTTGCTAGATCAGCAGCGAAACTTTAGGTCTAGTTTTATCGTGTACAAAAAGACATTTTGTTACAACTTTGAGGTTAGGTTAGCGGAAAATTACTGTCGTAACTTTTGAAACTATTTCCGATTTATTTTGTCCCAAACATCTCCACTTTTCTAGAATAAAACACAAACTTAAGCTTTTGGATTTTTTATCGAACAACGTGAACTCAAAGAACAATTAACTGATTTCTTCGGTTAATTGTTTATATCGTATTCAATCTGCACTGAAACGTTTTTCTCCGGAATTCTTTTCCTCCACAATTTATCAGTCTCTCAATTTTCTGTTGAAGTGCTTAATAAACATTCTCGGAGGTAAACATTATCAAATCTATCCAACGATGTTTACTCCATATAGATGGATATTCCAAAAATAAACAATATAATATTTGGATTTGTGAACAACGCTTCTAAATACAAATGAATTCGACATAATTATATGAACAACTAACTATCTTTTAAAAATAATAAAAGATTTTTAGTACTTTCTCCACTTAAAATTTATTTGATCAGGACCGGTTTCGCTCCTCGCGAGCATTATCAACTGATAAGAAAAATAAATTAAACAGTGCTATTTATACAAGTTAAATTGAAATAAAAAGGTGTCAGCAACTACTAACAATGAAAAAGATGTAGAGTTTCATTTTGTTTAAAAATGTTCCCAAATTTTATTTGTGTTTATAATTGATATCATTTGCCACTTATATTTATTGATGATTTTTTAATTGTATGTTATAGGTGTTAAGCATTTTAATTGTGTAATTATAATGTAATTTGTAAATTCTTTTCATTGTTAGTAGTTGCTGACACCTTTTTATTTCAACTTAACTTGTATAAATAGCACTGTTAGTTTATTTTTCTTATCAGTTGATAATGCTCGCGAGGAGCGAAACCGATCCTGATCAAATAAATTTTAAGTGGTAAAAGTACTAAAAATCTTTTATTATTTTTATTAACTAACTATCTTTTATATAATTTATTTATTTTGTCGTTAGTGCGTTAGTGCGTTTTGTCGTTGCTGGGTCGTTAGTGACAAAATCTGTGGGAGTGTACATAATTTGAACGATTCAAATTTAACTATCTTTTATTCGACTTTTCAGCTATGTCCACTCTCAATGTGGACTATATGGACTTCTAATGAGTCTTGTCACGACTGAACTTTTTTACTAAAAACTTATTCTTGTAATTTTTCAATCTCTATTTTTAGAAGTAGGGATAGTAAGATTAGTTGAAGGTAGGACTGGTTTATAATAAAATACTCTCATTCCGTCCAGTTTAAGGATCGGATTAATGAAAGGTAATTTAAGACACCGCAAATACCTTTGTCTTTGAGTGAAAATCGAACCATTGAATGAAATTTATGAAACGGTCCGCTCTGAGAATCGAAACCGTGAGTATCGCAACCGAAACCAAGGATGTCGACCACTCAACACCAAACCTCGTTTATTATTACTTATTAATATAGAAAGTATTCAGTGACGATGATAGTTATGCTTCTAATAGGGTCAAATATCAAGGTATTTCAGTTCTACAGTTTTTAAAAAAGTTAAAGGTTGATAGCTATTTCGGCTTACGCCATCGTCAGAACTATGCTTTAAACGTACATTTACTCAGCTATATATACTGTCTAAGAAGAGATACACAATGCGTCATATTATTCACTCTAACATACTAATTCAAATTCTAATTACAATATTGCACTTATTAAATGTGATTTTAGTGTTACAAAGAAAGATAAGCAGTCTGGGTTTTTAAACATTAATTAGAATAATTTAAACTGATATTTATTATTAATTATGCTACATTAAATTTATTAACTATGGCTTTAGTGTTTTGAAAAACAATAAGCAATGTGGGATTTTCCACAGGTAAATTAGGAAAAAATATATTGATATTAATTATTAATTACATTTAGGGGTAATGTAATTAATGTAGTTCTGACGATGGCGTAAGCCGAAATAGCTATCAACCTTTAACTTTTTTTAAAACTGTAGAACTGAAATACCTTGATATTTTACCCTATTAAAATGGAGTTCTACCAAGTAAATGCCAAATCAATAAATAAGTTATGCTTCTATATATAAAAAAAAAAAAATACACATTCAACCGAAGTGCTTAACATTTTCTTATGGTAAATATGCTTTACTTACTTTTACTACATGCTGGTCTTTTCTCCCCAAGAAGTAACTAACACTTGCTCAGGAAGCAACGCAATTCTCTAAAAAAACTTATCGCGGATACAAAAACATTAAAAATGTAAACGTTGTAATTAAGGTCTCCGATCCCAGGATCCCGGATCTGGAAATCCCGAGATTTCGGGATTGAGAAAATTAGATTGTTGAACGAGGTTTAAAAAAATGAAAATAAGAAGGTTCGAAATTTTAGTATTTTTTGGGAATTCCGTAAATTCCTGCGTTTTTCAAGTTGTAAATCCTGGAAGAGCCAAAAAACATTAGATAAAAATATTAAATTCACTTCAGAAGTCGGAGGCAAGAATATAAATTTTCATGACCTTTTAACATTAACAATAATAACTCTTCTCGCGAGTTTAAAATATTTCGCAAACCAACATTTTCCGATGCCAGAATCCAGGTCTCAGCAACCTTTTTAGCTGCGGTTCAAAGTCACATTTTTTTTACTAAAACTATTTGGGTCAGTGTGTTTTCATGTCATATTCTATAGTCACTTGAAATCATCAAATGGGTCACTTGTTGACCCGTGGGTCATAGATTGCCGAGGCCTGGATTACGGCGTAATCCATAAAAATTCATTGTACCTATTCTCTTATAAACTTAAACATTACTTTTTAACGCTTGTAAGCGTTTCTTTAAGTAAAGTAAACTTTAATATCGAATTAAAAATCATCAAAAAAATTGCTATCAACAATAGATACGATATGTTTCTTATAGACAATCTGACAAATCAAACTTGCATGAAAGTGCTATTTATAGGTAAACTGTCAAAGGACATAGAACACATTCAACGCGGATGAAGGGGTTAAAATGCTACACCCAAACACGGGTAGACATATATTATTTTTCCAGGAATTTTTATAAATTAATAGGGCACAGTTAAATAGCTTACCAATTTTAAATGAGCAGGTAAATCTGCCGAATTCCCCACTCTTATAAGTAAATAAAATTATCAATTTTCCAGCAAACAAAACAAAGCAAACATTCAAGTCTGTAGACATTCCCATGAGTTAATCCATGTTGCCAGCAATAGCTTTAAACTTAGTGATACATTTATTTCATATATAAATAAGATATATTTATTTACTTAAAGTCAGTTCAAGTTCATCTGTCCACTTAAACGCCTGAAGATTCCGAAAGACAAAGCCCAGGTCTTAAGTGAAAAAACTTGTGTGAATGTACATAATTTGAATGATTAAAATTCCAAGCACCTTCAGTCGAAATCTTAAATTATAGAAAGAAAGCTTACTGCTTGTCTTTCAAACAATCCGGAGAGTCATTACAATTATATAAAACGTTACATTTTAAAACAACCTTATTTATCATGTTTCTTCAACATAAATTCAATTCGCCATGTTATCGTTTCCGAGTTCAGCCGGTTGCTATCTGAATAAGACTTTTAGAAAATCTCTCATTGTTTGGAGATATAGTCTCGTGGTGTCTACAATTTCTACTAGTAATTTTCACATACTGGACGCTAGAAGCTGACTATGCAAGTTGCAGACACGTCCGAGAATTGCCTCAGGGCTTCGTGTCTTTAGCCAAACATCCACAGTTGCGTCACGTTTCTGCCAGCGACGTAAATAAAACTTCTCGCATAATTTTTCCCTTCGCGGATTCTACGTCGACCTCTGAATGCACTACAGATTGGCGTGAATATAAGTATATATTTAAATATAATGACTTTCAAATCTCAGGCATATTTTGTGTTAAACAGATGTATAACATCAAAATTACTGCAAATGGAGTAAAAAATACGAAATGCCACAATACTTTTTTTTCATGTGTTTTTTTATAATTTAAACGTGCTTTGTTCGGCAAAATTACATTTTGTGGTAGCTTTGACATTCTTATCATTATTATTTTAAAACTAAATACTTTTTATCATAATTTAATAGACATCTATACATATCATATCAATTCAATTAATAATCACTGTACCCAATCCCAGAAAATGATCTACCATATCAATTTGATAAGACTTTGATCTTTTGTTTTAAATATTTATATTTACTGAATCAAACAATGATTAGAATCTAAGAAAAAACATCTGAATCTTGTTTTAAGTTTAGTACACGTAACATGAAAAGATTAGAAAATTTCTTGGCTGATTTTATTTGCTTACCTTGTTTGTCAAGTCAATCATTTTTTGGTACCGTTTTGGTTTTGCTTGGTACGATATTATTTGCTATTTTAGTTGACTTTCAATCTGTCATTTTTTAATCAATAATGTATTTATAATTTATGGCACATCGATATTATAGATAATGATGGGCAAAACTAATTCCGGTCTTAAATAAATATAATGTGTTTTTGTAGAATCCATTTTTATTTTTTAATGTACTGCATTTCCTCAAATAATTGACAATACGCGAATTCCCATAACGCAAATGACGCAAAATATTTCATCCGGTTATTTTTTTTATTTAAGCTTGTGAGATTTGGTTTCCTTGTGTGTGTATATGTATGAATATAGTATGTGGGGAGGTATATATATAATGTGATTTGCAAATTAATGCATATGGTGTCCCCGTGAACTGGCTTCACTGAGGATTGCTCACCTCTGTAGCTATCATGCTCTTCCGTCGTCAACAATGGTAAAGGAATAAAAATGACCAAAACATTAATGAATAAGGAGACTCGAAGAACTTTAACTCTAACGCACCCTAGTACTTAAACCTCCATAAATTTAATATAAAAAAAAACGCATGTTTCGAAAACGAAAGCTAACTCCGCGCTATCGGAATATGTACTAGTACTACATTATTACATTTGTTATACTCTTATTCGACCAACTGTTCGCGTACAGATCTGTGAACAATCACAAAGTTGGCTTAATAAAACTACCAAGAATATTCTCTTAGGCTATTATACCTTAAACGCAAACTCATCTAAAAAGGATTGTTTCTTGCTTCGTATTTTATAAATTTTCTGCTAACTTTAGTTCTACGGAAGCTTTTGCAGTACTACAGTACAAAGCGTATTTTTATAAGAAATACCAATTTCTTCGATTGTTTTTTTTTATGATAAAGTAGAAAAATGGTACGGATATTTTTGTGTATATGCAAAATAATATAAAACAAAAATCGTGAAGAAAACGTATGTGATTGATATTCAATTATGACAAACTACCTTACGCCATTGTATCCGTAGTACTTTGTTAAGCCACCACTTTTAGTGTCAATTAATTACGTTTCTTGACACAATTACGGTTTTCAATTAAGATAATTTTTTGGCTTAAAAAAATATTAAATTTTCCAATCTTCTTATTTATTTTATAATAAATTCAATAACTAATAGCCCTCAAAATATTCTTCCCTTAAATATATTATAGATCAACAATTAGTTTTAACTTATCTTAATATAAATAAAATGTCTCCTCATTAGGCCGAATATACCATTGGGAATGAAAACATAAATCGTCCACAAAAGTCACCCTGTTAGAGCGGTTTCATCAGCAAACGGTCGACTTCTCTGGTATAATAGCTTTCATCGGTACTATGTCGTTAACTAACCGCTTTTCCCCCTAGACCTCTGTCCGTCCGTTCTCACGTATAAGCTGCGACGTTAATTTTATGCACTTTCCTTCCCTTCCGGTTGTTTGCCCCTTGTTCAAAATGGCGTTAATTGACGCTCCAAGCTTCAAAGAGACGTTCAGGGAAGCGATGCACTCTTTAACGCCTCCTGCGTGGAACGAAAGGAACTAATAATTGGCAATAAACCCATATTATCTCAACTAGATGTCACAAAACTATGTCGCTTAAAATGAATTGTTGGTATTATGGCTACGATAGACAAACTTCAATTATTGTCAACTCTGTGGGACTTTAAATTAGTAGGTTATACAGTGACGGCAATTAGGAGTTCCCATGCGCAATCAAATTTGGAGGCCCTGGTTTTTGAATTAATAAAACTGAATTTAAAATATTATATGGGTTTTATAGAATATTTTATGTTATTTTGAGGCATTTAATATTAAAGACAATATTTGTGCGCCTCGTGCGGCTTATAGGGTAATCCGCCACTGAGTTAATGACACAATTTACGCTACTTATTCGAAATGTTATTTAGATTTTCTTGACTGCAGATATACGTTCATAATATATTTAAAATCAATCGACATGTTAAACAAAAAACTATGTCAGATATTCATTTAAAAAAGGCAATGCAATTACTTTAAATACAGTTATATAATTGCGTGCTATGTACGTCATCTAGGTTAATAAGATGTAAAATAAAAAATGACTGTGATCTTTGTGTGAAATATTTGTTTTAACAGCTGACCTCAGACATCTTAAGATTTTCAACTAAAACCGTTTGGAAAATGAATTTAAGTAAATATTATTTTATTTATATAATAAAAAAATAGCCATAGTCAGAACTAGTTTTACTCAAAAAATATTTAAAAATACAATAGAGCAGAACTTTCACCTTTACTTTTACTAACAGCTCAATTGTTTTGTAACTCCCTTGACAAAACGGGTCATGCCATTTTGTTTTTTTTATATATCAAACTTGTTCTAGTATTGGATGAGAGTATTCAATTTAAAGTACTTATTTCGAATCTTATTTTAATTTTTTTAAATAAATTAGATAAACCAATCAATATTGAACGGAAATATTGCTTTCTATATACCGTATTTCAAAACGTATCGACACTTCCAATAAATATTCGATTTTACTTTATCTGACATGTTAATACATAATTTAATATTAAACTTTAAATATCTATTCGACGACGTGGCATCTGTTAAATAAGTCGAACATGAAGCTTGAAACAGCTTCAAGTTATCATAACATTTCATACCTAATATTCCATCGAAACACGCACTAGTTTCGAAGTTTCCACCAGCATCAATTACTCAATTAACCTGCAGCATCATATCGAAGTCAATTCCACTAAACTAATAATTTCCCGTCGAATTCACGAGGCAATATTCGCTTGCATATTTGCTAAAACTCAAACTTACTCGCCACACTCGTAAAGTTAGTTTAGTTGAGCCAACGTGTCTGCACTGTGAGTTTCTACTCCACGACAATTTGCATAGTTAAAATGAGCCATTGAAAACAATTTCAAATGAATTTTAAATAAATTATTCAACAGTTATTATATCAATGTAAGTACTCTCCACTGGACCCGATAATCAAAGTTTATTTTGCAAGCAGTATGGTATGAATCATTAATTTTATTTTTTCCCTACCTCTTCTTTTCTAATAATAACTTCAAAGTTATTGCAAATGAAAACTGCAAAACTATCTCAGATAATTGTTTACTATATACATTAATTGAGAGTGTTTGAGATAAAAGAATTATTTCTTTTCGAAAATGGATGCTATGGCGACGCTAAAGAAAATCAAATAATAATCAATGTAAGATTATTGTCATAATAAAATCAAAGTAATAAATTATATTTTTTTCACAAGAATTATGTTAGCCAATGAGTGAAGCCAAAATATTTAGCTGATATAATTTTTGTCGAAATAAATATTATATAATTTTATACCGAATGAAGTTCTTTCAAGTTTATTTTAATTCAGAAAATAAGACATCAATTAGAATGTCTTTAAAACATTTAAGAAAATCCCCGATTAAATGCTGTCGTACTGATCAATAAAATACGCAATCCGTGGTCAAGATAGTTCGACAGTTGCGTCGTAAGTTGAAAAAAAAATCGAAATATTACATACTCTTACTGATAAATTCCACAAATTATTAAAGTAATTTAACGGCACGCCATAACTCCATTTATTTCTCGGTAAGGTTACATGATTGTTAGATTTAAGATATTTTCAAAAACCTCTCATTTCTCATAAAATATATATTTAGCGTCGCAAATTAATTCATTTAATCACATATTTTTTTGAAACTGAGTAGGAACCGTTGTAGAAATTTAATGTATTTACTTACTAAAACTACAAACTTTACATTCAACAACTAAAGCACCTGCTAGTTAACAATTTTAACTGATGGACTGCTAGTCGAAAATTATATATTATAAGCACACTGCAGATAATTCTCAAAATAGATGAATTACTTCAAACTTTTATTATTAGCTAAACTCAATCAATGCTAATGTTTCAAATAAAAAAAAAACAAATAAACTTTATTTATTATTCTCTTTAATCAAGTTATCATTTAATTCAGGACAAAATTACCGTTCAAACTTGATACTTAAATGTGATAGATAAAACAGGAAATTAGTGCAACAATATAAAGAATATTTCTTTTATAAAATACGGGAGAATAAAATTATACCCACCACATGTCCAATTTTTTTTAACGTTAGTTTGAAACGAGATCATAGCTTATGATACGAAACAAACCATTGATGATTTATATCTGTTGTCTTTATTAAATTATAAATACCGATTGCCTTATTCGTTAAACACGACAATAATCAGGTCGCAGTGTTCGACCAGATTCTTAAACATATTATTATGTTTTCATTGGGAAATTACCAATCGTTATTCCTCTGGGATTGATGTATCTGCAAAATGTTAATGTGTATATATTTGGCTTATAGTGATAAGTCAAAACGTGAAAATTTGGTTGACACAATTTACCTTGTTATTTTATCAATAAATGGAAAGAAGCGATGGTTTCCAAGTTAAATTCCGATTGAAAATATGTATAACAGTTTCAGTCGAAAATTTTATGAAAGGCGCTTAATTGAACGGAATTTAAGGAGGATAAGAGTTTACTTTTTAGGCGTATAAGAACTCATCTACTTGTTAATAGATATTCTTTTACGGCCCATATTTTTATTACTTTCTCTGCAACACGTTATACACAATAAAAATAACTAATTTTAAACGTAGATTATCAATGCAATATTTTATATGGTAAAGAATTTGCCATTTTACCCAAAGTTTAACTGACGCTTTGATCAAAACCAAATGAATAATTAAAGTAAATTCTCACTGCGAAAATTTGCAATGTTGTTATATTATTTAACCGTTATATTTATAAATTATATACACAACCGTTCTGGACAACTGAAAACTTACACATTTGTATACCTCAAGAATTTTGGTCACGTTTTACAAATTTTACAGGTAAATTTTCACGAAACTTTTGCTTTGGTGCAAAAATATTTCCTTATTTTCACCTTTACGATATCATATATTTTAAGAATACATATTAATTATAAAAACAATTAATTAAATACTGGCACGGAAAATTATATAAAAGATTCATTTTCTTCTGTTGATAAAAGTCTATTTTTTATAAGAATAGTATATCATATACATATGCGATAAGATAGAACCAAAAATTTATGGAAAAAAATTCTTTGCAAGGCATTTTTAAATCGTCACTTTTTTATAAAACTATATTTTATTTTAAAACTGTATAAAAAAATATATTATTATGCATGGCGAAATACCTGTTTTAGTTAGCTTCCATCGTCATGATCACCTCTTTTATCCACAAACAATATATCAAACATTTTGGCAAAATCACGTTTCAAAAATAGCATTTCTCACAAATGCCATAAACAAGATGCGATTTATGTAGGACCCTCTGATCCTACTGAATATTTACTGCCATTATATTACACCTTAACGTCAAAATATGTATAATTTCCTATGAATCCGGCCCAAAAAATACGATAAAATTAATTCAATCATAACACAGATCTATTGTTGAGCTTATAAATAATGAAACGTTGGGGCTGTAGATTCGCCTTTAGGGCGTGATGTTGCCATTCGGCAAAAATATATAACCCGACGTTTCCCTATAATTCGGGAAATAAAGGAAGGGATTAAGGGCTTTTCCGCCACCTGCCGCTCATGGGTCAATAACTCACGTCGTGAACTATATGGCGGGCACACATTGATATATTTTAATAGCACGATGATAATGGTTGTTCCATAAAATTAGGAAAAACTTTTAATTGTGAAAGTCGTTTGAATTACGATATAAAATAAATACATTTTTATTCTCATTTTTTTTTCTTTTAACCCATTTTTGCCTAGTGTTCCAATATAGGAACATTTAGTGTCTTTACTTCCACTCCATTTATGCATGACGTAATAAAAATTTAGATTGTATCAGTCTCAATCATTCTACAGCTAACAAGTGTGTGGATCGTTTAGTGTAGTATTTTTTCAGATTTGAACCTGTCGGAGTGAGCAGTGTTTTTTTAATTGCATAAATTATGGGAAATTTGGGCAAACTGGGTTAAACCTAATAAATATTATTTGGTATGATCTATTTTTTAATACTCATACATAAAGTAAATTTACTGCTCTCGTCTTTTAACTTATTAACTACCCGGTTTACTAATTATCTTTTCATTGTAGAACTATTAATTTCTTGGAAATTACATGAAATTATTATTAATAGTTTATTTTTTTATTTTTTTTATTTAGTTACTTTTCTTACTGAATTGTTTTTAAGAATGTAGCTTTTATTTGTTAGAAGTCTTAAGCATTTTAATTATAGTCAACTTAGTGTCAATTATTCATATGTTGTTATTATACATATCTATAAATTCTTTTCATATTTGTATTACCAATTGTTTGTCACACCTTTATTAGTCTTACTCCGTATATTTTTATCAGTTGTAAATTCCTGTGATGTGCTAAACCGATTCTGATTTTTATACATACATAGTTGTGAAATATATACAATTTTATTTTATAATATAATGCCTTTCCACAAAATATTGACAGTAATCACATTGAAAGTGATCAACGAATATGTATCAAACTTATGGATTTGATCTGAAGTTATTCTGATTTATTGAAATTAAAATTAATTTTTTCATTCACTTTGTGTTAGACTACTGTTATTCTCTGTGACATATTTGATATTGCTCAATTCTTTCGTGGGCTGTGCACCATAAAATATCCGCAGTTGTGTATACACCGATATACTGTATTCAGGGAATTCCATACTATATCTTGTTTATTGACGCGTCTTGTACCATTTCTATACCCACAATTGATGCCTATACAGAATAATTCGTGAATAGACAAATATATGACAAGGATTACGCGAAAATCCATTTTCATTTATTGTTTAATGATTGATGATTAGCTACATCTGCTCTTTATTTTATTAATAAATTGAGAGATATATTTGATTTTTTAGAACAATGTAGAAATCAATAGAGGACTTAAACTGATAAAACTGAATAATTGTACTGATTTTTATATTATTTTAGTAAGGTAACGCTTACAAAGATATCAATTATCATTTGATTTCTTATTTATTTTTAAGCAGTTAACAAAAATGTTTGCCGCCTGCGTGGTCGAGTGATCGAGTGGTTAACATCCTTTGCTTCGGTGACTCAATATGAACAGTTTTATAAATATATTTTTTAATCGATTTTTTTTTTCGAAGTCATGAATTTTTTTGATGTTTTGATTTCCCCCCTACCACCTATCCTATTCTAAAAACGAAACCTAGCGAGAGCGATTAGCTAACCACTAGTTCAGTCCTAGCCAAATCCTTATGTTCCTACTCTCTTTGAAAAAAAAGAGAGGTTAAGCAATTGAGTAAACAGCAGTTCTTGTAGAAACACTTCTGTTGAAATAAATTCCATTTATAGTCCATATGATCTACATTGAGAGCGGACTTGGTAAAAAAATCAACAAGACCAACAAAAAAGCTTACTTTTGCTATAATTAATATTGAAGACCCTACTATAAAGTAGTCGTTATCATGTTACCGTTATTTACAATTTTAAAACCGGGAACAAGCCCTTAAAAATATGAAAATAGTACAAGGTATTTTTATGTAACACAAGATTTATCACTTATTATGCATACCACCAGATAGGTAACACGAGTAATTCAAAATGTGTGCCTCAAGTCTTTAATTAATTATGTATAATCAGTATCCTAAATATATGGACTGACGTGAAACTTAATTATTCTCATTTATTACACAGAAAGTTTAAAAACATTATAATTGATATAATATTTAATATAATAATTCATTTTGTGGACGGCATAACTCGGCCCAATCTGAGTCATAATTTTTATTTTAATTTTATGTTTTTCAACTTCAAATGAAATAATATTTAATATCACTTAAACTAAATGGCTTTCTATCTTTTATTTTTGAAGCACAACAATGCATGGTTAAAAGATGGGACCCTAGCAGCTGTGTATCCGGCCGATAATATTAGTAGTAAATTGGTTAGGTTTGGACATGCCCGCTTTAGAGTCTCATATTATTGTTCAAATATTTTTTTTTAATAAAACAATACTCGAACCAGTGACGGCCGGTCAATGTGGCATTGGATTAATGCACCCCTTGTATATCCAGGGGCGGTTATATTTCATGAAATAACATTCAAACATAAAATTTATACCATTCACTCATTTTAAATTCTTCATGTATTTATTGTCTATAAGAAATATTAAAAATTGTCTTTAATAAAATATATATATAGACAATAAACCGCCCCTGCATATTTTTATCGTATCTTAACGCTCTTTACATCAAATTT
Organism: Himalopsyche anomala; assembly: GCA_031772345.1. NCBI lineage: Eukaryota > Metazoa > Arthropoda > Insecta > Trichoptera > Rhyacophilidae > Himalopsyche > Himalopsyche anomala. The sequence goes on from CM062830.1 coordinate 16,018,599, forward strand.
GAATTTGGTACATTAATATACTATTATAAAACTATTTTCGAATTGTATTTTTTACTCGTTATTATATTTTAAGTATGCCTAAAAGATACACAACAATAAAACAAATATCGTAGGCATCCATTCGTCTTTGGATATTCAGCTCCGAGATACGGCTGTCGTCTCTCGAAAATTCAATTCGTTTTTTTCCAGCAATTCTCGTCTGATTGATTTTGCTCTCAATATTTTCAACATGCTGGCTGCTACTGCGCCCATGCTGAATATCTAAAATAAATTTCAGCTGTCAGAATCTAGATATACCAAATTTATTGGAAGCATCAATATAAAGAAAAAAATGCCTTCCAAAATTACTTTCTCATTGAGGTCTTTAAGCAAAATACATTCCAATAGTGAAAGATAGATTTATCACGATTTTTCTTTGTGTAATCTAAATACAATATTATACGATTGATATGAAATTTTATAGCAAAGGCTTTAAAAATATTCAAAATTTCATTCATTTTTCGTTAAAATGTGCTAAATATGTTTGTGTTACACAATTTAAGACAACCAAGAGTCATTAGAGATCAATACGGCGATAAAAAATATTAATTATAAAAAACATATTTCTTTTCTTTTTCAGTACTCAAATCTGGACATCGTTATCGTTAAGAGAAACGTTTATTGTAAAAATAAATCGATTACTGCCACCGTCAAAATTTTATCATCGGAACCTTAGTGGGTATTTTATCAACTTAGAGTCGAAGCAAAAAAAAAACATCCACACATGATTTATTGAAATAAAGTTATGCTTATTTGACACATTTTTTATAATCGCATATATAAAAATCAATTTATTTAAACCCCAGACTGCTTATCGTTCTTTGAAACACTAAAATCACATTTAATAAGTGCAATGTTGTAATTAGAATTTGAATTAGTATGTTAGAGTGAATAATATGATGCATTGTGTATCTCTTCTTAGCCAGTATATATAGCTAAGCAAATTTACGTTTAAAGCATAGTTCTGACGATGGCGAAAGCCGAAATAGCTATCAACGTATAACATATAAAAACTGTAGAACTGAAATACTTTGTTATTTTTACCCTAATAAAAATCAATGTTTGTATGTCTGCCATACAGTTCAATTTGACAACGTATGCTTGCACTTGCGCGAAGATTATAGTACAATTAAATTACAGTAGGTGGCGCGTGTGTTTTACCATAGACAATCAGCAGCAAACGTCAAACAGACAGAAAAAGAAAGCATGCACTTCAATATACACAATTAAAACACAAACACTTTCTTTCTTCGAGTGGCATTGTAACGCTTGCCGGGTACCGGCTAGTTAATAATAAATATACAACATGAAAGCACAATAATATTTTTCTTTAAATATTTATATATTATTGAAATTTTTCTATGAGATAAAACTTATTATAACCATATTATAGTGAATTTAAACATTATAGTCGTAATATTTTCAAAACTCTCGCTGTTGCTTTACCGACGTTGTCATTTATCCCATATATCCGCTTTATTTATGTACCTAGCCCAAATCTTTGAACTTCTGCACGAATCGCCTATTATTACCTGCGCTGCATATTTATTTTGCGACAGTTTCTGCGTGCCGGTGCAGAAAAGCTTTTCTGAAAGCTTCCAATCTAATTCTCCTCTCAAGTCCTCCTCTTTTGTTTGTGACTGCGTTTCCGCAGGCTGTATTCCGCTATTTTATTGGTTTGGCGGTACACGCGGTATTCAAGAGCAGGTTTTTAATTAGAGCGATGAAAACATTCCCGTGTGTTGAAGCTAATTCGTTCCATCCTTTTGTACTCATGTCTCTATATATTTAGAATATTCTCTATGGTGAATGTTTGGAAGGTAGTGTACTTCCAATCTCCTTTTATTAATATACATATACAATATTTTTAGTATAGTTATAGATATAACTTTTTATTTTTTATTTAAAAAAAATACATTAACATTCAAAGAGACTTACGTACGTATTATAAATAACTTCTTACTATAAGTAAGCATTTTAATCAGGGGATGATTATTTTTTAACTGTTATCGTTATTCCTAATGTTACTTTATAATAATGAACTATATAACATAGATACCTATATGATTCCTATTTATTATTTTATATTAAATTCCTAGAAAAAATCTAGGGTTTTTCTAGACATAAAAAAAGACTTGGTTCAAAATACGTCTCAATCCATAATGTACTGCCGTGGCTTTACTTTTTTTTTTACTTTTCAATGGTTTATTCAAATCGTCCCCTTTTGGGTTACCACGCGAAATACATACACTCACCCATACATAATCGATACACTCTTCGGTCCCCTTATTTTCGCTAAACGCTACAACAAATCCCAAGTTAAATGATCCGTGAACGTAATTATGTTAACTATAATATGTTTGTCAATATTCCTGTCCCCATTTGCTGCTAAATTTATTGCCCAACTAAAAGACCGTTGGTTTTAATGCCCGGTAAAAGATTAATTGCTAATTTTGTCGACGGATTTATTTCACTCGTAAATTAAGCAGGCTAGCGATTTTTTTCTGAAATAACAATATTAGTCCAAATTTTAAACAAGTTTACAAAAACTAAAAAAAATAAATGTAACTTTTAAGGTGTTCACTGTCAATACTTGGTGGAATGGCATTATAATAAAAATAATAAAAGATTTTTAGTACTTTTCCATTTAAAATTTATTTGATCAGAACCGGTTTCGTTCCTCGCGAGCATTTTCAACTGATAATAAAAATAAATTAAACAGTGCTATTTATACAAGCTAAATTGAAGTAAACCTTTTTATTTCAATTTAACTTGTATAAATAGCACTGTTTATTATTTTTTTTATCAGTTGATAATGCTCGCGAGGAGCGAAACCGGTCCTGATCAAATAAATTTGAAATGGAAAAGTACTAAAAATCTTTTATTATTTTTATTAAATAGATGTAAATTCGATGTTAGCATGTATATAATTACTTTTTACAGTAAGCTGTAGTATTATGTATTTCAAACAGAAAATCAATAACTTATACTAAATATAGAGCTCACAGTCGATTCTCGATAGATAGGCACTATTTTCAACTTTTTTGTGCGTATTCCAATGTTTTTGTTAGAGACAGAAGCGGTTTTTCTTATCATCACTTGTCTGGTTATTTTATTTATAATACCTAATTTTGTAGAAACAACAAGTATTTATTTATATTTTCATCAGTTGGTAATGCCCGCGATGAGTAAAATTGGCCCTGATCTCTAACAAATAACGTGAAATTAGTATAACTGTATTTTATTCAATATTACAAGTTGTTTTTCACCTTTAGTTTTATGACTGCTATTAAAAATTATCATTGGCCAACAAATGCTGTTACGGTTTACAGAGACACTTCACATGAAAACTCCTCCCAAAGTGAACTAAAATGAAGCTTTAATAAAAAAAAACTATCATCAGATACATTCAAGTATAAGAATCAAAGTACTGTAAAACAAGAGCTGGAAATATTTGTTCTGAAGATGAATGTTCATTGCTCAACTTAAAACTTTTTTTCCTTGTTTTTTTGTTTTAATATTATTATTAAAAGTATATTTCGACGAATTTCTTTCCTAAAAAGGTTTTTATTGAATTAATTTTCGAATAAATATATCGACGCTTCGGGATATGGTTCTTGCTAACCTTTTGGCAAGTCAAAGTACCACTTTGCGATCATTAACTGATAATAATTTAACGAGTCGTTTAATTGAAAGTTCGTTATTATATTTGTACATCATCAGGTAACAGAGATCTCACATTATACCCGAATTATGCCAGGAAGTCATTTTTTTAATTAATCATTAAAATATTTTGTTGTTTCGTTGAATACGTTATATAATAATGTTATATTATGTTTCTCAATTATTTTAGCACTACCTTTATTGAGTGATTATCACAGTGATTAATGTAAAATCTTAGCAACGTATACATTGTTTATCCACATCCTCTCCCAGTGTGGAGCATATGGCCTTCTAATGGAGGTATCTGAACAGAAGTTTTTATACGAAAACTGTTTGTTACTCAGTCGCTCGACTTCTCATTTTTCAAAGAGATTAGTAGGGATAGAAAGATAAGGCTAGGACAGGACTTGTGATTAACTAATCGCTCTCGCTAAGGAAGGGTGGGAAAGAATTTTCAGACATACCTTCGAACAGAAATCGATCGATCGTGAGATCCAGCATGGAAGCCCACAACTTTAACCGCTGCGCCATATGATCCAACTGAACATATTTATAGCCGCTTCTTAACCCTTTAAGAAAATCTCATTTAAATTTCAAAAAACTTATAAAACGAAAAGAGTTACATGCGTAAAATTTTCTACACAGTCTAGATTATTATATTTAATATTAAAGGTATTTCTAGCCCCTATTGTAGAATAGACAACAAATTCACCAAACAAGCGCTTTATTTGTGATACAAAGTTTTGTAAGCTCGCGTGAGTACTGATTTACCCCCCAGCGAAAGCTGCAATACAATAAATTACAACCGCAAACTTTTCATGCCATACCGACATTATGAAATGCTGTACTTATTATAACTTTATGTACGAGAAATATCTTTAACTTTCTAATGTTACACCGACTGATTTCGCATTTTGTACGCCTGACTGACTCCTTTTTTGTTTCACATGTTGTTAATAATAACTACTTTTACATTAACTGTTGCAATCGATACATTTATCTCAGACCGAAAACATTTCTAAAAGCATCTCTGTGTATAATAATTTATTAAGTCAGTATCTAAATCGATTTGTTAGACAGGTATTTTAATATGTTAATATATCAAAATGATCATTATATATCCCTAAATGCCAAATATTATATGTTCTTAAATATTTTTTTTAAATGTGCAATTAAGATACATTTAGCATTTAATTTTCTGCTGTAATGCCTTTTCGCCAAGAATTTACAACGACCACCTTAAAACTGCTTAACTTAAGACTTAATATAAAATAAATGAAATTATGTACTCTTATAGTATTTAGATTCATTGAAACAGACTTTATTCAATATGAAAATAGTGTATATTAAAACTATCTTTGTTTATTCACTACGATATTTTTTTTGTTATCATGTATTTATTAAATTTGAATCGTTCAAACTATGTACATTCTCACAGATTTTGTCACTAACGACCCGGGTTTCGCCTTTCGGCATCTTCAGGCGTTCAAGTGCACGGATGAACTTGAACTGACGCTTAGTAAATGAATGTTTCGTGTATATATAAGAAATAAATGTTTCATTGAGTTTAGAGCCGTTGATGGCGAAAAGGGTAAGCTTATGGGAATGCCCACAGATTCGAGTAGTAAGTAGTTTCAATAATTATATTTATTTGTTTGTCGGCAAAGGTTTTATGATTATATTTATATAGGGTATAGAAGTGGAGATCCCGGTAGGTTTAATATTTCATTTAAAATCGGAAGGCTATGCAGCTGTGCTCTATTCATTTCTAAAATTTCCTGGAAAAAGAATCTGTGAGAATGTACATAGTTTTAACGATTCAAATTTAATATTGAAATTCCACTAAGCACCTTCAGTCGAAATCTTAAATTATATCATGTATTTATATTTAAATTAATCAAAATTTGTTTTAATCTTTTATTATATCGTTGCTTAAAAGCCGTACTGGGACATATTTTTAAAAAAAATGGTATTTTGTTTTATGCGAGAAAGATTTCTTTTCTTTCGATAATCTTAGTGCTGTGGTGGGATATTTGTCTTATCTATTTTAAATTAACCACTTTAACGCGTCTTAAAATATATCACAACATTGCATAGCATCTCAATACTACATTTTTAGATGTTTCAGTACAACTCCCAGGCGACGATTTGTACATTTTTTTAATTTAGTATTTTTACACTGATAAAAATCCATTTAAGCATAGTTTGCGTATAGTGCCAAAATAGACAAGTATTTTATTAATAGATACAAGATATCATTTGTCTTTTTACATGAAATTTCCAAAATTCGTCAATCACGCAATCAACAATTACCTTATTGACGCAGATAGCTATATATCACAACAAATAAGCTTTCATATTTATGTCATCGGAAATCGTCCATATACCAAAGTTTAATTGCTCGATAATAATGTCTTCCGTTATCTTTTGTTCCAGGTATGTGAATACGTATATTATCTGGCTCAAACAATAGACGGCCATAAACAAATTTACTGCACATCCAGCTGACAACGACGCTGGTCAGGTATGACTATCGGAAACGGTCATAAATTTGTCAATCATGCGATGTTTTTTTTTTGTTTTGTTTAATTCTGTGGAGTTTTGAATGGGTGTACATTTTCAATTTTTTAAAGCTTTTTTTATTGTTAACGTCGTAAGTATGCTTCCGAAATATGTACCGTAAAAAGGCTGTCATCACAGTAGGTTTAAGCTCTAGGCTTCACCGGTTCCGGGGATTGAATAATCAGATGGACAGTGCTCAAATAATGAAAAATGTAACAATATCGTTAAACTATCATAAAAAAAATATTTATAAAAGTTTTATTTTCTTACCTTAAACTTATTCTATGATGTTTTGCATTATTACTTATTGAAAATAAAAATATTTGTTTCACCTTTATTAATTTTCAAAAAAGATTAGTTTTGTGCATAAAATAATCCAAAACCAAAAATTTTCATTATCCTTGATAACATAATATTGTTTTGCATGTAATTCAATTGGTTTTTTATCAATTTTATTATTAATTATGTATTTGTCATCACCGCCAATAAAAGCCATTGCGTCGGACTTGTTAATTATTTTAACCACATAATAAAAATATATATATCACTACAGATCAATCTAAAGAAAAAGAGCATCATAAACAAAATAAAGGTTAAAACTTCAAAATATGATATTGATCTAGCCAGGACTAGAACTTAGACCCATCTAATCGTTAGAGTAAAGCTCTTACCACTTTACCACAAAGGCGACTAGTATTCTCATTTATAATTATTTTTTTTTTAATTGTACATTTTTTTCAGAGTGACGCAAAATTATTTTCCATTTCTATTTTTATCATTTGTATTATATCACAATTTTTTAAGACCTGCTGCAATGAGAGTGTTTTTTTTAAATTTCCGGTCTTCCCCGACTCGACAATTGAATTAATGTCGCCGCTGTAATCCTATCAACTCTGCAATAAACTTCCGACATTTTAAAAATTCAACACTCGAGTATTCGGCAAGGTGGTAGGGTGGCTTTCGAGAATTGCTTTTAGGTTAAGCCGGACTTAGGCTACCCTATAAAAAGTATTAATTCTCGCACAAGATCACCAATTCAAGCCCTGGGCGGGAGTCAAGTTTCATTAACGGCTTAAACTAATAAAACAATCGTAAAATATTTTCTTCATTGAAATCGTGAATATTAAATTAAGTTCTCATTCCACGCTCAATAATATTTTAATTATGTTACATTAGATTTTAATTTTATTCTGAAAAGTTCGTTAAAGCTCGGCTCTAGAGATATTTTTATTTCGTTCAAAAATACTTTATGGTTGCACAAACAATTTTACACCGTTTTTTATTTTATGAACGTATATTTAAAAGATGTTGATGGTATCTTCCATTTCAAATAAGTTTTTATCAATGGTTGCGTAATGAAAAATTTTTTTTAATACATAAGCAAAATAACGTTATTACCCTTATGCAGGGGTGGGCTGAAGAGGGCTCGAAGGAGCTTGTTGAATTTTACTAAGGCCAGCGAGCCCCTTGTTAATTTTAGAGAAAACAATATTTTCAGATTAAACGAGTACACAACTGCAATTTCTGATTGATATATTATTTAGAACAGTTTCAGTATACACAGTAGTACATTTTTGGCCATTTACATTGATAAGTTTACGGTAAATTGCTTATTGTTACAAAAAATAAGTGCATCAAGTAACAGTCGATTGATTATTTAAATATCGCATATAGTTCAATCGGAATGATAAATAAACTCACTGCTTCCCCAGAATACCGAGAATTGATATGATGTAAAGCGAGCCCCCTTGTTAACGTATCGGCAGCCCACCGCTGCCCTTATTTATGAAGGCATTTAGTTATCCATTTCGTAGAATAAATTAGTAGAATTCATTGCATTCAAATCAGTTTCATACCATTAAAACGGAAAAAAACTGAATCAAAAGTAAGTTTAATTATACATAATTCAATTCATTTTCATGAATACTAAAGTTATTCAGAACGCAAATTTCTCTTTCCTTTATTGATTCAATCTTTTATGTTTTCACTCCCTGTGTATAATATTTTCATCTTCTTATTGGCTTGTTCTGTTTTTTCAATTTCAGCATTTTTATTCATCTCTTTTTTCCCCCGCCAGAGTCCAATTAAAAATCTTTTTCAATCGAAAAAAAATATTCTCAAAGTGTATTGAATGAAAAATAATAATATGATGTTGCTGAAACGGATGCCTGCCGTTTTTTTGTTTAATCTTTTTCGCAATTCGAAATCGATAAAATCGTATACGCATGCATATTTCATCGGATTCATATTTTTGTTGCGTCATTAAATTCGTATGTTTAATCATTGAACGAAATGTTTTTAACGCACTGATTTACCATCCGTAAAGTATGGTGAATATAGCAAGTCGTTAAAATATACCATCAAACCCTTCACTCTAACGAATACATATTTTATATTAAATCATTTTATTTTTCATACAGGTTGACGAACTGTTAGTTAAAAAGTCACACATAAGAGTAGCAGAAATACTTATAAGATTAACATCACTGTGTTAAAATTGTTTTTTTAATACCAATTGATTTTATAAATAGCACTGTTAAATTATATTTCTTATCAGTTGACAATGCTCGCCATGAGAAAAACCGGTCCTGATCTTGATAAATAAAAAGTGGAAATAAGTACAAAGGTATATTGTGTTTTTTTTATTATAAGGCCTTTCTACCAAGTATTGACACTGAACACCCTTAAAGTGATCGTCAAGATAGTGGATAGTATCTTTTCAAAAAACTCACTATAATTTACTCCATTGTAGACAATTTAATGTAAGTAAGTTGTTAATCTCCTGATACATAAAAAAAACATCGTCTTTGTATTATCAATATAGAAATGTATTACACAAAATAAAATACTCATATGTAAAAGCTTTTAAAGTTTTCTTCGAGATAGCAAAAGTCATTGAAAGGCTTTTTATGCCCGTACATGGATATCGGATTTCCGATGAAATATTTAGGGCAATAGATGCTGCTTCGATCGATCAATAGGCTTTGGTTCACGTATTTTGGCAATGTGATATATTGTTTCTATTATGCCTTTTTTATGGCCGTTTTTTTTATTATTTCTTACAACCAATTCAAAATATTTATGTCATGTTTAGGCTTGATAGTAAAGCTAAACAAATCAATTCATAACACGTATTAAAGTATACTTCGATGACCTAGCGAACACGTATGCCAAGAACGATTTTAAGTACATTTTCAATATCTCACAAGACCACACTTTATACTAAACAAATGTTTCAAGTGATATTTTCACTTACTTACGTCATAGTTTTTTTGATACGCATTAATGTATAAATATGTTTCTTTCTTCTAAAAAAATACTATTATTAACAAAAATAAACGAATCTGCTCGGAACACTAAAGCATAAGATAGCCGATATAACTATGGATACAAAATTTTCAATCGATGTTTTTAAGCAGTTTTTTTTATAAACTTTAAAATTCAATTTATCTGAGCAACCTTGCACTCGACACATCTGTGGGCTAAGCCATCGAAATCATTTGTGTAGTTAATTACAATATAACGTGTATTGTGATGTCTCCCTTATTTTAAGTGTGATTATTTTTTATGCTATATTTCATAAATTATTATATCAACACATTTTTTTGTACTTTTTACTATTTAAAATTTGACTGAGTAACAAAAATGTTGTCACCCTTCAGTATACTTTTACGTAAAAAAATCTTTTATAATAGTACGTTTTATTAATAATAATTGAATAACTCAGCTGATATATTTAGCTTTTTTTACCATGTCCGCTCCCAATGTGGAGCATATAGACTCCTAATGGAGTCTATCTCAACAGAAGTATTTCTACGAGAACTGCTTGTTACTCAGTTGCTCAACCTCTCTTTTTCCAAAGAAAGTAGGAATAGAAGGATAAGGCTAGGACAAGATTAGTGGTTAGGTAATCGCTCCGTATAAATATGCCCAAATCAATATGCCCCGTTCATAAGATAGGATGGGTGGGAGGGGGGAATTTAAGACATCGCATACTTTCAGGCCTTCGAACAGAAATTCATAAATCCATTAAAAAATCAATTTATACAACTGTCCGTACTTCGAACCCGTGACCTCCGTAGCCGAAGCCAACGACGTTGACCACTCGACCACTAAGGCCATTTAGCTTTACTTTACATAAAAGATTTGCAATGCCTTTCATCACTCGTTCTTTAATAAAACTTTTTCGTAGACTTTACAGTTTCCATTTTTGTATTCCGATGAGTAGTATCATATAGGAAGCAAATCTTTTACTTGAGAAATTTGTTTGTTCTGAAGGTTTTTTGTGTAAGTCGGACAAAACTCAAAAGAAATAGATTATTATTTATGTATTCTACAATTTGTACATAAATTATAATTCTGACTGTTTTGTTTTGGGATCCGTTTTCTCTTTGTCATAATACAATTTTCAACACTATTCTTATGCCTTGACATTTGACAATCAATCGTTCAGGAATAGGTTTTTTTTAACATAGAAACCGTTTAATCCGTTACTGATCGTATGTTATATTAAACTATCATTTTGGTATCAGAGCTCTCTGCCTGTTCAATTTCTTGCTGTTATTTTAAAAAAAGTTCATGCATTCACTGGTTTTGAAGTTCCATCAAAACCACCTGCGACATTTCGGAGTGGTTGGATGTGTAAACACGACAAAGTTCAGCAATATTTTAAAACAATCTTTGTTTTAATTGCACAAATGTGAATCACCGTCACTTGAAATCGCGTTATTCGAGGGCTTCCTGTTCAAAACAATCAGTTTCCTAAAAAATGGTGTCAATAAGAACGAATAACAAAGCCCCATTCGTAATATGCTATGTAGCACCTTCGCTACGGCGTAGACCCTTGTCGAGATTGTCGGCCTTATCTTAGACATATTTTCTCTTTGCTTAGAAAAGCAAAACCTAAATCAACACACTAACTTTCTTTTCTTCTACTTTAGGAATACGCTTTTATTTCCACTGAGGTTTTTTTACCTTCCCGGAATAATATTACACATACCCATGTTTATATTTGACATTATTTTGGATATTAAGTATCATTTCGTTTTTTTATACAAATAAAACACAATGTGTATCACTTACACTACAATTTCATTTTTAGAAAAGGTGTTTTTCAGCATGTTTACGTTTAAACGAAATAACTCGGCTCTGATTTTTAGCTTAGTTGTGGAACTATCCTGTACCACAATAACCATTTTTTTAATATTTTCGACAAGAATTTACCGTTCGTGATAACTTTCCTAAGAGCATATATATTTTAAGACTTCGATTCTGTATGCTTGGTGAAATTTCAATATTTAATATAAATCTTTCGAATTACGTACATTCACACAAGTTTTGTCACTTGCGACCAAGGTTCGCTTTTCGGCATCTTTAGGCGATCAAACTTAGTGATACATTTATTTGTTGTTTATACAAGATACATTTATTTACTAAACGTCAGTTCAAGTTCATCCGTGCGCTTGAACGTCTGAAGATGCCGAAATGCGAAACCCGGGTTGTTAGTAACAAAACTTGTGTTTCACACTCTTCTACATGATATATTTTGTAGCATTACTACGTTATTCGTGTTCAATTTTCTGCCAGGGATGTCCCGAGAAAAAAAAAATCAAAACTCGGTTGGTAGCAGTACAGTGTGCTAAATAAGAAATAATGGAGTTCAAAATAAAAGCTTTATGTGTTGGGTTGTATTTTCTTTCCATAAGACGTGGTGAATTCCTTGAAAGCCTTCGATGCAACCAAATCGGCATGACCGTATCGTATATTAATCGTCTGAAGCATTTTTTTCCGTTCGCTGTTCAAGTTTGGACATTCCCAAAGAATGTGATCAGCATTCTGAATCATATTCCCGCATTTACAGGCATATTAAATTTCAATTTTGAAGAGCTTTATAAATACTTTAAATTGCAGCTATTATTGCCAACGAACCAAAATTTTTAAAATATTAATTTAAATAAGGTTAACTCAATAAAAAGAAAATAAGTCACTCAATATCAACTTTTCAATTAACTAGCTGGGACTTGAACCACGCCTCTAATCTTTACAATAAAGTTCTTCTTACTACACAGATTCCGACTTGTTTTTTTTTAAATGAAAAATCAAAAAGGGTTCTTTGATTTTCTATATTAAAAACATTGAATAGAATCCTTTCGTTTCAATAAAGAATTTGTTGTATTTGACATCTTGAAAATTATTTTTTTATATTTTCATTACTTATACGAATTGTTCGTTTTATGTTACACGTATATGCATCGCTTTTTAGATTTCATATATTATTTAGCTTTTTTATTAAAAAAAGGTTTCGTGTATTTTACGTGTGAATGACTTCGGAAACGTTTCCTTTTTCCAATTTGTGTTTTTCCAATGAAAAAATTCTTATTTTTCTTATACATATATGTATAAGAATCAAGAGCACATGTTCATTTTCTTGATAGATACAAGATATGGCCGTGCTCCTTTGTTAGTTCTGGGATTCCCGGAATTTCATTATTTCACCAAAGGGACGTGAGGATTTGTCACGAACCTTCCTTATATCATTAACCGTCCCCTGGTAACAGCTCAGTCAATAGCCTTGGCTACTGCTTCTCAAACCATTTATTTCTGTAAGTAATTTGCATATTTGCACTGAGAACACGAGTCAGTGTGCCAAATTTATTTCGTTAATATTAGCAAACGGATATACTTTCATGCGAGTTGCCGAAATATAACCTGACGTCATTATTATATTTGAGTTACCTTAATGAATACTTTATATCCAAGTATTTTGGTGGTGGCGATGCATCAATCTTTTAAATTTTACTTATAGTCAATAACTTAGAGACAAGAAGGAAATATTTAACAAGATTTCGTGCATTAAGTGAGCATTTTTAACAGTCGAAAAGATACAATGATCAATTTTATACATGTTAAACATGTATACAGATAATGTTTTACTTACCTAATCTATGAATTTACTGATTTATAAATTAATTAATGAATTTTGTTAAGCAATAAAAATGTGAAATAATAGTGAAGTGCCATATTAATTTTAAATATCTATACACAATATATATATATATGTATAATATACATATGTATTTTACAATACTACAAACGATACTGATAGTCATTTTTACTTTCTCCATAAATTCACAATAAAGAATATATAAACTATGACGGGTTCGTAACGCAGTGGTCAATGTCATTGGCTTCCGTGATGGGTCTCACTGGTTCGAACAGCATTTTTTTCAATCGATTTATCGATTTCTATTTGAAGGCATAAATTTCCTTCCAGCATTCCAGTTCTAAAATAACGGGACGTTGTCAGAGCAATCAGCTAACTACTATTCCTGTTCTAACCCTATTCTTTATAACCCTATTCTCTTAGAAAAAAGGAGAGGTTGAGCAACAGAGTAACAAGTAGTTCTGGTAGAAAAACTTCTGGTACTATTCATTCTATATTGGGAGCGGACATAGAATCAAAACAAAAAATATAAGTCGAAAATCACACATGCGTTGTCCACAAAGCCTACGGAAAATACTTTCACCGTGAGTGATTAATGAGGCGGCACTCTCAAACAAAAAAATATTACGTTTCCCTAGCTTTTAAATGGCTATCTAAATGATTCTCTATTGTGATAAAAATCCGGAATAATTACCACTCACTCATAAATAATAAATACGTTCGGCCCAGTTTCAAACATATCACTGTGAGATACAAAAGTGAGGCCGAAACTACCCTCAAGGGTGGAATCGATTATTTCTCACGATGATGGACTAATAACTCAGCACTTGTTTTAATGCGATTACCCAAACAATATCCGTTTAAACATCAATAAACGTGTTGTTGTATTGTATTTATCTTGTCCATAACGAAATTCGCCACGCGCGGGTAGTTCCACTGGACAGGAAGTGGTCAACTGTTTCCTTTTTAAGTCCCCATGGACATCATCGATAAACTTTCATTCATGCGTGAGATTAAATAAAATTACACATGTCTCGCTTTTTATAACATTAAAATACAGACAAATAATAACGTAGATATATCAACAAATAATATATTTAATATGTGAGGATGTGAGTCTTTAAAAAATAAAACCACTCCGACCACGACTTCGATTGCGACTCTGAATTCGGCTCAAATGACATTTTGTGTAATCATTTCCTTTTTGTCTAGTACAGTAATTATTTTTCCAAAAAATATGAAATATTGGCTATTTTTCGAGTATATTTGACTTACTGATACTGTATGTATCTACGGATTACAACTTCCTATGTAAACGGGGGTGTGAATTCCTCATACCTGTATTTTATCTAATATCTCAATAAATAATTGAGTAATCTTTCTGTTTTTTCGAAAAATTACAAAATACATACTATTTATTTATTGAGTTTATTTGTTTCTAATGGATTCCGACCTCTAATATAATTTTAAGCTTCGATGTATGCAATGGCGCCACTTTGTATATACAAACAATTAAAAAAGGATTCGTAGTCTTTAATGTTTTTCCAACACCGATAAAAACAGTTTGATTCCACATATTTTGTTTTATCATCGAATCGACACAAAAATCCATTGAATTTTTTTAAGCCCTCAAACATTTGAATAACTTCTCTTAAAATAAGCGCTCCATACAGAGAAGGCATGGTCTTACAATTCTGGATAGATGGCATGTCACAAGAATTTCGAGTTCTAGATGTCTGTGACTAGCGTAGAAATGTGAAGGATTTAGTGAAGTTGAAGAGATTAATTTAGGGGGCCAAGGTTCACCTTGGGCTATAAAATGGGGCGCTAAAAAAACAGCTTTCAGTTCAATATACTCCACTATGGAATTGAATATGGAACATGAACAGTCAAAAAGTCTCAGTTTCAACTCCTGGACCTTTGTCCAGTTTCTTTAAATCTACTATTTGTTTTTTTTTTTTTTTTCATCACTATTTCCTTAATTTCTCTGAAAAGAAAAGTTGAGCGGCTGTCCTACAACCAGTTGTTGTTAAAACAACTTCTGTAAAGATACTCAATTATTTTACAATGTGTTTCATGATAAGTGTGGACATGGAAATTAATTAAAGTTTATTTTGTTGATAATTACCCGGTTGATAGCCGAATGCTTAAATCACTTTCTTTTAAATATATGGTGACAAAATCAGTATTTTAGTGTGTTGAAATAGAATAAACAGAATCTAAAATCGTAGAAGTTATAAAATATCACGAAAAAAAATTGTTGTGTTACAAATATTTTATAAATAGTTTCATTATAAAAACAATTTATAGACTTTAAAAAAATGTAGATAACATAAACAGCTTACTAATACTTCAATTTGACTCGCAATCCGGAATAGTTTTTCAAATTATTTATTGCCAGCTCAACTAAATTTTAATTATTTTTCAGGTTCGCTGAAATCAAAAAATAAATAAACATATCCAATCTACGCTCTCATAACCTTTTTTTCTCGACGAAGCTAATTAGTATTTTTATTTTTTCACTAATTACAGTTTGCATATAGTCTATCGATAAAAGAGTTTTCAACGTTGCTACAAAATTATTTAAAAAATTTAAAAGTTCGGTTAAATTAATTTTCCTCTTCTCGTATTTTATTTAGACAGTTATTTAAATAAAAATCCTTCCACTCAATGATGTATATTTTTCATGAAAGTAAATATTATCTATGTAAATGTTTTCGACATTCTCAATGTAATAAAGTTTTGTAATATTCACGTGAAATGAGCATAAATTCTACATTATTAATATTTGTCGAACCTTATAAAACGCTTCGTTTGAACGATATCAAAATTATTATTTTATATCTTTGTCTGTGGCTTGTCTTTTGTTTGTGGATTCTAATTTCAATTTCAAATACCGATTTCTTCTATTTTGTACATAATAATGCGTACGATCGAAACATACAAACCAACATACATTTCAGTTGCTTCTTCAAATCTTTTCATTCAATTTGTTGTATTTAAAAATATAATAACTATTTTAAATATTATAACAGTTATAATTTTCAATGTCATCCAAAATTTCTCGAATTGAACTGATTTCTGTCCAGAACGAATAAAATATAACTTTTTCTTTGTATTTAGAGATTGTATTCGTTGGCTGGTAATAAATGATTGATTTTTAATTAAGACAAGCTTCTGCATTCTTAGCGAGAAAGAGAAAAAAAATTCAAAGCAGTTGAATTTTCTTTGACAGCAGTCTATATTTACATAAGCTTTTTCCCAATACTTCTTTGCTTAATTGCCACAGCGAAAGACGTCTAATGCGATGTTTAACTTTATGGTTACTATTTATTTTATACAGTGACGTAAGTGTAATAATACCATCGATAAAAAATTATTAATAAAAAAATTATCAATCATATCAAAGATTATTAATGTATTTTAACTTTCTAATTATTATTATTTTTATAAATCGCACACTTAGTACAAGACTATCGTAAGACCCAATAATTGATTGTTAGTAAATCGACTTTTAAAATTTTACATTTTAACTTTTCAGTGTGGACATTTGGAGATTCATAAATTATGTCGTATTGTTTTCTTATTCAATCGAGTTTAGTATATGCTTAATAAATATTTTTGAAATAAGCGCTTTTTTTGTGATAATATTTTAAGACTTACCAAAATCTTGCATTTGTTTATGTTAAATGATAGGAAGACAAATTGAATAACGTAATAATTATTGATTATATAGTTCATAGCTTTTTCGGCTTTTCATGAGTATGAATATATAGTTCTGACGAGGGCGTAAAGCTGAAATAACTATCAACGATATACATATCAATGTACAATCAATGTATAACTCAAATAGATATTTTTTGTTTTATTTTAATGGAATTCTACCAATTAAATGCTAACGCAAACATTAAAATGTAAATCGTTAAATATTGCAAGCGCAAGCGGAAAAAAACCGTAAACGATCAGATCTTTTCAGGAATGAAAAACGGGATAAGGAAAGGTCTTCAAGTTAACTAACCTAAGTCACGGTAACCGGTTCCTTTAGGGAATAGCTGGGGAGGTATCAAATCATCATAAACATCCGCACTTTTGGATTCAAATCAGTTGAAACATTTATGTGCGATTTTTTTTATTCAGGGATTCAAACTCTTCAATACAACACTGATATATACCAGCACTTAATACCAGTGCAACACGAAACACGCATTAAAATTATTGGACCTCTGGGATTTTTTCGTGATAAACAAAATACCTAAGAGGCAGATATTTTGATATAACAAGCATCCCTTTATCTAAAATATACTTTATAATAATAATAAATACGAGCAGTCGAATAATATAGAACCTTTTCTCAAAGGACAGCCTCTAATTGGCTTACAAGAGCTTACAGAAGCGTATCTAATATATTATCCTGGTTTACCCATTATCTAAAATACGCGAGATTTCCGAAAAGGGTTTAGATAAGTACGACGTCTCTTGATCAACGATATTTCGCATCACTAAATATAATAACTCTTATCGAAATACAGTTTTGGCCGTTTTATTGCGGTCGCCTTTCGTCCACCTGATTTCATTTTGTTTGATTTACCTTTTCATGAATTCTACGAAAAAAATCTTTGCCCAAAAATATGTTTAAGATTGAGAAATATGTATTGCTGAAGAAAACAATTCCCGATAATGGTACTTTAGCATGTGTTGTTTTTTCTGTTAAATGTAATCACTTTATGGAAAAACTTTTCTTTATCTTATTTTATCGATATATCTTTTTGTTGTCACAAGTGTTTATGTTTTTTTTTTTTGTAGCTTACCGGTAAATATCTTGTTTACAATAAAAACATAATCTATCTCGACGTTTTTGTAAAACAATATTTTAAACTGATTTTATTTCAATTACTCAATTTATATTATAGATATATACATATATAAATGGCAAGGTTGTAAAACTAAGCTCTTTTTGCGTCACGTTTTCATGACAAATTTAAGAGTAGACGAGTTATAAAAACAACAATCCATATATGGGTTGAGAAATCAATATATCGTCACCTGAGAGCTGTACCATGACATCTAAAAAATCTAGTATTGAGATGCTATGCAATGTTGTACTATATTTAAAGACATTTTAAAGTGGTTTATTTAAGGTTTAAATAAAGGTTTTAAAAGTATTTATTAATAATTCTCATTTAAATTTGCATATTCAATTACAAGCATGAATTTCTTTGAAACACATACACACAAATAATGTTGTCATTTTTTACTGTATTATTACTAATTGCTGCTTTCTTCGTTAAGTTTTTTTTTTATGTAGAATTCATAATAAATAAACTCATTACACAACCTGTCATTTCAGATAGTTTTCATTTTCTCAGATGCTAAAAAATATGATTTTTACAAACATTTTTACATTTTCAAATTTCTCAGATACAATTCAGGGTTCATTGAAGATAGACAGTATTATATTTTTACGCCGTACTGTTATGATGTGTTTTATAGAGCTGGCAGCGTTGCAATGTAGGCCGGCAATATGATGTTCGAATAACCCAATAAATTTATTTGAACTATTTTCTACATACTTAAACTTCACAATAGTTCCCATCACATAAATAACAATTTGGCACGTACATACATCAGCGTCGTATGCACTTGATCCGATGATTATTGTTAATGAGAAAATTTATCGGTTTTTGCCACCATTGAGCCCAATTAACTAGGAAGTTAGGCGGGAACATTTCATTAATTGTATTGGTCCATTATACAAATATTTCGTAACTAGACTGTAGGGAAACAATTGAGAGAGAAGCGGCATTTTTATTACTAATTGCTTTAAATGGATTTTAAATCGTTTAATTGCTCAAGTTTTGAGTGCAATTAATTGTATGTATAACCAATACGATGCTATAACGATGCACCTTGTAAGAAAATGATACCAAACTTTTGTTAACTTGCTGGCAAGCCGAATAAGTGACAACTATTCAACCGCATACGCTGGCCGCTGGGGAATCAGCTTTAATATATATCCAGTAATTGAGCAGAAGTTTTTCTACGAGAACTGCTTATTACTCAGTCACTCAATCTCTCTTTTTCAGAGAGAGTAGTAGGGGTAGAAGGATACGGCAATGACAGGACTAATGGTAAACTATTCACTCTTGCTATGCCCAGTTGTTAAAGGATCGGAAATGGTGGGAGGGACATCACAAACATTCATGCCTTCGACAACAGAAATCGATAAATCGATCGAAAAAATGCTGTTCGTACTGAGACTAGTAGTCTACAACGCTAACCGCTGCGCCACATGACACGACAATTGGTTGACTACAGTATCAAAAATCTTATTGGTGCTTAAGAAAATGCACTAACATATTGTTTGCCTCTCAAGACATTAGAATGCAAACCCAATTTACAGCATGAATTTTGAACACCATATCTATCAACAATATCAATACTTTTGTTTGCTGAACTTTTTCAGTGTATTTTTTAATTGTTTTTTAGTATTTTTCTTTTCGTAAAAAGTTTTCAACTGATTTTGGTTGAATATAAAAACATTTTCTTTACCTAAAAATAAACTAATCAAAAAATTGTTAACCTAATTTGCAGGCTACATTAAATTTCAATAAAGAAATTCAGATGACAAAAATAAAACTTACTGAACACAAATATCAGTAAATCTAAATAATAAAATATTCACCACTAACAATAAAGAAGTGGCCAATACTTTCCGATTGATTTATCTACACTCTTTTCTGTTTATGATTAATTTTATTAGTTGGTTATGATGCCTACTGTCTTGAAACAACTTTAATGTTTTTATTTTTCCATATAATCTAGACACGTTACTCAAGCCACTAAAATATTTTATTTTTAAAAAACGTATGAAGCACGACCTCTCTTCCTTCGTCCGAATCGCCATTGTAAAAAATGCTCGTTTGTCATGTTGCCCTATAAATCAGACAAACAGAATGCATAATTCATATTCTGATTTTTCTCTTTCTTTGCCCGGGAAACTTACAGATTCTCTCTGAAACTACAATATTCTTTTCTCATATGGCAGTAACAAGTAACCGTCTGGTAAAGTTCGAATTTTAAAAAATACTAATAATTCAATTACACTATAAAACAAATAATGTGATCACTAAAAGAATCCTTCACATTTCTTTTAGTTTAAATTATTCAAGGTTTTTTTCTTTCATTTAGAAAAGGAATTTTCTTCCAGAACCGTTATAAATAAATATATAAAAATAACTCTTCATTTCAATGAGACAAACATATTAAATATAAAGTGTAGTATTGGAAAAATATATAAAACTGACAACGCAAAATAACATATTTTTTCTCTTTTATGTTACCAATTTTAAGACAATCTTAAATTTGAAAATTGCATTTATTATACAAAAATGTACTTCGTTAAACTTAGGGTCCGTTGTGTAGGCAACGTCGTTGGCTTCCGTGACGGATCTCACGGACTTGAACCCCAGTACGAACAGAATATTTTTCAATTTCTATTCGAATTAGCTAACCATCAGCCCTGTCTAGTCTTTATCTTTCATATCCCTACTCGAAAAAGGAAAGGTTAAGCAACTGAGTCAAAAACAGTTTTTTATTAGAAAAAAATCCGTTAAAATATATCCGTAAGGAGACCATGAGCTCCACACTGGGAGCGCACATCGCTTTTATCGCAATATTGTTTTACTGAGGGTAAAAAATATTACAATATTCATTTTGACATCCGATGCCGAAACAAAATATAACCAATGTTTCATATTTTCTATGAAAATAATTACTTATTAATACTATTTTTACCGCATTGCCATGTAATTATCATTTCCCTTATATTTTACATAAAATAATAATACACTTTAATTACAAAAAGAAAGTTACAGACAAAATATTTTACTCAGAATACACTGTGAAGGTCGAGCGGCCTTGAGATTTTTTGAAGTTTGTTCATATTTCACGGAATTGTGTACCCACAGTTTATTAACAATCATTTCATTCAAAGGCGGCTCAAAGCTTCTTTTGAAATCATTAAGCTCTTTATATTTTATTAAAAAACAAAAATGTTTTGCGCCGCTGTCAGTAGGATATGCACGATTAATGTTTCTCAGTTAGAGCTGTAGAAAAGAAAGAAAAACGGTTCCTTTCTGCTATATTTTTCCAGAAAATGCTTTTATTAATGAAGTAATTTTGTGCTGTGTATTTTTTTAAACGAAAATCAATAAATGTTACAAATTAAGTGAGAAAGCAATTAAGGAAACACCTTTTTTAATCCTTAGAAAAATATTTGTTCCATATAAACTCTCTTTTTGAAACATTCTTATCGCTTAGATGAGCACCGTTCAAGGTGATTTCTAAGATAAGCTTTCAAAGGTTTTAGTGAAAAAATAAACACTATATAAACAAATCTAGAATTTTATTCTTGTAAATAAATGTCTACAATAAGCCGTCATAGCTTCGAATTTCACGTATGAAATTTTGTATAAGTATACATTTTTAAAGTCCATTTTTTTAGTTAATAAAATCGTTCTTCGGTTATTGCATGGAAATGGATGATCACAAAACATTGGGTAACATTTGGTATGAAAATAAGCTAAGCAAAAAACAAATAGTACATTTAATTAAACACTTCTGTGAGGAAAGAATATGAATCACTTTAGTAGCTTTCTGACTGCGTATGACGTGGGTTCATACTTTTTATGGTTTAATTATAAACAATAGATTCAAAGATGCAGGCAAATGGGACAACCCATCGTCGGGTATGATTATATACCTTAAAAAAATCGGGTCCGGCAAATAAATTGGTATTCGGAACATAGAAACTTTTGCTCGGCAATTTTGAATTATTGTAGATTTCAAAAACCAGGAATATGCGGATTTTGGATACTTGATACGTCACACAAAGCCACAATCATGAAATTTCGAAAAAGAATTATCCAAAATACAATACAGCGTACCGTACTATCGTAATTGACTATGATTGGTAAATAACAATATTGTCAAAAAAAAAAATAGAAAAGTTCACAATGAGATTCTTGAAAATCGATTTTTTGTTTGGAATATCTCAGTTGCTGCATTTGTTATACTTATTTGCAAAAACGGCAATATATTTTGTCGGCAAGAATATTAATTCAGATTTTTAAGCACTCAATTTTCCCTGTATTATTAATCCATAACTTTGTTTGCGTCAGATCAGCATAAATCTATCTAAATTTTGATATTTTAATTATCTATTTAACATTAAATAACAAGGCTAGATGCTTTATCGTAAAAAGCTCAAATTTTCATTTGATTTTCATTTTCTCATATCTCTACATTGTACCTTCCAATTTCGGCCAGGAGGCGTGGTAAATTTATTTTTTATACCTTTAAGGTTCTGAAAACCTTTAAGGTTCCGAAAAAACTTTCATCTTGCATCATTACCGATAACATTATGATGTCTAAAAAATTCTCTCTAGAGCACGGGTTCCCAACCTGGGGGTCGCGAAGGATTTTCTGGGGAAGTCGCCAATTTTTTTAGATTTTGAAGATATAGCAAATCGAGGATTTCAAATTCCCCGGTGAGCTAAAAAAAAAAGTGGGGGGGGTCGCTGGTCACATGGTTTTTATAAAAAGGGCTCGCCACCCGAAAAGGTTGGGAACTTATGCTCTAGAGCAAATGTCACCGCTCATTTAAATCATCTTTTATACAAACTACTTCATATTAAACAATTTTTTTTCATAACCCTACGTTTAGGAATGTTTTTTTATTATTATTTAAAAAAAAAAAACATTTTGTCTACGATCGAGACTTTCTTGTTTCAACAGCTGGATGAGTTGTGTTCGAGTAACAATTATACTATGTCAGGTATTGGATGTTGGAAGGATGTTCATCTAACATAGATATTCACATTTATAAATAGTACAAATGTTCTGTTCACTGTATCACTGAAAATTTTCTTCTCCGTGTGAATTTTCTTTTCCATAACTCAATTACTGGCAAAAAGAAAATCTGCACGGGTGGAAAAAAACTAATTTTCCACTTGGAGTTGAAAATTTCCAACTTTACTTGAATCGGTTTTTTTCGCGCTCAAAATTTATCCAGACATAAAACATCTGTTTTCTTAAGAGTGAAGAGAAAATTTATCATAAAATAATTTGCAAAATGTGAATTATAACCATTGTTAATAATTTTGAACCGGATCGCTCTGAAGCAGACCATATTGTCTCAGTTTTGAGTATTTTGTATTTCGGAATAATCTCTTGATGGTTGGGTTGAACTTAATAATCTGTTAACTGACTAAGAAGTTAAGCACGCATTTTAAATATCCCAATTGTTCAAAAAATAAAATACTCATTTGTACTAATTCCACTTGTATTTAATATGATCAGGACCGGTTTCAATCGTGACGAGTATTATCAACTAATGAGAGAATAAAATATTACATTGCTATTTATACAACAATTGGTAAAGTTTCTACATTAACATAATTGTACATTGATGAGTTTTGGAATTATTTTTAAGATCTAATATATTTTTTAATTATAGTCAGTTAAGTGTCACACTGTACCATTATCTGTAAATTCATTTCATTGCCAATTGTTTGCTGGACCCTAATTATATTAACATTTGTAATTGTGTATAATACAGGTGTATATTAACAGAAAATTATTTTTCAATATTTAAAAACATTGCTCATCTTCGTCGAGTAGTTATTTAATGTTTGAAATTCTTTAAAACTTTTTCTTGTTAAATTCAGATTGTTTTGGTTTAAAAACTTGTATTATTTAAAATATTTCTTTTATTTCTCTGCCGACAGTAAAAAAAATAGATAGAGATATTTATTTTGTGCTCCATCTGTGAGCGTGAAAAAATATTTTTAAACCAGTCATTCATTTTCACTGTAATATTTCATTTCGGATTCTCTGAATAAAAGGTTGTGGCTAAATCGGATTTTTAAAATACTGTTGAATTAAAATAAATATACGCACTCCACGCTACCTTAGTGAAATTATTATAGCTTTTTAAAAAAAAATATTACTCACTTTCTTCCGTAGAGTAATAAAAAAATATAAAGAATATAAAACTTGGGTTTAAAAGAACTACTTCTATTCAGTTACTTATGCTCTCTTTTCGTAGACTGATTTTAAGATGAGTGATAAATACAGTACTACAAAGAACAAGCAGTAAGCTAATAGCTCTATCTACGTTCATTTTAAGGATCTGTAGGATAGGAGTAGGGATTTCAATAGTAGACTAACATATCAATACAGGTATTTTGGTATTTCATATTAATTCAGTAGTCGGTATTTCGATATGTCGTATAAAATACCGCCATTAAAATATATATCATAATCATAAGTAATAATATATTATACTAATGCATCATTGAATGGCACATCCATTCTTGAAACCAGCGATTTTTGATACTCTCAGCTTTGTAGCCGATATCAAATAATTAAATGCATTACAAACAATTTTAGTAAAAAATCATGTGTTTTTATACATTCAAAATTCGATTTTGGTAAATTTTCCATGCCAAAATACATTTTTTTACAGCGTTTAAATGATAACATAAATTTTGGGCAACCGGTTTTGGTAAATACCTATATTACATTCCCTACTTGTGAGTGAACGTAAACTTAACATTAAAAAAATCTTTTTGGTCACATCTACAAATCAAATGAAATACCAACGTTTGAAAGTGTTTTATGGGATTCAATACTAACAAACAGTACTATAACTCGGAGATAATTCATCATTAGTGCAATTCAATGGTGTGTTTTACGAAAATCTATCAAACACATTTTATGTAGCTAAAATTTCGTAAATTAATATTATTAATCATAAAATAACAATATTGCAACGGATTTTTTCTTATAAAATACTCGTTCTTTACAATTTACATAACGAAATCCGTATTATTTTTTATTTAACAGAACCGCAGTTTGTTAATTAATACCTCAGGGAAAACGCTTTCCTTACGTGGGAAAGTTTTCCATATTTTCGTAATTAAATCAGACTAATAAATAATTAAATCTTCCTCTCTTTAGAAGAGCGGCGAATATTTTACGTACAATCATTAAAGTATTAAAACTTTTCAAATTGTTAAAACAAAATTAACAACATTCATTCGGGATATGTTTAAGGTATGGCTGCAGGCTTAGAAAAACATTATTTATACAAACACGTACAAAAACATTGCAACCCTTGTTTGGTAAAGATTAAATTAACGGTATTTGGTGATTAAAAGGTATTATTATAATGTGCAGCCTTACAATTTGTAATAACGTGTTCATAAGACCGAAAAAAAGTTATTTGAATGATAGTAACATTGTCTGAAAGTTTGTACATTAAAACATGCATCTGATTTTTTTCCAGTAAAATATTTTTTCATGAATACTTATTATTCAAACTGATAAAAAAAACAATTGCTAATATGATGATACGACACGTCAAGAGATCTGATGGCGACAATCAAACTTACTAAAATTGCACATTTCTTACTTTTCATTTTTCTCGCTTGTTATATTTGCATTGCTCTAATGTTACTTCAACCCATAGTTAGATGGTAACTAAAGTTTTGTCTGAAAGTGGCGCTTTTATCTTATACATACATACACCTGACTCAGGATTGACCAGAATTTAGTTGTCCAAGAGTTAAAAACATCATAGATAACCGAGGCTTTTGTCTTTCAATTCAAATTTATAAATGGGTCTAAAAATCAATATGTGAACATTAATAGTATTCAACAAATTCGGGGATTTCGTATTTACCCACTTAACCGCGTATGAAAAAAGACAAAGTGCGTGAATATGTATAAAATATTTTATTGCAATATTTAATTTAATCTTTTTACACCGTTTTGTTATTGGTGAGAACTGACTACTAATATGTACGAAGGAATTCTATTAACCCCTATCCTCGTATCTTCTGCCTCGCAAATTTCACAGTGGGTAGATCTTAAGAATTGTTTTCAAATTAATTTTGAATATGCATATTTTCCTTTCACGTTCTCGACGAGACTATCAATTGAACGAAATACAGTAAAATGCCCTCTACTTACCAGGCTTTTCTGGCAAACAAAAAATATATAAAAATTAAGGTAGTAGTCAAATTGGTTTTAGCATATCAAATTTTTCGGATTTTTTGCTTAACCTAATTTTTTATGAAATCTTTATGTGACCAATCGATGTATGTATATTATATTAGCAAATCTCAACAACATGAAAAACTATAAGTTTTACTGTTTTATTGACAAATAAAATAATTTACCTGCAGTGTGAAGAGACCAGGGCTGTGGAGTCGGGGTCGAAAAAAGCAGAGAAAAATAATGTAAAGAAATTGAAAAATTATTAGTTTATTCATCATATTGAATGGTAAAATCTACTAGAATTATTCTCGTAACTATTGTAGAATGATCTGATAGTATACAGATACGTAAGTTAAACGTAAATATTTGAAAAAATCAATTCGGAGTCGGAATCAGTTTTTTTAAATTAAAGTCAGAGTCGGCTTTTTTTACTCGTCTCCACAGCTCTATAAAAGACCTTAAAAATATTATATATAATCGCATCTATAAGCTTAGTGCATTAAATTAATTATAATATTATAAATAAAAATTCCAGCTGCGTGGTCGAGTGTCAACATAGTTTGCTTAGAACATGAAGGTCACTGGCTCGAATCCGAGTACGGACAGTATTTATAGATTGATTTTTCAATCAATTTATGGATTACTGTTCGAAGACATGGATGTATGTAATAAATTGAATTCCCTCTCCACCTATCTAAGCTCTATCCTTCTATCCCTACTCTCTAAGAGAGGTTGAACAACTGAGTAACAATACAGTTTTTGTATAAACTCTCCTGTTGGTATAAACTTCATCAGGAGTCCGTATGCTCCATATTAGGAGCGAATAGAGTCAAAAAAAGTATTGTTTAGTTTAATAACTTGTTTTTGAGAGGGAAATTCAATGACAAATAAAATATTCACTAATAATTGACTCAACTACCGATTGAATTAAGTACTCGATCATTTTTCAAAAAATTGTAGCTATTCATTCTTAATATTACAATT
This sequence comes from Himalopsyche anomala, assembly GCA_031772345.1. Taxonomy (NCBI): domain Eukaryota; kingdom Metazoa; phylum Arthropoda; class Insecta; order Trichoptera; family Rhyacophilidae; genus Himalopsyche; species Himalopsyche anomala. Next base: position 16,045,852 of record CM062830.1, read on the forward strand.
AGTACTGTTATTGTTTGTGACCAGCCTCTACAGTCTTCTCTCTTCCAGTGGAATAAATAGACAATCTCACCTTTCGTTTAGTCATTTTTCTAAGCTAAAATTTAAAGTCAATGTTTAACTCTGCAAATAAAAATCTATCGATAGAGTTAGTCTGCAGATTCTATTTAAAGAAACGAAACACATCTGACAGTTTGTAACACGACCAGTGTAATAACTTAGATATCAATTATTATTCGATATGAATAGTTATTCACATTCCACGTATTGACTTTATTTCTAAGACGTTGTATCACAGTTTTAGACAAAGCAGCTAACATCGGCACACCATTCATATGACACATTGAAATGTCTACTGGTGCAAACGAAAATGTTTATTGAAATACATAATACCACACGTAGACAGAAGCCAAATGAACGCAGGCGGTTTGGATTGTCTACACTTGACAGGAAACCAATCAGGATGTTCGAGTAGCGGAGGCTCTTCCTGCCACTTGTGCTGGGTAACTCAACCGCTAAATACTTGCACTTTGTCTTTTTAGGTTTTATTAGGAGTTCACAGGTTACGAACTGCTTAAATTTGACAAGGGGAGTAATTATTATGTTATACAATGCTAACTGTTCACTTTTAGGGTTTTCACTGTCAATACTTGGTGGAAAGATATTATATTAAGAAAACACACAATATTCCTTTGAACTTAATTTCCACTTTTATTTATCAAGATTAGGACCGGTTTTGCTCATGAAGAGCATTGTCAACTGATAAGAAATAAAATTTGTATAAATAATACTGTTAAATTTTATTTCCTACCGGTTGACAATGCTCCCCATGAGCGAAACCGGTCCTGATTCTGAGAAATAAAAGTGGAAAATTATTTCAAAGGAATATTGTGTTTTTTCAAAATGTTAACTGTAAAATATGAGAATCCTAAACTATGCAACAGTTTTGAATAGCAAGCCTATTCATATGCCGGGTACTATGGCGCAGCGGTTAGCGTTGTGGGCTTCCGTACTGGATCGGCTATGCTTCACATTAGAAGCGGGTTTGCATTGAAAAAAGCCCCTTTATAAATCGATGTCTCTAATTTTTACATTACATTACTACGCATTCGGTTTCCCTCCATCATTACCCCTCTCCAAAGAAGAGTGTTAAAATCACTTCATCAGTTCTCGTAAAACAGTTTCTATTGATATTGCATATGAGGGTACTATTTGCCAACATGACTCATTCCTAAATGGTTAAAAAATGAAATTGAAATTTCATTTTGAAAAACAGTGTACATTTTAAAATTATTTTCAGTTTTAAATTACTTTGGAATGATATTTTAGATGTTATCAAGCCATGTTTGAGACTGATTTCTAAAAATACTTTCAAAATGCATTTCTATCTACCAAATTATATTGATGGTTAATATTTCCACCTTAGTGTTAAAATGTTTCATTTTTAATACGTTTTCTTCATTTACTTTTAATCTAACCAAATACAAAACATTTGTATTTATTACCACTTGCTATAATCACTAAAATAATTACAGATAGTTAATTTTACTCCATGTACTATCCAAAATACCAAGCAAAAAGTCTAGCAAATTTTGTTTCCTATAAAGAAAATTCATATCTTATTATTTGTTGTCTACTATGCACCTTCCTAAACTCATTACGCCAACACAAAAGGTATTTGAATTCATCTTATACCTTTGTATTTCGACCCCTTCCGGTATTATTTTAACTGAGTGTAATCCGCAAGTGCGGGTGTGCTGCAGACAGCGTCTGCCATTTTGACTTGCTCTTTGGGATTATCACAGCCCGCAAGTGTCACGTGATCTACCCTCAAAATTCTCAACCCTCGCACAAAATACACATGTTTGAACTCCGCCCGGAGCCAAAAGCGCCAGTGGGATACGGCCTTGGTAATTACGTTAAGGAATATAATAGAGATCAGTTATTTCTGATAGATTAAGCTGAAATTACTCTATAAATGACTGCGTTATCTATTTGAGTAATGTACATAGCTTATACGATCATATAAAGAACATTTGAAGCGCCGTGAGTGATGTTTTTCTAAGAAAATCATTACGCCAAGATGGGCTTGTAGTTTCGCGTAAAATACAATTTAACTACAACATACAGACCAAATTGAAACTGGATAAGGTAATCCTTTTCATCCGTCTATAGCAAAATGTTGAAATCAAATCAATAACAATACGAATTAAGCTTCTAGATAACTGTTATATCATAGAAATTATGTAATTCAAATAATTAGAATCTTCTATTCAGAATAATCTGGTATTATCAGAGATTTAAGCGAGCGAAAAAAAATAGCATATTATGTGTGTGCAACAGTTAACGTTCATTCTGTGAAAATTATAAAATATTCGTTTATATTTAACGTCACCCGTGACAAACGTTCGGAACATACTGTTTTATAAACAACTGCTACCATTACAGACAATTAATTTAAAGGAGTTGGTGGCGAATACAAGGTAAAAGAATAACCTGTTAGACATCAAGTAGATTATATAATAAATATGTATAAAGAACATTTTTTTCTTAAGTCACATAAATATTAATAATTCGCATTTCATATTCATAATATCATCTGCTCAGTGCCGGCGCGAGGTTATTTTTTGCGCCCTAGGCAATGGTTATTGGCGCGCCTCCTTTTTAACAAATCGTCGCTTTTTGTTTGTTAAATATGAAGAAAACATTTCGGAATCATTAGAAATATTTTTTTATACATCCTTGTCCGCTCCCAATGTGAAGCGTATAGCCTCTTAACGAAGTATTTCAACAGAAGTTTTTCTACGTGAACTGTTTGTTACTTAGTTGTTTTTTTTCAAATCATGTAGAATACGATGCATAATTCAACAACGATCAAATACAAACATCAAAGTAAAATTATTTATTATTATTAGAATATATAAATATATTTTTAATACTCCGTTTACGCGCCCTCTAATGGTTTACGCCCTATTCGGTTGCCTATTTCGCCTGTATGGTGGCGCTGGCCCTGCATCTGCTATAAGGGAACTCCCTTTTGGCTCAGGGGGTACGTTGAGTGGTGGCTTGGGATTAGGTAAAATGTTCACTAATTAGAACGCCTGCGGGAGATCGTCTTTGAAATATGCGCGATTGAGAAACCACGTCCCTTTCAACAGCGAACCTCTAAAAGTAAGAGTAATATAACAAATCTACAAACCAAATATTAAAACCAAAATGTCGACATTTTTGATAACTCTGATATATAAATCGAAAGTGATGCATATGAAACACCCCTTCTTTTATCTGTTAATTTTAATTCTTCGATTGAACTTCCACATTCTGTGGGGAAAATATCAACATTACATAAGCTAAGCCACGGGGTTGCGAAGGGTTTTCTGGGGAGTCACCAACTTTTTTTGATTTTGGAGTTGAACAACAAAGTATAGCAAATCAAGGTTTTAAAATTCCTCGATGAGCTAAAAAAAAAAAGAGTCGGCAATCCGGGGAAAAAGTATAGCAAATCGAGGATTTCAATTTCCTCGGTGAGCTAAAAAAAAGGAGTTTCGGAGAAAATCTGGGGGAAAAGTATAGCAAATCGAGGATTTCAAATTTCTCGATGAGCTAAAAAAAAAAAAGAGTCTCGGCAATCCGGGGAAAAAGTATAGCAAATTGAGGATTTAAAATTCCTCGGGGGGGTCGCCTAGTCACATGACTTTTATAAAAAGGGGTCGCCACCCGAAAACGGTTGGGAACCTATGAGCTAAGCGATACCTAATTTGTTGAACATAAGCGGTATTTATTTACCTAACTGGGATTCCTGTAACGCTAAATTTTGTATATTGACCAAACAGATAGATCGTTTAATATTAGAATTAAAGAAAATTTAACTTCTACTAAAAATGGTGACGAACTTTCTTCATTTGTAAGCCATCTGTTTCTAAATAACCATACTTTCGATATCAATATATTTTTAAGTTGTACATTTAAATAATAAATCCATAAAATTAGATTCTTATCCTGGCTTGGACATGTGCTGAGGATGCCTCAAGAGAGTCTGAACCTTTCCTGTCTCTTCTACCAACCAGATAGATCCCGGCGTCGTGGAAGGCCACTGATGAGTAATGACTATCTATCCACAGGATGTACTCAGCGGAGTTACGGGACGCTGGGATGACTTGGGAGGAAGCAAAAGACTGGCGGGGGATAGATAATCCTGCAGGAACTTTTTGGTAAGAGTACAGGGAGCGATAAATAAACTGAAAAATGCTGTTCATACTGGGACTCGAACCCGTGAGATCAACACTAACCACTGCGCCATAAGACCCTCAAAATAGTAGAATTATTACAAAAAGAATGGGTTTTATTTTTATAAAACACTTTTGTATAGAAACATTTTAAAATATTTTAGTACAATATATAATAAAATAACTTCTACAGCTTGAAAACACGAACTAATAATCCTTAACTGATTATTGTTAATCTGAAACCTTTTGAACCCTTACTTGTTCCATTATATATTAAATTTGCGTATAGATATTGAATCTAAGCCTAGGGGTATTTTACATATATAGGGTTAGATATAGTTTTTTACGGTTATAAAATACGAAGCGGATTAAAATTTGTTTTAAGGAAATTCAGTTTGATATTTCATATTGCGAATTTTATTTAAATCTAATAACTTTGTTTACATCAGCACACTGACGTGTAGCATAAAATTTTAGCAGTCGTTGTTTTACGAGAACAGGTTGATATTCAGTCGCTTTAATCTCTATTTTTTGTAGACGGTGCGGATAGAAGAATGGGGCTTAGAAATTTCTATAAATGATCTTATCTTTCTCGTTGGCCCATTTTTTTAGGTGCGATTATGAATGTTTACTACACAGATATGTATCTATGCTTTTTAACTGAAATCATGTTATGAAAAAGCTTACACTGAAATTTGAACCTGATAACAACGCAACCGTATTAGACCAAGACCAAAGGGCAATGATCATCGTCTTATGACAATTATTATATCTATATATAGATTGAGTTATTTATTTATAATTTATCCTGATTTGTCTTTATAATTGCATTAGCATATTTGTTTCAATAATAAACCGCCTATCAATATTATTATACTGAATATTGATAATATTGTGTAAATTGGATACAACCCATTACATATTAAAATTGACAGGCATCTATTTGAAACCAATCCACAAAGCCATTGATTCTGCGCCCACTTCGCTGACTACAATGCTGCAATGTGCTCTGACTTCTTGTGATTATGCTTTCAGAAAGCTGCCTGGGAGCTTTACCCGTCATTTCTACAAATATATGTACATCAAAGGCTACGCAGAAATTGCATTGCATGTTAAGCTGTCGTACAACCGAACAAGATATTGAATAGTTACAATAACTTTTTAGAAGATAGCACACAAATATCATTATTGCTATTTGATATTCGTAGAAGACAATCTATAAAGCTAATTTCTGAACAGTGCTTTTTTCAACATTTTTTTTTCTAATTCATTAACTTTTTTGTCCGAGTAAAAAGCATATAGAACCAGTAAGGTGGAACCTGTGGCCTTTTGGCTACTCTGATGCGGTCTTTTGACTTGATCAAAATATTCACATTGATCAAAAAATTATACGCAAGCTTTTGAAAAAAGAACGTAATCAAGCCATTATATATTCGACAGTCGAAAAAAAGAGGGGTGTTTTTCTTTACAGCGGCCTTATGTTGAATTAGATAAACGAACTTGGCATTAAGAAATAAAAAGGTTCCCCACCCTTACATGCGTTATTTTACTATAACTGTTTATTATTCCGTCGTTTAACTTCTATTTTCGGAAAGGGTAAGTATTGAAAAATTAGAATTACACTAAGACAGAGCTGGTAGTTAAATAATCGCTTTAGCTAATTTGAGGATCGAATGGATGTTGCATGGCTGAAAATAAAACAATTATTTTTTTACATTTTTCACCGCAGTACAAAAATTCGGAGGGTAAAAGACAGTATTGAAAAGGTACTTATATTGTATATTGCTTTTATCTCAAATCTTAAGAACCAACGCGTAATACAACGCGCGCATAAATCCTTTAAAACATTGCCATAAAAAAGAAAACATATTCCACGCAATTTCCTCGATCTTATAACATTTTTTCCGCCTGCTGTCTTTGTGGGAAGGCATTCTCTGTGGCTTTCATAATCGTGCTGCGCTCAATCTAACGGTATCACGATTTAATGCGATTTTTTCGGCGTCCCTTTTGGAAGCCGTTCCGGCGCCCACCTGCGCTGGCGGCTAATTAAAATTTAACGAAGGCGACGCCCGAACGACGCCGCCGTCAACGTACGAAATAAAAATATATACGCCGCCTACTAAATCCACTGCGCCCTAAAACGTATGCGAGGGCTATTTTTATCTCGTTAATTAAGAAAAATATAGTTTTTTCAACCGTGTCATGTTTTGACACGACTTGTGTGCACATATTGAGTTTTTAGCAGTACGCTTCGAAATTTACTAACATTATACATTTTTGAAAACTAAAGAACTCTTCTTAAATCGTTAATTAGTTTATACATGGCCCATCGGGCAATTAAGTTTTTGGCAAATAGCAATTTTTCGGCAAGTTTGGTTTGTTTTTTTGATAAAAGATTGTCTATAAGAGACCTATCGTATCCATTGTTGATAGCAATTTGTTTGATGATTTTTATTTCGATATTAAAGTTTATTTTACTTAATAGAATATTTATTTACACGCCTGTGAATTTCTGAACGAAATGGGTTATTTCGCCAACAATGGCTTTAAACTTAGTAAGTAAACATTTATTTCCTATATAAACACGATACATTCATTTACTAAGCGTCAGTTCAAGTTCATGCGTGCGCTTGAACGCATGAAGATACCGAAAGGCGAAACTCGGGTCGTTAATGACGAAACTTGTGTTGAAAAACGATTCAAACTTAATATCGAAATTCCACCGTCCAGTCGAAATCTTACATTTGTATGAAATAATTAATTTATTCAAACCAATAATCCATTAACTTGTAAGAATTTACACCAAAAATATATCACATAAATTATAAGTCTCTTCATACTGAACAATCATTACCTGTCAAAAAAACAGTATCAATATAATATCGTGTGTGAATCTTTCATCTTTTGAAAGCCGTCTTCTATCAAATTCTTATTTACGTTCGACTATCACTTAATATACTTATTATATACTATTTTAATCGTTCATGCATTATAAATTTATATGTGTTTTATCACTAACAACCCGGGTTTCGTTTGAAGTTCAATAATTTGAAATTCACGTTCGTCCGTGTACTTCAATAGTACCCAACCGGTCGATTGCAAAGCAAAATTTTGTCGATTCCGAAAACAATTATTATTTTCTCGTTTCCTCCAAAAATAAGTTATTTTAATAAAATATCTATTCTTTAAAAATAATACAAAATTACTATTACTGAATTAGTTTGTAAGCACATATCTAATGCTAATCATGAAGCCATCAACTTCAAGTTAATTATAAATATATTATGGTATCCGTTCTAAGATACATATGTCAATCGTCAACCCATGCGCGACAATTCAATTTAACAAGATTTTTCGTAAATTATTATCTTTACATTTTTGTTACGCTTTCCTCAGATATGAATAGTGTATGTCTTTTTACAGTGTCATTATGTCTGCCTCATTAACACGTGCACGCCAAATCAAGACACCTTGTTACTGCAGCGTGCTTTTTATGTGTTTTTAAAACACTCACGTGGATTGATTCACGCTGCACGTAAGGTGACACGTGGCGGTACGAGTGCCGACCGTCTGCTACGTTATAGTCGTTGAAAGCGAGCGATGAAACATGCAATCTGCAGACTTTGTTTGACCTTCCAGAAAGGTAACATAGAATGCTGACAGATGCTAAATGGGGGAAAGAAACTGCTGTTTTTTTAAACTTACTATCAACTATTTTTTTTCCAAAAAAGTGACATTCTATACTAAATAATACTACAATGAAAACAGATTGTTTGAATATTTTTTTGACCGGGGTGAATAACTCAACTACATTAACCAAGAACTTAAGTTTTACTTTGTATTGCTGATTTTACATACTAGTCAGTTTAATTCTGCACTTTTTATGTGTATGCACATGCGTCAAAGCTATTGTATGCAATGGAATCGTTTTATGACACAAAATGATTCATGTATGTTAATTATCATCAATAATAACCATTCAAGTATTTTGCAAGATGTCTTGTGACATCAAAATTAACTTTTCAGACTTGCTTGTTCAATCACCTTTGTTTTATCATTGTATTAAGCGAAGGTAGCTTTTGGTTTGTGTCATTAAGCTCATACTTCACCGGCGTCTTTCTTTCGAAAATATTTTACCCGTTTGTTCTGAAATCATCATCGAGGTCCACCTTTCACCTCTCCCTACTCATTACTATAATGTTGAGTGAAAAGTTACTAAGACGAGTTTCACTTACTTTAAAATCGACTGCCAAAGACCGTTTGACGGCTTAAATTTATTCTTTGGATTAATGCTATTATCGGATTATTGGTACTAAAAAGTTTTTTGAATATTTGACATCCTTAACAAATAAGTTTATCGGTTTTTTTTAATCAAAATTTTAATCCAAACATTATTCGAATCTATATTTTTCATCAGTTGAAAATGCTTGCGATGGTAAAAATCGTACTAAAAATATTTGTGTTTGGTTCATTTCAATACCTCATGATTAATACAGCGTGCCATTAATTCATCGATTGAACTAAATATTGTGCGGCCATTGTGTTTTTTTTTCTATATTCATTAAAGCATTCTCAGTTTACATTGTTATCATTTACTATTTAAATCAGGGGTTCCCAACCCCGTGCCCGCGGGCGCCATGGCGCCCGCCGACCAATATTGATGCGCCCGCCAACTAATTTGGGCAAATCGTTAAATCCCCGGGTTTTCGGATTTCAAAATTCCTGGAAGAGCTAAAAAAAAAAGTGTCACTGATAATTTGGGCAAATCGGTAAATTCCTGGGTTTTCGTATTTCAAAATTCCTGGAAGAGCTAAAAAAAGTGTCACGCTGATAATTTGCAAATAGTTAAATTCCTGGGTTTCCTAACCTTGAAAAAATGTGGTGCCCGCCGCCCTACTTAATATTTTAGAATGCGCTCTTTGGTCCAAAAAGGTTGGTAACCCCTGATTTAAACAATCAAAATGTCCCTAACTCAAATCTCAGAGGTGATGTTTATTTATAAAAACTTCAAATAAAATTCTCGTCATTTCGCTCGTTCATTGTTACTATTTTTATTTTACACGTCGCAGCATTTTTGCTCCCTTGACAGTTCTATCGTTCGACATTCGTCTATTGTCTCGTCTGCAGGACAATGTGACCATAACTCGTGATACATTCTCGATCTGATTAAAAATAATTATTACGTTGACGATAGATATGTTAATAAAATCAACATGAAACATTAAAAAAAAATAGAATTAATATTTATATTTGAAAATAGAGAACATTTCGAGTTAGTTTTTAAATAATGTTCATATATACCTCAATACCTTTTTAGTAGCAGTTTAAACAGCAGATATTGTCATAATCTGTATTATCATTAACATATCATTAGAGGAAGAGGTGCAATTCGAATAAATTTATCCTTTCAGCTCTTTTCGAACAATAAGCTACGTAGCACGTGATTGTATATTATTTTTTAAATTTTCTTTTGTCTACTCTAAATGTATTATCTAATTATAGAAAATACTTTTTTATTTATAACAGGTTTATTTTGGTAAACATATTCTTTACTCAACCAATGAGTATTTATAAAATAACAAGGGGCACATTTATAAATAATAATTTGATGAATTTAATAAAACTCTTTAAACTTATTTTAAAAAAACGTCTTTTTAGCTTTTGATCTTTACCTAGTACTGAATTGATGGTATTAATAAATATGTAGATCGGTATAATTCAAACTGAAAGCGTGAACCTACCTCACCTTTACTGAAACATCAAAACCATTTTACCCTAATTTTTGCACAATGTATTAACATTTTCCGAAAAATCAGAAAAGATCTGTCCCTGGCAAGTGTACCCAAGAGCTTTGTCCTCCCTTGAGCACCTTCACCTTTGCAGCCTTTTACGTCAAAAGAATTTCCACGTCATGACACTTTGACAAATATTTTAACTTTGTCTTATAATAACAAGTATGGAGAAATATGCACATACACAATTTACTGTCCCCTTGACTTAAAATTTTAGCTTTGTTACTGAGTACATAATGTATTTCACTAAATTCCACGGGGCCTTATTCAAAATTCATGAAATATTATCAAAAATAATAAGTATATTGTTTATCACATTTTTTTAACACTCAGGAAATGATTCATTTGTGTCAGTCATTTTTTATAGGCTTATCGTTATTCTCAACAGGAAGAAGATGTTTGTTGTTATTATTCACGAATATTCACATTTTAAAAACGCTTTATTTTTCAGCGCGATTTGAATCCAAGAAATATTCGGTTCTTTGAATCTTTCAACACGAAAAGAACACGTGATTTCAATATCAAAATCCCTAGTACTGACACACTCACTAGTCAGGGCATTTTACAATTAAATAATGAGAAATTTTAATAGCGAACTAGTTCTTATCTAGTTTGATAAACATCTTGATTAGGCCTTGTCGGGTTGAATACCCGGGATTTAAGCAATATCTGCGATATTCAAAAGCCGGGTATTTTAACTTGGTGATCCGTATTCATATATTATATATTAGAATTAAATTATAATTTAATTTAAAACGTTTATATTTTTTCTTTAAACTGCCTTAGTTACAAATTAAACAAGATAAAACACGCAGTATGGTAGTCAGTATACATCAAGGATATTATATTTAGTTTAATTTGTCGTGCTTTTTGCGAGTGTGCTAGCAGGTATAATTATTCTAACGCCGAGTAAAACTTTAAAACTTTTTTATTTTTTTTGAGAAACGAAACTTAAACAAAATTTAAACATTTTTTTGAATACATAGTTGTCTTTTGTGAATCTTCAAAAACTGGATCAATCCGATTTGAAGGATATATTGGAATTTAAAAACCCGTTTTTTTCCAATTCGGTTTTGTATAGGCCCTAATCACAACGTGTACTCAACATGGCTTAATAATTATTTTATTGGCCAACGTAAATAATATACGGTTACATAAAAAGCATCTTTAAGTGATTAAGCCAATTTAGGGATTTCCTCGAAATAAGCTTACCTATCTTTTTTACGTCAAAAGAATCCATCATTTAAACTGTCTGATTACTCAAATAAAAAGGGGACTTATTTGTTCCCCGAATCGGTTTAGTGCTTTCCCAATACATTAAAAGGTAACCAATTACCATCAGTTTAACACTTTTTTGACTATTTTGATAGTAGAACTTCACAAGGTTCTATGGCATCCAAATATTTTGTTCCTGTTCTTTTCAGAAAATTACATTTAATTTCAATGTAGAAGCTAATTTTTTTTTCCATGTCCGCTCCCAATATGAAGCATATGGACTCCTAATGGAGTTTATCTCAACAGAAATGTTTCTACGAGAACTGCTTGTTACTCAGTTGCTCAACCTCTCTTTTTCCGAATAGAGTAGGAATAAAAAGAATATGACCAGGACAGGATTATTGGTTATCTAATCGCTCTCGATAGACTTCGTTATTTTAGGATTGGAAGGGTATTTCATATTATCATAACCGGTATCGCTCATTACGAGCATTATAACTGATAAGAAAATACAATGTTACAGTGTTATTTATGATGCAGAACAAAATAATATTATAAGGGTGTAACAAACACTTCATTACCAATTTTACTATTTTTTTCTACGTATCAATTGACAGCAAACACTTTAAAAAAACAGTTATTTTTATCACAATTTGATCAAGATTTCTTATCATATATAACTATGCAATATCTAATGATCTTTTAAAGCGTTTGTCTGAAGTTGTTGATTTTGGTATAAGATTCTACTCTTCTTTCACCTTTCATTCGCATATCACTTATATTACACTGCGTGCAAGCAAATTCCTTGGATTTATTGTTAGACAAAGCAAACCATTTGAAAACCCAACTGTGTTTCGCACGCTTTATGTTTCTTTCACTTGAATATGGATCCATCATTTAGAGCCCATATGAAAGTTCATACAAGCTGCAATTAGAGAGAGTCCATAAGAAATTTCTAAGATATTATTATTTCAAAAAATTAAATTCTTCCCCTTTGATAATTCCTTAAATGAATACTACCCCACCAAATTTCTTTTAGGAATGTTATCGTTTCACTCTCTTGAAGCTCAAAGATCTTTTTAAACCTTAAAGCATTTTTCTCTTCTTCTTCGGGGCCGAGTTAATAATCCTGAAGTTCTCATGACTATTAACTTACATGCTCTTAATTTATTATTACGTGGGCGAAACTATGACCAAAAACCTTTGTTTCTATTTTTCTTTCCTCGCGTAGGACGTATGAGTCGCCAGTTACAAGGGCCGTTCGACTGATCGACTCATTGTCTAGAGAATTGGAAATTTTTAGTGACAGTATTTGTAAACTGTTTGTTAAATTTTACTATTTTATTTCTTGATTTTGTATGTTGATTTTGATGTATTATGTAGTTTTATTTTATATTTTGTCTCATTATATTTGTCAAGTACATGGCGAATTGGCGTCAGCTGTAATGTCATGTAATTTACTTTAAATTTTTTAAACAATAAACAATACAAATCAATGCTCAAAAATCTACTTAAATAACGGATACATAATTGCAATTCATTTATAAAATGGGTTCACATCAATATTTAAAGCTTTTGAGCTTTGATTAATCTAAGAATATCAAAGTGTGTATCTTTAACTGTACTGTATGAAATATTGTTTTCTGATTCACGCAGTGGTTGTTTGGCACGCATATTCTGTTTATACAGACGTGTAATTTGAAATTTGCGCATTGGGGTTGGTTTTTATGTTCACTTTTAATTTCGACATCACGCGATTAATGTCTAGTCTGCTACCTGTGTCAAGGGGTTGCACTTAGAATTTTTATTTTGGAAAAAATATTCATTACAGATTTTATTACTTTTTGTTTTGAACTCTTTTTTCCATTATTGAGTCGGAGTTTAAGTAGAAGTCGGCATAAAGCGGCTGACTTTGACTACTTTTTTGAATTTGTTTGTACATATACGAATATATTTGTAACAATTTACAGCAGTTTTCTCGTTTCAATTTTATTTTAAATGACAGAAGTAAGCTGTGAAATAATAACTAATCTTGTTTTTTGGCAGTGAGATTATGCATATGAAAAAGAACCAAAGCTTTTTTAATGTGTTTAAATTACTGTCGTGAGTTGTTTGGTGTTTTAGACTAAAAATTTCTGATCACGACTCACACAAGCATTCAACCATCTTGTTAACATTATAATGACTCTTTATTCTTCAGTATTGTCATCAAGCCTTTAAGTAGTGTAGATCCTGTAGCAGTCTTGTTCATCTGATAATACATAGGTGATTAATTTGTTATGACAATATTTTCAGTTATATCGTAACACATCGTTTTTAAATTTAATAATTGCATTTTTTTTAATAAGCCGCTGCCAAACTCCGCCATCTTAATATGATTTCAAATAAAATATTTCGTGCAAAAGAAAAGCTCATTTTCCGGAGTCACTTCACCGTAAAATTGCAACTTAATGAAATGAAATGTAATCAAATATACCCCGTGCACATTCAGCTTAAATAAATCCATGTATATTGCTGGCAATATCGTTGGAAATAATTGAAGTACGAACATTGCTGGAGGCTATTTTGGTTTGAGCATTTAAAAAGAAATCTTGTAGTTATTTCATTTAAAATTTAATTAACCCAATAAAATTATACAAACGTTTCAAGAAATATTTTAATTAAATAGATATTTAATTTTTGGTATATTATTTTTAAAAATTGATATCTTAAATGATACCACATCAATCAAGTTATTGAACATATTTTAAAAAAACAACCGCTTACCACCAATGCAACACCGTATATAAAGATTCCATGCACTAAATTTAGATTCGTTTTAAACGATTACAGATTCAGATATTGGTTTAAGGATTGTCGATCTTGAATATTCAATAGAAACACAGTTATCATTTATATTTACAGATTCATTACACAGATCAAGAGGTTAAAATTTTATCATACTGAATTTAGAATAAACTTCACGTTATATAGTTGTTTCAATTATCGAATACTAAAGTCTGTACAGTTTTGAATTTACTGTTTAATTGTTTGCTAGCTGTGGGTAAAGCAGACAACAATTGAACTGGTTTTAGTTCACATATTTTACTTTAAAAAAATATTTTTTTTTCGTAATATTCTGTTTTAATGCACAATACATTTATAATATATTGTTTAAATTAATAAATTATTATTTTCAATCGATTCTGCAGTAACACTGTTGATTCGTTTATATTGCATCATTTAATTTGATAACTTTGGTATTCCTATGATTGTGTTACTTATAGCTGTAATAGCAGTGTAATCGTAAGTGGTACTATTTTTGCGTGTATTCTAAGCCTTTTTTCTGGATCCATTCAAAACAGCCTAATCTTAATTTTGTAATTTATAAATTAAGAATTAATGTTTACTTTGTAAATAAATATTCTAACGATATACTTAGTTTGGAGTTGCTTTTCAAAAAGGTAAAACACGTGTTTTAATAAGAAACTCAACCAGTCAAATATCAAAGCTATCAATTTGAACTTTATGCTAGCCAATACTCGTTTTCGTTTAATACAACCATTGCTTCGCGTTTTCGTCTAGAATTTAGACAACTATCACTCAGGGTGGAAGAACTTAGCACACTGAAAATATTCGCATGGGTGAGTAAATCCAGGTAAAATGTGTAATAGTATTTTTTTGCGCTATTCTTTACCGTTAAAAATTAGTACGGGAACAGACAAACGCACAAACTTTTAAGCTTTCTGATTTACGTTTATAATAAATTAATTTTCCTTATAGATGCTATCATATAAAGATATTATTAACGTTATTAATATAAGTATTATTTCTATTAGCATGGAATGTTTATGTATGCACAAAGTTCGTTATTTTATAGTTATAGCTAAAGATAAGGTATTATATATATTAAGGTACGTCTTTGTAACTTTATCATGTTAGGTTATTTACTACGAGGGGTGCATTTATAATTACTATTGAACAGTTCGTTAAACCCTCTTCGATGAGTAATAAAGTTACCCCTATGGCGTGGGGTATTTAAAAAAGAGCGTTTATTTACCGGAAATTATGGTCAGTTACATATTAACTTTTCAAGATATCAGCATTGTTTTTTCCTTCTGTTTTATTTATATTGTGTTCACTTCAACCATATGATCACATTTCATTTGTCAGATATAACTAAACTGCCTTCCAAAAATATGAAGTCAATAATTTTTGTTTGTTAATAAATCCAAATTAAATTTAACAAACACTTTTACTAAATTTGACGTAATAGGAAATATCAGAATAGCAATATCGAATTATTCGTTGTTCTGACTTAATTTCTTAGCTCTTAGTGTGGTTTCACAGTCGCCCGCTGTGGTCTAGTTGGTTGAAGCTTGCTCTGGTGATCAGGTGGGTCTGGGTTTGGTTCCCGGTAAGGTCAATGTCAAATTGGATTTTTTCCATTTAAATTTGAGATCTAAGTCATGGGTGTTTATATCGTCAATTATCCTTTAGTGAATATCAAGTGACTTACATAATTCTCATCGAGTACATCTCGTATTATTTTTCAACTTCAAAATATTTGACTCATTGGCATAAGCTGTAATGTCAAATATTTTTTTAATAAAAAATAAAAAATTAATTCATAAATAAACTATATAGATTTCGTCTGGAAAATTTCAACAGCGACATTTTAAGTCAATCTTTGTATTGATCTACGATTATAACTTGGCTGCCCACAGAAATCGGGACTAAAATAGTCAATCTTAGAAATGTAGCTGTCAAACGTAATTATAAACGATTGTTATTTAAGCTATTTTTTTATATTGATACTGAATAAATAAATACGATTGCCAATGTCAAATGTCAAATGTTGCCAATGTCAACAGTTCGTGAGAGTGTACGGTATGTTATACTAAAACTCCAACAGGCGACAAGTCTCAAATAAGAATGAATAATTCTAATCAATAACGCAGCAGATGCAGAGTAACCTGGCTATGACTGGTGGTGTAAACACAGACAACTTATAATAGTCGATGTACAAAAAAACTGAGTGCGAAAGGAAACAGTGGTTAAGTCTTTAAATCGGTACATTTCAGGAGAGTCAAGACATGATTTTCATTTGTATGAACGTGATGTTTCATTGTGAAATTTACTTCGACAACGTTGATTTGACTGGTTATTTTACCCAACTATGTTTTATAAATATTATAGTTATTATGTCATATTCAATACATTTTTATTTTTTAAGGCTTAACTTCTTCTACCTTTCACATACAGATATAATAAATGACTAGCTGTAAGACCGTCTTTCTTGACGTCATCGAAAACGGGACCGACAGACGGAAAGACGGACAGACAGCGGACATTATCGAGTATTAATATATAGATACATATTTTTTATAACTTTATCTATGTTTTATTTATTCATTGAAATTATTAAAACAATTTTATTATTCATTCTTTGTTTCGATTTTGGTTCATTATTTTTCTTCTAATCTATGGTATGGTACAATACCAATAATAATTAATACTGATGTTAATATGAATTCTAATATAGTGTACACACTATTGAACAAAAAATGCGTAATCGTAAACCCTCAGCAAATTTTACGACCACAACTCTGATTTTAATTTGCTTAGGTACGCCAATATCCACGTTGAAAATACTAGACTAGAGAAAAGATACTTTCATTTTGAATGCCAAAATAACAAAAAATGCCCACACGTAATATAATACATCCTCTTTGTTATTGTAACAATACAATAATGTTCTGTTTCGAAAGTTTAACAGAAAAAATCTACTGATACAAAAGTATTTTCTACAGCTTTTATAAAGAATTGTTTTTTTTTATAATTTTCTTTCATCTTTTAAATCTGTTTTAAACGCTTTGTATCTTTACACAAAGGTTTTTTTTGAATAGTTGACTTGCTTACGACATAAATTAATAATATTTAAATCAAATCATTGAATGTAATTACTATCATTATATGTATTTAAAATAAAGAACAGCGGTAAATATCGGTAACGGATCTCACGAGTTCAACTGTAAAACAGCATTTTTTTCAAGTATTTTGATGTCTTAAATTCAACCCTCTCTCCCATTCCAATTTTTAAATAAAGGAGCAATAAGAGCAATTTGCTAACCATTAGTACTGTCATTTTTTTCCTTACTCACTTACGAAAAAAGAGAGATTGAGCAACAGTGGAGGTGACCTTACAACAAAAGTTTTTTTGTTGAGATACCTCCGTTGTGACTTGTGACCGTTGAGATCACATGATCCAGATTGGGAGCGGACATGGATTTAATAAAACAAAAAAGTTGGTATTGCTTTGTTATAATTTTAAAATCACGCAATATAATCTAATTGATATGTTATCGTAGCATTTCAAATAATTATAAGAAAAATGAATTAAATCAATTAAACAGATTATTTTTAATTTAATGAGTCACACAATTTTCTAGTTATTAAAATAGATTAACTTTCATTAATTATCATTAAAAGATTAACTTCCAAGTTCTCCTAATTCTCAAATAAACAAATATCGAAGATTCCCTAGGGTCTCAACACTCAACATTAAATTGTGTATAAATTGGGATTCGCGATTGGAAAAATTATAGGTCGGCGATTTTGAAATCATGAGATTTTACATTTTTTACTCAGAAATTTACGGATTTCCCAAAATTACCAGCGCGGGAGCTTTTTTTCTTAGCTCTTCCAAGAATTTTCGAATTCAAAATCCCAGGAACTTTGAACGGATTTGTCAAAATTCAGAATTGGATGGGATCCCGGGATTGAATACCCTAGTCTCACCCTAGTCGGTATGGCTCGAGTCACTCTTACTTTTCATTTTCTGTTTCCGAACATTCCCATAGGATGTGATAAGCATCCTGCAGTATACCGCCACATTTACAATATGGCGTATCAGTCAACTAACTGACCGAGCTGGTAGAGCTTGTCAATAAAACCAATCAATACACAACAATAAATAAATACGGGGAGCAAACCAGGTTTATAAATGATAATCAAACAGGATAAAGAAATGCGACTCACAAAAGAAATACTGTGAAAGTCGACTTGAAGATTTTGACATCATATTGCGTAATATATGAGAAAGCTTTAAAATTGTATCACGTACATAAGTGTATTGTTATTCTGTCTCTGCGTCAGACATTTTTCACCTCTACACAAGGTATCACGAACCTCGCAAAAAAGCCATGTTCATATTTCACAATTCTGTCTTTAATGTTTATTTCGTCTTTTCAAAATTCACAAGATTGAAGAGTTTTCTTCAAACACGTTGCCACTTTTAATGTATACCCAGACTTATCGTATGTTATGCTAATGTTAGGGGCCTTACAAAACTTTACGTCGATACAGAGCCGGATTTAGATGAAAATACGCTTTAGGCTGCTTCACTTGTGTGGCCTCCGACAAAATTGGTCTACCAACCGTTCATCTTTGCACACACATCGTTGGAATTAGCTTAAACAGTATCATGAGACTGTTTCGTATTTTTTTTTACCGTAGCCTACAGAGAATTGTACATAGTCATAAACTATAAGCCAATGTTAGCGAGCCTTGGGCACGTAGGAAATTTAGCAGCCACGTAAGTGGTTTACAGAATAAAATAATTTTCTGCATTTATTCAATAAAGAAATTAAAAGATCTCTTCGAAATGCAAACAGTTCAGGGATGTAAAATTTTATTATTTAAATAAATTTATAAATTCATGCAATACTTTTCGCACGTCGAAAAAATGATTGACAATATTTGGAATTACTTACTGCAAAAAAACTCTTTTTTGAGACCACAAAACGTGGATGAGAATGTTCACTTTTTTTTGTTTCTACATATTTTTTTTGAAATAATTTAATCGATTCTATGGGCTTTAAAGGTTTCAGCCTAGTGAACATACATGAAAATTCAGCCCTGTGTGTATATTACGTTGGTGTCTACAATGCCTACCTCGCGTTCATACTCGTCGCGTACTTGAAGGCACGTTTCTTTCAATTCTCGTATGTTCCTTAATATATTTACACACATAATATTTGCACCCTTAGTTATAAAAGCTCCAATTCGCGTGAGTCAGCTTCGGAAAGCTGAGCAATCGAATCTAAATGAGCGTGTAAACCAAAAAGTTTATTCCGTTAATTGAGTTTGTAAGAGTTCACGTCGAATCTACTCAATTTGGTGCTTACCACATTAAAGATTCTTTTCATTATGAAACGTATTTTTTTATGAAATGTTGAAATGAAACTCAAACTAAAGTTAAGTGAAGGTAAGTTGATCAATACGGAGTATACCCAATCCTTTTTTACGCGATACATTGGTTCCAGAAAACTGACGCGTAAAAAAACTCGTTTTCTTGTTATTTGATAAATTGGTTCCAAAAATCAAAATATCGCGTAAAAATGTATGAAAAAATAAAATTTTGCTCTTGAAATTCGCGCAAAAAATCTTTTTTTTTAACATATTAAACCATTAATTTCTTTATTTAATACTTAAATACAATAAGAAACAGATAAATATGTATACACACATGCATGATTGCATTTAACTTTTTTAAATATCTCGTTCGCGTATTTTTGAACGAAAGTGAGTTTTTGCTCTGACTTGTTTGATAAAATACTGTTTTTCCTAGATTCTTGATCTAAGTCGATTATTATTACATTGGATTTGGTTTTATGAACTGACAGTTAATTATTTATTTTTACAATAACGGACGGACTTCAAGGGTGCATTTGTGTAGTAGACTTAATACATACTCAGCTCTCTGTGTTTGGATAAAAAAAAATTGACTGAAACGTGCTATTTTACGAATTCAATAAATATATTTGAAAATGATTAATAACAAAGTCATCAATCCAAGATTTTGCAAAAGTTCATCGTTTCTTCTGTAATAAAAAAATTGGAAAGGAAAAAGTCGTGTAACAACTAGTAAATCGCGTTAAAAATAGAAACGGTACCATCCAAAAAACTCGCGTAAAAAAATACTGGGTGTATTTGTATTTTTTTGTCTGAACATAACAAGGATGTTCCAATATACTTAATTAAATTATCTGGAAGTAACATTTCTGAATTGAAAAATATAAAAAGGTATCATTGTTTGTATGTATTTATTATGTATAAATAATGATATAAATAACGCTACTGTATTTGAATGATCAACGCCCTTCAGCTAAGCGTGGGCGATTGGCCAACTTGTAGTCCCATAGCAGTCTTAAGTTCCAAGCAGTGCTGTAGAAAAGCAGCAAATTCTGAGCTGGCCGTTGAATCCCTGCCTTTACTAACAAATTGTATGGCGGTTATACGTACATCAACTCTAAATTCCAATTTGTGAGCTTATTTTTCGTTAAATGTAACATGTATGTTTGAAAGATTTCTCGTATGGATATTCTGTGATTCGTTGGTGTTATTAATTTACAATTTACGATACATCGGAAGGGCCATATATGCAAATTAAGTAATGATTGTAAGAAATATAGCGAATGGCAAGATATGCGATGTATGGTAAAAACCAATAAAATTTAACTTCCCACTATTAAGTATCACAATTATATAGAATATAAATTATAAATTACATAAACGACGGTAACAAGCGGAATTCATATAATATTATATAAGATTTTGACGCCTATTGTGATATTATGAAATACATTCTGCGTCTTTTATCATATAATGATGGCAATATACCAAGTAAATGACGATTTAATCAATAACAATATAAAAAAAATAATGAAGTGAATTGTGCTATCCTGGTTTGACTTACTGATTTTTCATTACTAATATGACTTGAGAAATTTTATGGAAAGATTGAGTGACGAACCAGTGTGCACAAATAAATTTCGAGATTAATATTAATTGATTAAAATCCCAATAATGACGTTGGTTTTTTTAATGAACTATCCAACCTCATATTCTGTATTGAAATATTGTAAAAAAAATAATTTAAATAAAATGATTTGGCATCTTTGTTTGATTTTGTTCTCAGAGATTTTTATTAAAAAACCTTAGAAAATATGATTTTTTCTTATTTAAAAAATGATTTAATTGAAAAGATATATAATTACAATATATATATGTATTTGCTTCAAAATAATAGTAATAAATGGTTTCATAATGACGTGATATTACTTTGAAAATTATGACGCCGGCCCGCTCATCTGAAAAAAGTACCTGTTTTCTACTCAATAGCATGGCTTTGAATATAGGGGGCTTTGGTATAAGTCCTCATCTTTCTCATACTACCGTTTCCAAGATGAAGAAGTTGAACGAATAAATATGAAACAGTTCTCGCAAATCCACTTTTGTTTTCATATTATTCTAATTTCCAGATGAATTAATTTATATATAACATATTCTAATAATACCGTTCATCTCTATTCGATGTCTATAGTAAATATGAAATGGTTTTTTTCGGCATATTACGAAAGTTTTCACGACACTTTAATAGTTTATGACTGTGGAAAATATGAGTCCATACAAAAATAACGCCTAGAAAATGCTTTCAACCCTCTAAAGAATTTGTATTATGTTTCCAGGGTACTTTAAGGAACTTTTTTTCATTCGATTATCGATAATCTGCAAATTTTAATTAAATATATCTATAGTAATGTATTTATTTTTAAAAGTCACCTTTTTATTAATACCATTTCAGTAAACTATCAATAATCCACAGTTCGTATAAATAATTAACTTTCTTTATTTTATTAACAATTGAAATATTTGTTGATTATTCGACAAATAATTTATTATATATATGTATATGTGTGTGTGTGTTTTTAATGATACTAATGAACAATAAAATTTAGATATTCTGATCTATTATCAAATTTCTAGATCAAAAAAATCACATTCTTTCAGATATCGTATATAATCACTACAAAGCAAGTTTTTTTTAAGTTCTTTATTTAGTAATAAGAAGTGTAAATTAGATCTTTCCAACCAGAACAAACTGTAATTTTCTCACTAAACCATTATTTTCGGATAACATGAAGAAAACGATTTAATGTGTTAGATAGTATATACATTTTTTGAACAATCTTATACCCAAATGTGTTATTGTTTTTTATTCATTCTTGCTGATAGATTTTTTCACGTTGTAAATTTACTAAAAATAATCACAATTATTGTGATACATGAGAAACTCATCTTCATTGTCATCCTATAAGACGGGTCGGTTGCCTAAATAATTAATATCAAATAAAATTATATTTTAGAACACTTAAAAAATGTTTTTTTAACGTTTAAAGATAATGTGTAGACTACTTCTATAGCATTTAATTTTGCACGCGATTTTACATCTTACGTAAAAAAAATATAGCGTTTCATTGTAGACTTAAAGCTAAAATACCACTGTCATTCTTGCAATGAAAGTCTAGTAGAAAGGCTTCTTTTTTTATATATGTGTATGTTACAACGCAGGGTGGATTTAAAGATTCTGTTTTTAGAAACCTCCTCCTCCCAGCGCGTTTCGTAATCTTCTTCCTCGCCGCGTTGTTTTAATCGATATTTCGAAGGACAGGCAAGAACTCTCATGCAAACCGACGCTTGTGGATCTATCTGAACGTTGGCGTTGCTTTGCGGCATCGGTCTTATGCCCTCATTATAACGTAATACACTATAATATTTATAGTTGAGCGAACAAACATTTTTAAGTAGTTTTAAAGGTATTCACACGACTGTGGCGCTGTGATAGGCGTTCTACGGTCAAATCGAAGATGGAAATATTTATGAAGCATTTAAATGTTTTCTGCGTAAGTTTTTCTAATGTTATTTTTTTACAAATGAAAACTTTCTATTCACGGCGTTGATTTTGCGAAATCTGAAAATTTATAGGATTTTGAAATCGACATGAAATTTTTCCCAGGATTTCATTCCCGAATCACAATTTATACACGATTTTATGTTTAATGTTCAATCTCGGAAACCCGGGATTGGAAAAATTGTCAATCCCGAAATCTTGGGATCACAAAAAGGGTCCGGGATTGGATGCCCTACTTCATACAACACACGCAATGGATAGAGTTTTAAGGGGTGGTAGGACTTCCAGAAATAATTATTTATTATTAATATCCAATGTATTTATAAGTCAATTAAAATAAATAAGCAAATTTTGTCAAAATATTCATAAAAATGCTCAAGTTTTAATTTTATTATTTCACTGGATTTACAACCTCTTGTTACGAATTGGATTAGGAAGAAAGTATTTCAAAATGTTGTAACACACAAGGTCCATTATATTACCAGCGTCTGTGGTCTAGGTGTAAAGGCTTTGTCGTAGCGACCAGATGGATGCGGGATCAATATTTGGCAAGACCAATATCAAATTAAGATTCTCCGATTTAATTTTAAGCTTGAATTTGGATGACTGTAATGTGTGAGATCTCGATAAGTTAAAAAAAAACTGATTTACATTATCGCATGTGTTTTTAATTTTCAAAATCTTAGACGGCTTAGCAATTATTAGTTGTTATTCCAAATATATATTTAATTTAAACTTTTGAAATCAAATCGCAAAACTTTGTCCCCAAGTCGAAATTGTGGCCGCTTGTACAAAAATGATGGTAATTTCAAGACCGATATAGATTTTTTAGCGTGTATTTTTTTCATAAATTGTGAATTTTTTTGTTATCTTTGAGTGTA
This sequence comes from Himalopsyche anomala, assembly GCA_031772345.1. Taxonomy (NCBI): domain Eukaryota; kingdom Metazoa; phylum Arthropoda; class Insecta; order Trichoptera; family Rhyacophilidae; genus Himalopsyche; species Himalopsyche anomala. Next base: position 16,069,697 of record CM062830.1, read on the forward strand.
ACTTCAATAACTCTTGTTTTTGTTCAGTTCATTACAGGCAACGGGAACAAATGTGCAAAAATAACGCGTTGGGGCAGAGTTTCTAGTTTATAATGCAGTGTTTTCACGCGGCAGATTTAGTACATTTCGCGGTCTTTTGTTTCTACCCGCCAAACCGCTTCGCGGTAATTATCAGAACGAATGTGCTTTCATAAATAATGAAGTTAGCCACAGTCCCTTGGGCGAGGACTTCCTGTTTATGTAGTTTAACATACTGCCAACTACCGGATACTTCCTGTTCCAGAGATTTGATAAAAAAGTTACATTATTTTTCCCTCCATAAATTATTGTTGACAAATTTGTGAAGATAAACATTATTAACAAACACTCGTTCTGTTAACTACGAAAAAACTCCATTTTCCGTTTATCTATTTATTAATTCTTGGTATATTTGTTATCTTTTATTTCAATTATAAATTACAGCTAATTTAAAATGCATAATTTAAAAAAAATGTCGAACAATTTTCTTTCTTTTTTTTTAATCCATGCCCGCTCCTAATGTGGAGCATGTCTTCCTAATGGAAGCATCTCAACAAATGTTCGTTCTACGACAACTGTTAGTCACTCAGTCGCTCAACCTCTATTTTTCAAAGATAGTAAGTAGTAGGGAAAGGTTTCAACAAAATTTATTTCCACCAAGTGATCGATTTACATACGTAAAACTAGGATTTTCGGCTTAAAGTTACTTGAAAACATGAATATTGAATAAAATAAATATTTGAAAGTGTAAAAAAACTTCGTTCGAACTTTTACGAAATCGAACTAGAAGAGGGACCATAATAGTCTGTAATTTTATTTTATTTTATTTCTTAATATTTACTTCCGGCGTATAGTAAGTATCTTTATGAATATCAAGTTTCAAAGCCCATAAAGCAAGCTGTTGCAAATATAGACCATCATTACAGAATTTATTAAAACATGTTACGTTGAATATTTTTTAAAGTTTATTGCGCAATATGGTAATCCGACAATCGATATACTTCACAAACTTATAAATTATTTAAGGCGATTTCCGATCGGCCGGCAGCTGTTGTCTATGGTCCACACTGTTCCGACTTAATAATATTTTTAAACTTTAGAACAGAACTCGCGCCCAAGAAATCGTCGAGACATCCGGCTGGACGCCATCTGTAACTCGTGTATTCGTCCGCATGGCGCACCAATAAATTGATAATTAACTGTATCATTTTTTTAATTTGAAATTTTAGTTTAAAAATGCTATACATAATTAGAAAATACTATGAGATATAACGTTATCTATTTGTTTTAACAAATCTTCGTTTGAAATGCAATACCACGTTAGCGAAAGTGTCCAGCGGTGGGCTGCCAATACGTTAACAAGGGGCTCGCTTAATCTCAAAGCTATTCGCGGTGTTAAGTAATTATATGCAATACTTAAACAAGCAATCGATTGTCAACAATATATAATTTCTGATAAACTTAGTAATGCAAATGGCAAAAAATGTACTATCTGTCGTAGATAATATGTCGGAAATTTCTGTTATTTACTAATTTGATCTGAGAATACTGTTTTCGCTTAAATTAACAAGGGGCTCGCCAGCCTTAGTAAAAAAAAAACTAGGGGCTCGCGCGAGCCCCTCCGAGCCCCCTCCAGCCCATCCCTGAAAGTGTCCTCAAAACGTTTTGTTAATAATCCGTTATTCCGTGAATGTGCATTCATAAAATGCCGAATATATAATGGATTTACTAAATGTTTAAGTACAGGCTACAAATTTACCTGTTTCAAAATTCTTGATCAAACATTTATCTGACTTTCCCTGATTGTAGTTTTCGACTTTTTTCTGTCCATGCCTTATTTGTGATATATTTCCATTACAAATCAGTAAGATTTGAAAGAATTTTCGTCTAGTAGCGGAGTGATAAACACTCCAGGGCAGTATTATCGAACCAAGGGTACGGTATGCTAGCAAAAATTTTGCTGGTACAATTTAAAATATATATATATATATTTCGCAAGTAAAAATATATTTTTTAGAAGTCATTTCTGCAATTATTCAATAAATAAATAGTTCGTTTCCTTCAAATCAAAAATAATTCAGAACAATTACATGATGTCACTCACAGTTTAATAAAACTGTTGTAAATATAGTAAGTTAGTTTTTTATTTGTAACGTTGTCATTTTGATTGTCATGGAACGAAAATTTTCGACACCAATGCTCTAGCTCAGTGGTCTCCAAACTCAATAAGGATGTGAGCTACTTTCAGAAATTTAAATTTTCTGGTGAGCTACTTATACATATTATTTCTTTATAGTTTTTTTTATCATCAGCCCTTATCGTACCATACATAATATTACTTAAAATAAATTAGAACATCAGATTCTCTAATAATACATCAATTATTTATTTATAAACAAAATAATAATTGTGAGTAAAAATAACGAGTAAAAATAATTAGTGAAAAGAATGGCATTCACTTTCCTCCACAATTTTTTCAATTCTCGGTGAGTACATTGTCACATCGGAATGCAATTATCAAGATGTACATCTGTGAGTCTGTTTCTATATTTACTCTTAACCACATTCATAGTAAATAAGTAGGTAGAACAAAACAATGCCTTCATTCGAATTTTTTTCGGAGTTCAATAATTAAATTTTATAGGCAAATTTAAAATATGATTAAATATCCTACGCGAGCTACCGAAAAAGCCTCGGCGAGCGACCGTTCGGCGATCACTGCTCTAGCTGCTTTCGTGTTTTACGTCTCCACAAGCTATAATCCTCGTACGAACATCTTCAATGTTTTGAATTATAGATTTCTGCAATGTTTACATTCTTTCCTACTCAATTCCTATACTCTCCTAAAATCTACCATAACTGAATAACCAATCAGTTCATTACATACTCTATCGTGGTTAAAACTACCTTTTTCGTTCAACAACCACACATTTGTTTCCAAATTATCCCGTCCACAGCTATCATATTATCAAACTTCATTGAAAATTACAAAAGGGCAGCTGCTTCCTACCATCGATGATTCAATGTATTGAAAAAATATTTAGGGAATTCGATTAACATATGTTCCAAACGAATACGTGCCGGTCTTAAGGGATTCACATACAAATATAACATAATGAAATGTGTTGTGGGGGTTGCTAAGAACACCCCCTTACTTATTATTATACTATGATACGGGTTATGTGAAACGTCAAACTCACAAAGACAATACTGCCATGAAATCGAATACGGTGATGCCATGATATGTTTTGTTTTCGATCCATCGAGTCTTACAAATAGATTCAACATAATAAACAATAATGAATGGAGCAAATACTGAATATTTGATTTTGACAAAACAATTTGTGGGCTTCCGTGCCAGACCTCACGGGTTCTAGTCTCAGTACGAACAGCATTTTTTCAATCGATTTATCGATTTTTGTTCGAAGGCATGGGTATTTATGATTTCTAAAAACTTCCCTCCCACCCTTCCGATCTTTTAATAACCGGAAATAGCGAGAGCGATTAGCTAACCACTAGTCCTATCCTAGCCTTATCCTACTATACCTACTATATTCTTTGAAAAAGAGAGGTTGAGCGACTGAGTAACAAACAGTTTTCATAGAAAAACTTATGTTGAGATACCTCCATTAAGAGGCCATATGCTCCACATTGGGAGCAGACATGGATAAAAAAAATATATTGTCAATGATTGCAAGCTCTACCGGTAGCTCGAATTTGTTAAGTGTTGCATTACAGAAAAAGTTTGGGAAACCCTGGCTTATATTAATGTAAAGAAGTTTGAATTTCATATTATAAATAATGATTAAATCAAAGTTACTTTGTTGTATAACAGTATCGAGGTAGCAATGTTAATAAAAAAAATATATCAATAATATTTCGCTCAATTCTTGAAGACTCTGCCATGGTTGCTTTCATGGATCACTGCTGAACAGTTTTCAGGTAATTAAAAATCAGGTGTCATCATTTTATACTATCTCCATAATATGTCTTTTAATTGAAAAACTAATGTCTTACTAACGAAAATTATTTCTTTATCTGATTTCAGTTCTACGCCCTCTTGGAGCGCAATCGCATCGCCAACAACACGCTTCAGTTTCGACAGATAACACTCTTCGCTCCAACCAATCAAGCTTTCCAGCGGCATCCAGGTCCCATCGATGACAACCTTGTACTTTACCATATGAGTAAGTTGCATACAAACTAGTGCTTCCAATCCCAGATCGTCTTAATACCGATCCCGGAATTCACTATAAAATGTAAAAAAAAATTTGTGAATCTCGAATTCCTGGAATCACAAAAAGGGTACTGGATTAGATGACCTAATGCATGGGTGTCCAACCGGTAGATCGCGATCGACCAGTCGACCCCGAAGCAAAATTTGGTCGATCCCGAAAGCTTCCGTGAATTTCGAAAAAATATATAATTCAAATATAAAATATACAAAAATACTAAAATTAAATCATTTTGTAAGCACATACCTATCTAATGATAAGTATTTCGCATTTAAAATAAACATTTCTAAGTTTGAACAAGGGAAAAACCCTACTAAATAAAAATTCTTATAAGAATCATGATAGAAGTCGATCACGAGAAAACTTAAGATTGAAAAGTCGATCCCAGGGCAAAAAAGGTTGGACACCCTTGACCTAATGCATACCACATAATTAATATTACTTCTGTAAATGCAACAAAAAAGTTTTCGAATCAGAGGTACAATGTGTGCGATATGTTTTTTTCAATAGCATGTACTTAGAACTTTTTGTTCAAAAGAAAATTGTAGAAAAGCGACTGTCGTAAACCAATTCCTATAAAATTGATTTTAAAATCCATTATGAGTTTATATGTGTAGGGAGATTGTAACAACTAGGACTTATACAAAAACCGACTTTTGAAAAAACCTGTTTTCGAACAATATTGACATTCGAAAACCGGTTCTATCCGGTTTTCGAGGTTTTATAAAAAATGGATAATTCAAATAAAATAGCGAGACAAGGTTCAATTTTTATGTTGTTTGTTTATATACATAATAATACACAACAAGAAATTATTTGGTGTTACTCTTCAGAAAATATGATTTAAGAAAACACAAAGCGTCCACTGATCGTTTTTAACAAAATTCTCTGATATCGAAAATACTCTTTCGCTGGGTAATGATTTGGGGCATATGGTCTGTAAGCCATCAAATAAAAGATCCAAATTTGTTTATAGACTCGTAAGAAACAAAAATAAACTTCGAAGATAACAGTTAGATTGAATTTATATATTGTTTCGTTTCTTAGTATTACGATTTACGAAAAGTATGTCGTTTATTATACGTGGACGTACATCCCCTTATCCACCCATCCAAAGTGCGTCATTCTGTACGGATATTGGCAATATTTCCGATGAGGAGGAAACATTATTAATTCGCTTAGGGGAACGTACAAATCACATTACCTGCGCACACGGCCGGAAGTTGTGCCACCCCTGTTCGATGTTGCTCACTCGAGGCGGTTTTAGGGATAAATTAGTGATCAATAATGTACTGCATTCGACCATATCTTTATATTATAAGTTACAGTCGACATAAGCATGAGAACAGTCAAAAAATCGTTACGGCCCTGGTTCTAAAATGTGAAAGCCATCGGTTTTCGTCGTTATACGTACATATAAATGTTATTTTTTCGTATGAAAATAAGCCGCTATATTCCTATCTTCCAGTTCTATAGTCAAACATTTTAGAGAGAACGTCATTGGAAATCAATATGCAGTTATGTGTACAATTTTGCACACTATCGGGTGCAGTAACCAGATAATTAAAAAATGGCACCAATAATGATAATGCTGATTAACTTAACTTATATTATTATCTATATTTTCTTTGCTATTCTTAATTTGTATTCTAAGAAAGCACATTCGATGGCCGCATGCGGCCCGCAGGCCACGGCCAGTTGTGAAATGGAAACATTTACAATTTCATAAATTGTATACAATAATAATAAAAGCTTTTTTAGACCACTAAAAAAATTAAGTCACGAACCGCCACTGGATATTTCTGAATTTTCTACTTAACCCGACCTGAAACATTCGACTTACAAAAACTTTTCCTTTACTGATTATTGCGAATAAGCCTCCAATGTATATTATGTCTCCATTTGTCTTTATTAAGAAGAAATTAAGTCTGCTAGGATAACTTCTCAAAATTAAGTAACTGTTCATTCTCTCTTATTAATTAGACTTTTTGTAAACTTTCATCCATCTTAATTTTTTATTTTTTTTCATAGTTTTGTTATAAAAACAAAAAAAAATATTTTCAACGAAACAACGAATGTGCTGAAAGTTGGATTAAATAAAAAGAAATTTTGACAGAAGTGATTTTTTTTCAATCTTTTTTTGTAGTATCTTTAAAAAGAAATTCGTTGTTTTCGCTTAAATTGCGTACAATATATTTTAAATCTTCAATTTTATTGTAATATTGTATACCCAGGTATACCAGCATTTAAATTGCAATTAAAATCTAATTATATCAATCGCCGTGTAAGTTCAACACAATAAATAAAAATATCAATCGATTCGACGGTAACTTTGTGGAAATTATTGTTTTTATTTTATAATACATTCACACAACAACGACCTAAAATTAATATTTGGGTAAATTCATGTATCGTTCTCTTAAAATTGATGGTTTCGTAAATTAAAGAAGCATCACATTCTAATATTCGATGTTGTAAGCAAATAAGTCGCAAGACATAATTCTTCGTCATCAAGATCTTCAGACGTTACGGGATTCAAAGCACTTATAATTATCGGCGTTAATCACTTTTAATCATTTTCATAATGCGTAATGAATCAATATTTTCTCTTAATATTGGGACAAAATTAAATTTATTTTTTTAAATTAACATTTAGTTTTTATGTTTTTAGACAAAAACATTTAATTTCACGTCATTTTCACATGGATGGATTTTACAAGTCTACATCTCATAATATTGTTAACATAGTATCTTTGTTATACGAATGCCTGCATCCGTTTCCGCATGATATACAAAAGTTATTAAAACGAGACAAAACTATAAACAACTTTTAATTGTCTTTTCTTTATGCTTTGTTTCATGTAATAATCATTGCAACAACGCTAGACTTCATTATATTTCTTCTTTGTCTGTGAACTGTTTTCCAGGTGGTTTATTTTTTGTTTTACATCTACTGCTTTATTAATAACATGCACAATTTGAAAACTTTCTAGTTTTTCCGTCACTCTTTTCAAAATATATATTTTTTTATTTAAACGAGATGTTTTGTCAATTTTAAGCTCAACGACATCTACCTACTTATACTAGCCAATTATTAATAAAATAGTAGAATTGTTTGTCGCTAGATGCCAGTAATTCTGTTATATATCTACCTAATAAATTGATACAATTTAATAGATAATTATCATCGATAGTAGATGGCACTGTTAGTATCGGACAAAAACTGACGAATTTCAAAAGATTTTTTTCATTAAAATTATCGTTTAAATTTTATGATACAGAAAAATTCTTAGATTAAGCTATTATTAACAGAGTTTACTACAAAGTTTGAATTCGTCCACACAAAAACTTTTCTATGATTTTTTTTCAGTAAACCAAGCACTAACCCTGGACCAACTAGGACACTCAGTAAATTCTGATATGGATGGCAGTCCACCGCTCTGGATTACCAGAAGAAGAGAAACTCACCATGACGATATCTTTATTAACAATGCTCGAGTCCTGGCGCAGCGCTCAAATCATGTGTCAACTAATCAAATGAACAAAAAACAGGTGAGACAATTTGTTTTTATTGAATTTGCAACCAATTTAAATTATAAATAGTACCGCCTTCTAAAATCCAAACATATTTTTATCAACATGTGTAAACCAGTATGTCCTAAACTTTTTAACACTGCAACCCCTCGTCCCTCCTCAAACCTTCTTGAGTGCATGAATTATTGTCCTAGTATACACAATACTAATATTTTTCATTGCAGGTTCTTCATGTGATTGATGATGTGCTTGTTCCGATTTCACCATCCGGCACTTCGACAGACCCCCTCTACAACCCTGATGCTTATCAATTTTTGTCACGTTCTGAAGATTTCGACATAGGTACTCATCGTGTTAGGTATGCATTGAGTATTACTAAAAAAATATCAATATTTAATTCATAAAAGACCAAATGAAAAAATGACATATCAATAATACAACAATTGGAGTGCTTACTTGCAAACCCGGGTAAAACAACTTTCTGTAGTTCCGAGAAAAATGGAAAAAAAATATTTCTCAAATTAGTGATCTGTGTATTCTGATGAGATTTTTACATCTTAACAAGTATGTAAGTAAAATATTTGTCATTTGTCCGTCAATCCGTGCTTTGATTGGATTATTCATTATAAGACCAATTGAAATCACTCAAATACCAGGCCCATAGACCCACATACTCTGTGACCAGCAGCAAGGGTCTAATACTTGATATATTATTTTAAAAAAAACAAAGTTTGAGTAACAAGCGATTCTCGTAATAAAGCATCTGACGATAGAACTAGAACTAGTTCTGACGATGGTGAAAGCCGAAATAGTTATCAACTCATAAAATATAAAAAACTGTAGAACTAAAATACGTTGATATTTTTACCCTATTATAATGGAGTTCTACCAAGTAAATGCCAAATCAATAAATAAACTAGAAGATTGAATACCAGAAAGGTGCAAAGCTATAATTAGCCAATAATTAGGTTTTATTAAATTGGTAAATCTGCCTAACATCCACGTATAGTTGAAAGCTTTCGGGTTAGTAGACTCCTGTTGCAGTATCACCAAGTAAGTTGACCTAATATTTTTTTAAGTGAGAAGGATATCAAGAGACAAATAATAATTGGTAAGTTAAGAACACAAATATATGGCTCATTTTTTTTCCAGATCCTTCCGTCAAAAAGTTAATCAAATGAAAAAACAAAATATCTACACTAATGAAGGACGTCATACCTTTTTCATACCGGTTGATGAAGGGTTCAAGGTATGTCAGATGCAGATAAAATCTTTATTTTAAAACTACCTAAGTTTCATTATCTACAATGACAATTGTTGTTTAATATTAATTTTGAATAAATATACAATCACCACCATCTAAAATCAGGCAAGAAAAAATATAAAAAAATATTTTACTCCTCCATTTATGCGCCCTAGACGGTTGTCTATTTCGCCTGTATGGTGGCGCCAGTCCTGCCGATGACCATCCGTAGAATATTATTGGTGGGTCTACATTCTACAGTATGCCAGTATGACTGGTAGAAGCGTGTAGACTCCGGAGAAACAGAACATCTTGGACACACCATATTGTATTTAATAAGCTAAGAAAGAAGACAAAAATACTCTATTTTATAAATCTCAAACAAATTATAAGATCGTTATTGATAGTTTTATTAATTCAAAAAGCTTATAAGATCGACTCCAATCATTTCATCTTTTTTATAACATTTCAATTGAAAATCGTTACATTTTACAATTTTTGTGCAGCCACAGCCCCGCCCTGAAATGATCGATGCTAAAGTTATCGACGGACATGTCATTCCAAATATGGTTCTGTTCACCAAGCCGACTGAAGGAGATGCTCCATTCCAAACCCTCGCCTTCACAGACAACCTTAAAGTGACTATCTCTTTTACTACCACCCAAGAGGGGCAGGAGTTACAAAGTAAGCGTTATGAACAATATTTTGATAATGTACTTCTCGTGACTTTTTTTTGACAACCTTTTACACTCGAATGCTTCTGTTGTGGCAACATTGATTTTTCCTTAATTGAATGCCTCCGCACCACTATGATGGTAATCCAATAAAATGTATTTTTTTAATATTTTTTTTATAATCAGTCGTTTATTATGAAGTCCAAAATCTTTAGTTGTTAGTCCGAAGATGTTTCTCAAAAAGTGGGATAATAAATTTTAAAGGAATAGCAATCAATTTTTGGAGTTTTTATTTTTTAAGCCACTTTCTTATTCTTCAGCCATTATGGAAGTGTTTATGCATTTTTGTGGCATTGTGGCATGGAAAAAATATAATTCTGAACATCAAATAATCTTTAGGTTGATTCATATTCAATCTAACACATCAAAAATAGTCAGTTGTACTATTGAAGATTTCACCGTTGAGACATTTTTAAATAAACTGAGTGATTTTTCATATTTTATAAGTCAAGCGGATAATTCGCCATCAAAATTTTTTATTTTAAGTTCTTGAATTTTATTTGCAAGTGTTTCAAATTTTAAACCATTAAATACCTATTTTGTGTGGTATTCTGTACGACTTATGTGATTCCAGCCTACGTCAAATCAAACACCATACTCGGCGACTCAAAGCATTCTACGGGGGTGGTCCTCGCTGACATTGTAAAGGGTAACATTCCCGTCCGGAACGGAGTTGTTCATCTCATTCAACGACCTTTAATGGTTGTAGATACATCAGTTTCACAATTTCTGGAGGTCAGTAATCGTTAAATACTACAAACGAACTAACAAATATGTCTATTCTTATCATTGACATTGAAAAAGCAAGAGAGAAATTTAAACACAACCATTGCTATGGAGACCCATCTACAAATGGAGACTTTTGATAAATGGATTAATATCCATCAACTTTGTAATCTCTTCAGTTTTAATAATTTTATAAATATCATCAAGAAATTTAATTAGGCCTGTAAATTTATAACTGTAATATATTATACTTACATAAAGTATCATCATTGTATAAATTCAAAATTAAAAAAATTCAAATCTATTGGCTCTAGTTATTTTCCATTCCAATTAATATTTATGATCGCAGAGATTTAAAGTTAATATGTTTTTATGTATGTGTTATAATGTATTGGCCAGCACTTTCTCTATTATCAAACTGCATAATAATAAAAGGTAAGAAGTATTTCTAATATGCATAAGAACGGTAGAGAAAGGCGAGGCCAAATTATAAAAATTAAAATAACCTGAGGTGTTTGCAGTATAATCAATAATTATTTTAAGATACAATAGAATTAGCAATGCAGATGCTTTATATAGCAATACGGCTAACTTGCGTAAACGTAAGTGTTGGATGATATTAAAATGTGCACAATTTTGAAGTATATTTGTCAAATACATCTGCCCCTATGCAACACATCATTTTGAGAAATCATTAACTTTAGTCTACATAACATTTCACTGACAAGAAACTTGAATTACTCAAAATGTATTGCTTTCTATGTTCTAAGTCTCAATGACATATAACTGAACATAATGTTAATTATAACAATTTTCATCTGATATCAATTTGAATGTCTGTAAACCCAGCACTCGTGTGAATCCGCATAAAAGAAATTCTTATACTGCAAAGACCTCAGTTATTCATGTCGATCAAGAAATCGTTTTATTGTTCAATGTTGACTGGAGAATTAGGAAGATAACAGCTTGTCTGATCCATTAATGTCTTCACAGCTTTGACGTTCATATGCACACAGCGTTTTAGAAATCAGTTGGAATAAACAATCTACTCTTTATTAATATTACAATAAATATTTTCTTAATATTATTCGAGTGTTATGAATATTTTTAAACATGTTTAGTTATATTCGGATAAATGATTTAAAGTGCTTTTTTTTACATCGTCAATCTTATTTATTAGTAACTCTCTGTTAGAAACAATCGAATATTTATAGGCATATATAAAATCAGTTATGTGTGTCGTTATTTATACCGAAATGTTCCTTTTTTTGAGCTACAATTTCTCTTTCAAAACATTCATATCAAAAAGTCGTGTAACTTTATTTGAATACATTCATTGCTAGACAATATTTTGTTGAATTAATTGTTTTTAAACAAATATACAACATAATAATGATGTCTCATTTCGATAGTACTGTAAATATTTTGGAAGAAAAGTACCTAACCAATAAAAAAATCAACAACACAATTTGTAGTAATGTGACATTTGAAATTTATTTAATCTCATACGGTTGATAATCAAAAGCATCTCTTTTAGAAAAAATATTGTAAAGAGTATAATTTAAAATATTTATTATTGTAATTTTTTGAATTTCAAATTGCACCTATGCTTTTAAGCTGTGGTAGTTTCTGCTTTTATTTATATGCCAGTCAGTCTCCGACTCGCAAAGTGAAATGTTTATTCCAACTGAATTAATTTATTTGTTGATAGTGCAACATAATAATGTTTTGCTGTATCTGTTTAGATCAATATCACACGAGTAGTTGTAAAAATTTATCGCACTGCGGCCATTTACATGTATATCATTTATCACACATCATCAAAAATACAATACAACTTTTGGCCACACATGATTTTCATTCAAAAAAATATACAAAATCACCTGACGGATAATGGTTAATACTACAGGTTTGACAACTTATGATTATTTCACAATAGAAAACAATATCACAGCAAAACTTCTGCCACCTTTACCATGTCAAATACTAGTACAAAATCTCTTACTTGAATACACTAACTAATCTTAAATTTGTACTAGCTGTTGTATTGAAGAATACAAATAGTTGAAATCATCAATTACACAATCTTTTTACATCCTGCAAGCCAACATTGAACCATTTCTTTAATTAGTTTTATATTCACTATTTCTTAAAATAACTGTTACAACAATTTAATTATATAGAACTCTGTAATTTATACTGTACATGTGTATTTATAATCTCCATTGCTTTAGATTTTCTAAAACAATGTAATTTTTAATACCAGTGGCTTATTGGGACTAGAAGAAATTTATACAACAATATATTGAAGCCAGAATGTATGATAATATATTGTATCAGTTATAATTTAATTATAAGATTAAAATTTGTATCTATGTTATTTCATTTGTTGTCAACAAGTGGAATAACAAAGTAACTAATTTAGGCTCTTACGGTTCCACTGGTATTATTATTTGCATGATTCTTACTTAACATGGCAAGATACAGCGTTGTGGTTGTTGGTTGTCACCTAACCAATCACAGCACAGGGTCTTTCCAAGAGAATCATACAAGTTTACCAACATTAATTTAATAATGAAAATTAATTCCTTCAAAGAAACTCGTCAGATCAAACAAACAGATCAGTCGATAATGCTCGTCATGAGCGAAACCGGTCCTGTTCATATTAAATAAAAGTGGAAGTAGTACAATTTTTTTTTTAATTTATAGAAACCGCTAAATGCAAACTCAATAACTTACATTTCTTTTGAGTTTTTTAAACTTTGACAATATAAATTGAATCAATCAATTGCTTTAAAAAAGTCAAGCCAATGTTAAAAAACTACATAATTTAAAGAGAAATATAATTTTGTTTTTATAGCTGACCTCATGATACAAGGTTTCCTCAAATCTTGAGGCAACCTCAAAAAAGTAGATCAAAATGTAGTTTTGTATAGTAAAGGTACCGTTTAACATTCTCCAAAGAGTCCAAAAAGTATCAAGGCATCCCATAACGCCACTGGTATCACCATGAATTAAAAGAACATCACACTATCTATATTAAAAAAACAATGATTCATTCTCTTCCATGACATAATCTAATATATTTAAAACTGACTTACTATTGAGTATAACATAATTTTTAAATGAATGTATTATAACATGACATCTGAGATAATTTGTAAGGGTAAGACATTTTTATTTCGATACATTGACATATTTTTTTATGCTTTCAATGTCGGGTGATTACAAACAACAGTCGTTCAAGGTAAAATATGCTTACTTCTTATTTTTTTTTATATTTATTTTCTGTAGAATTTAGTGCTGGGATTGTTTTGGCTTCCTAAACAATGGAATGGTCACATTGACTGATAGTTATTTGGTTGGTTAATGTTCGTTTATTGAATGTTTTGAGTGAATAGTTTGATCGTTGTACATAATTTTTCTGTTAACAAAATCACAGAGAACAATCTTCGCACATTGTACATAATTTATGATTACTTAACAACACAGATCACGCACAAGGGTATATGGAGCACAAGCATGAATTTACAGTTTTCCTATGACACCTTGTTTAATAAATAATCATGTATGTTTTAAAAGACATCCATTTTCAAGACTTTAATTTCTTCAATATCACTATTTTTCTAATAAATAAGCGTCAAATGTAATAAGTATTTTATATTTACTAATGAATTCATATTTATAAATGCACTTCGAGATACTTAGACAAATATTATTTTGATCGTTCAGCCCTTGCGTAACATTGTAATGATCAAAATTATCAATTTTTGCTATGGTGGCTTGCAAGTTTTTTCACTAAATCGCCGCTAATAAATGGCTTAGAACGGCTAATGCAAAATGCTTTCTATAAATAAGAAATATACTAATTCCTCATAACCTTTGAAATGAAAATAGATGACAAGAATTATCTACTGAATTTGTTGTACAAAATTTTAATATATCATATGACGATCAAATTTTAAGTTGAAAAATAATTATTATAGTGTTTATAGTCATAAATATTGTTTTACAGTGAAGAAAGAAAATTTTAAGTCTTGAAAAAAGCTGTAAATTTGAACAGCTTTCGCAAGGTGACGTTGCAGTGATTATTTTTTAGCTACTGCATTATTTTTACAATCTAGTGGCAGAATTTTATGAATTTCTCAATGACAGATGCTAACTAAAACTAAAATCAAAAAATGTTTCAAATATATGCATCATTCATACAAAGAATCAAATATGTTGACATTAATGTTTACATAAGCTAATAAACCAAATTAACAAGAATATATCAACTTGATGACCCTTGTGAAACAACTAGGTTATTAAATTAGCAGGTGGCAGTGCCACCCGTCAATATTCAATCAATATGAATGGTGCGCAGCCACAGAGTGCATCTCTGTGTGTGCTGTACGCTAAAAACTATAATCCACACTGATGTTACTAAAAAGATATAAATATATTTTCTTAATATTTTTATATTCATCAAGTCAATTTGCTTTCAAAAATTTAACTAATTTATCATACAGATATTTTTTGATAAAAGTTTTATTCTCAAAATAGAATAATCTCTAGTTAATTTATTCCTTGGCTCCTCGCAATATCTCTGTATAGATACACCATATCCTCAACAATCAATATTTTGAACTCATTTTACTTTTATTCAGTTTTTAAATCCTAAGAAATTGAAAATTGTCATGATACTAATTTTCCAAGCAAGAAACAATTAACATAAAACAATATCAGATTTATTATCTACCAATATACTGTTATTTATGGCGAGTCACAATCTGCAAGAAATGTATGATAATTTAAAAAATTATCACAACAATACTTGCTGTGGTGAACTTTATATATTACAATGATAACTAAGCTCTCGCATAACTATGAAGTTATCAGCACAATTTGAACGGCTACTTAAATCGGTTTTAAGATATTTCTTAATCGGCCACATGAACTATGACGGTAACACAAGCTTCCTAAATTGTATCTTAAATAACTATCGGCTATATGCTTTACACTTCTTCTAGGTTAAAATTGCAAAAGCTTTGATTTCAATTATTAATACTTTCGATATCTTTTCACATTTTTTAATACAGGCAATTAAAATTTTATATTATTTGTGTACTTTATTAAATTGGATGTTTCGCAAAATACACTACACTTATCTGTCTCTCGTAACACATTTTTTTTTTTAAATTATTAACTAATTATATCGTTACCTTTTTTAAAATTCATTTATTAATAGTACTAGATTATTTGTCTCAGACGATTTTCTTTTGGCCTGTTAACTGCTAATTTGCAAATATCATAAACAACTAAGTACACAAGGTCTGTCATATCGATGATAAGATGATACTTTTAATGGATAAATATTGCCAGTGTGTCGATAGTGAAAGGGGTGAGTCATTGAAAGGCAAAATAATATATCTTTAGTAGTTAACAGGTTGAATTACAATTTTTGTAACAATATTTTCTATGTTATTGCATGTGCAATGAAAATTTCCATTTTCATATGGGCAATTAATTTTTTTTACTCATATTGTGGATATAGTATATGATTTTTTTCTCTTCTTAAGTATTTTGAGTGATTTTATTTAAATGGAATCTAAAAAAGGTAAATACCGCTTGTTTTAAAGACAGACAGCTCTGTGACCACCGACAAACATGCCAAGTATTTTAAAGAAATATATATTTCAATTCCCTTGACCACCGGAATCTCTTACTTACATTCATATCAGAAACACACATAAGTTTATATCCAGAATAACCTATAAACCCTATCGCCGTTATAAATAAATTTTACCTTTAAAAGATAAGTAATGAGTCTTTTCTAATCCAATTTCATTTGACGACTGTCATTATATATTTTTAAATCAAAGTTTTTCAAAAAAAAGTATACAATAAAACATTTTGTTAGTAATATAAACTTTATAGACCCACAATAATAAATTGAAGGTAGAAAAATTTATATTCAGATAAGTTATATGCTTAAAATGACAAGCAAATGTCAAAAATAGATCTCTACTTTACGCTTCAATTGCAATTGTCTAGAATAAAACATATGAATACAGCAGATTCTCCATTTTCCTAAAATTATCAACATAATTTTTCATAAGATAAAACTAAATCAAACTGCAGACAATTGGATCATATTTGGTAAAGGAAGAATGACACATTGTTCATAACATAAATTAATTTCATCGATGAATGTGTTTTTATTCATCTTGGCTAATTGAGAATCTACAGTATTGCAAAAGAGCTTCGCGTGACATTCCTGTTAATATCCTGCAGCTTTAAACTGAATAATAAATTAATGGCAATTGTTCAAAAGACTAATACAATGCAAAGTAAAAACATCTACGCTTTGAATCCTAAAGAAACTTAACATGCGATCTGCTGCGATGTAAGAACTTAAGCTGGTTTTCAACGATCCCATCATGAAAGGTATAACAAATGGTTTTGTACTTTTCTCGTTTTCTTGGTGTTTCTACTCGTTTGCGGCCTCACATGACTGCATTGGATCCCTTCCCCTGTCTACTTTTGGTGCATGGTTTTGTACGTGTGTGTTTCCCCAAACGCAGGGTATTGTGAGTATCGATCACTTTGCTCTGTATTATTTCAATTTATTTTTGTATATTGGATTCTTCTGATGTCATTTACAGCAAAATCTACTGCTAACTGGATCTAGTTAGTACCAAATATAGACAACATTTTTCATCACTGATAACTCTTAATCCTTGTTTTAAATACAGGTAATTACTTAATTAAAAAAATATATATCACAATAATAAATATGTAAAAACAAGTATCTGGTCAATTACTTGTATTCACAATACTTTGAATATCAACATTTTGACTATAAAAAAAATAGTAAAATAAATTTATGAAACTCATAAATATCAAGCATAAAAGTATTGGATATTAATAATTAAATATATTAGTTCTTATTTTGCTTTTCATGACACTAATAATCCAAGTTATTAGACTGAGTAATATTCGAATATATATGTTTTGATTAGTAATTTGTATTTTGTATGTTTGCTTTATCAACTAAAAAATTTAACCTTGTAATTAATATTTTACATGTTTTACCAAAGCTTTTTTGTTAATAATTTATTATTATTCATGCACTAAAATACCATAAGCATTTTTCGAAAATAACTAACATTTCTGAGCATTAATTAGTAACATGCTTAAATTAATCATTTTCTGAATTATTTGAAAATTTCATCTTTTTCTGAAAGAAAATAAAATTTGCACTAGCTTATAAATAATGCTTATTGAACTTTAGAATGAAACTATATTTTACCAATAATCTCCATTAAATCAAGTATTTTGAAATTCAGTACATACTTGATATTTCAAGGTACATGTAATCTATTTTGTTTTATAAAATCATTACACCATGGGAGAAAATTATATATTTTATTACATAAACAGCAATCATTCATTTTCAATCAGGATTGCACTCATCATCAATTCCTAAAATAATAGAAGTTTCCTTGGTGTTTACAAATTATCATTAGTATTATTAGATTTATTAATGTATCATAGCATACTAAAATCTCATTTCAATCATTAAAATTGTGCATCACTTTTAAAGATAATAAAACAAGCACCATAAACATGTAGAAATCAAATCATCGGTAGCTATGAAGGGGTGTGCTTTTTAGGCTTTGCGATTTATATAATTTAAGATTATTATCATACATCTTGGGTGTTTCAGGACAAAGAAGATGGACCGCTGTATAAATTCTATGAAGTGATCATGGACCTTGGAGGAGATTTCATGCAGACAATGACTAGAATGCGAGAACTCACTTTGTTTGCGCCATCAAATGAAGCGTGGAAGGATTCTAATCTTAATAATCTCATTAGGTACCAAATGCTTTATTTCGTATGGCTTCCTTGCAATGGCCATAAAAAATCTTTTTGAATTGAAGCCAACCTCCATTAATGTGGTTAAGGTTTAAAAAAACATGTCAATATGCCCAATCAAGTTTCTTACGAATTTACTTTATAAAATAATATACTTTATTTGGCACTTCCACTCGTTTCTATTTAAAAAAGTCAACCAAATAAATAATTATTGATGTTTATAGACTATATCACCAGCAGTTAGTTATATTGCAATAACTCTAAATGACACGAAACAATCAATGAAATTACAATAATTTAAGAATTAATTAGTAACATGCTTAAATTAATCATTTTCTGAATTGTTTTTAAATTTCATCTTTATCTGAAAAAGAATAAAATTTGCACATTGCGAACAGTAATTATCTGAAACATATACGTCTGATCGATTTTGATTTGGTCTTTAGTTTGGTCATCTTCCTAATTTGGTTTCCTGTCAGGAATAAACAAAAATATTATCCTTTCCTTTACTGTCTTCAGAGCAGATCACAATGTTTAAAATATACAGTCAAATTTGTCAAAATTTGGCAGCTCAATACAAATAGTGCGTTTTGCAAAAAAAAAATGTTGCTTCGCTCAAATTTCTATTGGAAATAGTGCACTTTGCATTAACATGAAAATAGTGTGTTTTGCAAGAAAAGGTAGATGATTTCTCGTTGGAAATAGTACGTTTTGCAGAAAAATACGATTTTCAAGTTGAAAAAAGACGGTGTTCTAAACATTTTATCGTAAAACTAATAATACCAGTCGATTCATTAGGCTTGAATTACCCTATCTGCATACTTAACTCAATATCGGTCATTCTGGAAATAATACGTTTTGCATTATAACCCCACAATTACTGATACATGGTTTATTGCATAATATATTTTTGTGTTTAGCTGAAACACAAACATTTTAAATCCCATTATGTTTTTACGCTATTGATGTCAAATAAACATTATTTTATGATTTTGTATTAATCTATTTACATTCATTTGTTTTAAGGAACAAAGAAAAGCTTATGGAAGTCCTCAATCTTCATTTGGTGCGAGAGAGACTGCCATTAGACAAAATTATTCACAACAATGTTCACCAGGTACAATTATAACGTTAAAGAATGGGTTACATTTATGTTGTTTATTATTTAACTAACTGTTAGACATGTATATATAATAGTTGTATTGTTAAATCTTAAAAAAGTCTTGATTGTACTTTTTAATCACAAAAATACACTGTAAAAATGAGTCGACAAGTTGCAAAACCAGTTTTGGAGGTTTTATTGAGTTTTGAGTAAATCATTAAATAGTGTTTTGAATATATTATTTTGTGATTTTAGTGTAATTTAATATCTTCCAAGATACAAGTAAATGGAGAATAAAATCTTCAATTTTGTTTATATGCTGTACAATAAACATATTTGATTAATCCCGAGAGCAGATTTTGGCCCAAAGAAAAATATTTTCGACAAGCAATAATATTTCAGTGGCGGTTCATGTTAGTTATATACAATAAAAATATTGTATTGTTCAATTTTGCTAAAAAAATATATTGTAGCCATAATGAGATAGTTTTGGACTTCATTTATCTAAATTTTATAATATTAGGTAAAAGGGAAAGAAATGTCATTTTTTTTTAATGCTACATGCGTGTTCTACCTATGTAGAAAAAAATTGATATTTATTTAATGGGGAAAAGGCACACAGAAGTATACACATGGCAAAATATTGTTATTTGAATAACATCAGAATAAAAGATAATCAGAATCAACCTATATTTTACCACATCATTTTCATCTTCCTGGCGCAAAGGTGTCATAAGTGTAGTTTCAGGGTCTTCAAACTGTTCAAATGAGAAGTCAATATTTTTGTAAAATTTGAAGGCTTCCAACTGCCTCCAACTCTTTACTTAGTGTTTTTTTAATAGGCCTTTCCACTGGGAAGAATTTTGGGTCTTAATGGATGAAGTCAAACCATTTCATTTTTTTCAGCGTTCTGCTTGATAAGTTACTTCTCCTTGAAGTTGAATTTGAATGGTTAATGTTTTCGAAAAAAAAATAGATTGGTCTTGTTAAAATGGAAATGTCAGCTTTCAGGTGGTTTTAAATACTTTGTCGCTTTTTTCGTTAATTGAATACTGACATGTATGCACCCAAGTTAAATACAGCTCCATAAAAATTAATAAAGGATGGATTATTATCCAAAAATAGAGTAAGAACAAGGTTGCGATAAAAAAGCTTTAACAACATTTATTTGCATTTATACGTGTTACGTTTCTACCCATCTAGATTTCTTAAACACTTCCTTGATTGTTTGTCTTGGTTGAAATTCTATCTCACATACTGGAAACATCCACTTTTAATTAATAATAACTGTCAAATGATCAGACCAAAATCAAGAAATTTCTCACTATTTGTCGCTTCACATTTTAATGTGTTTGTAAAGAGATCTTTCAATCCACTGTATGAATTGCGACGTCTGATTAGTACGTTATGTAGAGAGGTTTTGCAAATTGATATTGATGATAATGTGCACAGCAGATTTTGGCGCTCGCCTCAATATTCTTTTTGAATTTTTGACAAACAGGGTGACATTTGCAACTCCCGATTGAAAAATTGGTAGCTTTTTCGATAGAGCTCTGAACTGCGTGCTCAACTGTTATTATGTAAAAATCGGCCAAAGCAGGTTTTGCAACTTGACAATTCAAATCATCTATTCGATGGTGATAATTGAAACCAATACAAAAATCAATGCACCATTTAGACTCCACGACAAGAAAATGTTAACTACTATTTTTTTACAAAAATATGAGCTTTACCGACTTACTTTTCTACAGTATGCATTAAAAATATTTTAGAAACATTAAATGCGGCAATCATTTCGAAATTATCTTTTATTTTACTATGAAAACCATCAGATAACATTATTTAGAACCCAAATATGCATTCTGAATATATCATAAACATGATTTTTGCTAAGATAAGTTTTTTTAAATTAATTCAGACTATCGGTAGAGTGGGCCGAACTGTTGTTTGACAGCAGATTCAAATAAAGTCGTTAACACATTTTTGTCCAGGGGTTTTCCAAATGTAAAATTTTAGATAGATTGTTGTGTAAACTTTATATTGTTTTAAATGGATGTATAAACATATAAATCACACAAATGGACATTGACTCTTTTTTAAATAGACAGACATGTTGATTTGTGTATCATTTATTGTTCAATAGTTTGTAGTTAACTAAAAATTCAAGAGAATAAAAATATAGATTTAAGCACTTAAGGGTGAATAATGTAAAAAGTAAAAACATAACCTGAAAAATTATAGTAGTCGTTAAGTGAGTGACTGAAATTCTCGAGCATGAAGTTTTGGTCAATTATTTTCCACATATTAGAAATGATCCAAACAATCTTAAGAACTCAAATCAACGAAAACTTGCGGTGGACATTAGATATTGATTCAATTTTGATTTGACTTATTTCACCTTTTGGCATAATAGTGCAGTAAATATTAGCTCTTAGGTGCTGGTCTACAATTAATGCCGTCGGTCGTGAGCAGCGTGACGTCGCACGTGACCAACGAATGCTTACTAAAAGATGAACTAGTGTGGTCTAGTGATTACGCCGTGCCTGATGCGAGAATGCTGCATGCGGCATCTAGATGCTGAACGCCGCGTAGTTTTTGAACCGTTGCAGCATACAGACGTCATGATATCTTGCCGAAAATGGACAAATTTATCAAAGAAATGAATGAGTTATCAATTTAATCAGTTATAAAAATAAAGTTTTATTTGATTCAAACAAAAATAATTTTAAAATAATTAAAAATTCAATGTCAAAACAGTCAAAAACTAATCCCCTGTAAGAAGTCTCAAATACTCTTTAAATTTCATATTGCAAACATATACATATAAATGTTTTTTTGACTTATTTAACAAAACAACCATCTATCCATCTAGATGCGTCACATCTAAGAATGACTATAAAAACTACACTGCCTGATGACGGCAGCTACACCTAGTGTCAGGTAATGCTGTATGTGACTGACGGTGTTAATTGTAGACCGAGGACTTAGATGATATCGTAATTAGGAGATAACCAATCAATCCAAATTTAACTCAAGAGGATGAATGTTATATTGGATTATCAAATCACTTTAAATATTATTTTATTCTCTCCTGGGTGTGCTCTTTTACATTATAGCAGCGTTTTCTAAATGACGCTCTATGGAACTCTTGGATCAAGGGGAAGGTTAAAGATATTTGATCGTGAACCAAAAATGAAGGGTTCTGCAACTAAATGCAATTGTTGGAAATCGCTGCTTTATAGTTTATCAAATTATACGTGATTGTCTTGATTATATTGACAACTCGACATAAAGCATGTTTGAAAATAGTATGCAGCGTGGCTTGTATTCATTATTCACCCTACAAACAGTTCAATATTTCGAAATTAGGAACACTTTTCCAGCATTTCTTGTGTGAACATTTGAACGACTGTTGAGTTTGTTCAAAACAATGAATAAAGTTAATGAACTATGCATCTCAACTTATCAATATATACACACCGTGCACGGATATAATCTATGATATATGTTTTATAGTCATAGTAATGATGTTTTTGAAATTGTGTATTTATAACCGGTATTAGGTTAACTATTATAGTCAGTGGAAGAATGTTATGCATATATGTATTTTTATATTTACTGTGGATCAGTGTTCCCTCTAAAATTAAAAAATTACATCAGCTATACCACCACCAGAATAAATTAATTGAAATTAAATATTGTTATTAATTATTGTCATTATTAAAAATCAACCTTTTCGTTTAGTAGGTCTAAATACCGTTATGTGGCACACAAATCTTTTTATTTATTGTCAAAGTTGCACAGCCAATGTCTTTTGCGCACATAACCTTCCGAATATTAGAGGGAACATTGCTGTGGATGTTATGTATTACATATATTATAATCAGTGTATTGATTGGTATCTTTGTGGTGAATGTGCACACATGTAAGTGTATCCCAGCGTCTGCCAAACTGTGTGCCGCGGCACACTACTGTGCCGCAAGAAGTCTCAGGTGTGCCGCGGTGGAAGAAGTCTTAAAAATGTTGATTTTAAATAATGCCTATTCGGTAGTAAATCGAGGATTTCAAATTTCTCGATGAGCTAAAAAAAAGGAGTTTTGGAGAAAATCTGTGGAAAAAGTAAACCAAATCGAGGATTTCAAATTAATCTGCGGCATCTTGGTGTGCCGCGGTACTAGTTCCATTTATCAGTGTGCAGTAAAGGAAAAAAGTTTGGCAGACACTGGTGTATCCGATAGAAACAATATGTGAATATAAGTGAAACTTCTAGTTTACAAAATTTGTGATGCAAATATTCTCTTACTCAAATTTATTACAAATGTTTTTATTTATATCTCTCACCTCGACAAACCTCAGTAAAATACTAATTTATTTCATGAAATCCATTTGTTACATTACTTATATTACAATTAATTGTATACTCAAACATCTCATCTAAAATATTTTCTATAATTTGCATCCATTTCATTTTAGCTTTGTTTTGCACGCTTTATTGTTTCCTCAGTTCTTATTGTCAATTTAAATCTTGTTGTTTGACTGTTGACTCTAAACTGAGGTTCTAAGAATTCTGTGATGCCATTAAACATGGTAGAATTCAACACTGAATTTTTTTATTTCTTTCGTGAAACATGTTAAATGTATTTAATCACCACTAACAACACTCTGGTGTTCCTTCACTTACTCACCCCACACACTAATGACACAGCAGTGAGCGCTGATGTTTCAATCATCAAGATATATTATTTTTCGCTTTCCATCATTTCATTCAGATACAACAACAACTGAGGAATCAATATATTAGCATTGTTTAAATATTTAAAGTTTTCATGGTACGAATTCAACGAAAATCTTACAAATGACAACAGGGTTGTTAACTTTTTCGTTGCCGTAAATAATTAATAGTAATTACCTAGCAGGCCGGCTGTAATTTGCGACTATTAATTTAATTAGTTATTGACGAGATAACTCGTATTTGGCCTGTTGAGCACGAAAAAAATTACGAGATATCTCGTATGTGGCAACCATCGAGTTAAAACCATTGGTAATTAAAAGATATAAATAAATTTATGCTGGTTTAATTTTTTGGACATTTGATAACTCTGGTTTTGACTTTTAATTTTTAATTCAATGTAGACTGTTCGACTCCTGAAATATTTTTTTTTGATTTTATTCTAAAACTGTATTATAAATTGTTTATGACAATCTTAATTGAGGGTCTGTAAAAACGTGTTAGATGTCATGTCTTAAGATTAGGAACAATAAAATCCATATACAAGCATACTATAGGTTTCATATTTCTCATTGATGTTGAAGTTCAAAGTGTAAAAATTCGTTGTTGAATTGATCTCTAACTACTGCTTCAATTTTGTATTTAACCAGTTCTCTGCCACGGACGTGTTAACACGCCATACAATTTCGTGCCCGTAGGGCCGGCCATACAAAATGTGCGTGTTTACACGCAGTACTTGAGACGCGGTTTAAAGGCCACAAGAAACGTATTTAATAATTTTAAAATATCATGCATATAGTGACATCTCTTGGAATTATAGTTTGATACTTAAACTTTAAAGATATTGTTTTGTAATACATTGATTTAAAAAAAAGCTTTTTTGTTGAGTTCAAATTTGTCGCTAGCGGGACTATGCTAACGTGGCGGTAATTTCTGTTTATGAAACGTTTTTGGATAAATGATGGCGGAAATGACCCGTAGTGTATTTATATGGTAAGTGTTTGTGATGTACTATTAATATATGTCAAAAAAGTACATATTTATTAGGTTTTATTTTTTGAAAGAAAATCACGGCCCTCCATGCACGGCCATATTAATACCGCACGGCACAGAACAGGTTAAATAATTTCTCAAGCAGTGTTTAACTCAGGTGAAGGACCTGTCACTTCATTATGATTTCCAATCAACCTAACCTTCATTTTCAGAAATTAGATGCATACTAAAACCAATTATACAGTTATCTGGTGTGAGTGTGAGTCATGCTAGAAGTTACTTCCGAAGAGTCATTAAAAAAATCCGAAATAAATACTTACAGCCATTACAATCTTACATTATCCTTTATTACCATATAAATCTCATCTACTAAATTTCATTCCCCGCTTTTTTCCCCAAACATTCAATTTCATTTTTATTCCACTTTGAGAATCATTTATGGTCATCCCATGGAAAACATTATTCATTATTTTTCATGTCAAATATTGTTATACTAAATAAATTGTGCCGATCCATTCATTTGCAAAAGTTCTTATTTCATTGAAAATATTAATTTTATTGCTGCATTTAAGCTGCATGACTATTTCTTAAATAAATCTTACAATAATTATCCTATCCACAAAAAATTTAGACACTTTTATTTTTGAATATAATCGATCATTAAAACATTTTATTTTTTACTTGTCTTAATATTTGACAAATTCGAATGATGATTAATTGTACTGATATCATTTTGCATCTCTGCCTATTGGTATTGCAGTCCAAACGGAATCATGGTTTTCTTACATAACATTTCTCCTATTCCTAAAAAATATCCTTTTCGGTTATCAATGTTAAAATTTGGTGTTGGTGTTTTTAAATGTCACCTGTGTCTTCTGTATATATATATGTATAAATATGTATGTTTATATTGCATTGTACTAGTTGTTGTGGGCCCTTTATACGCATGCGAACGTTAGACGTGTTTGGTAGTTGTATTGCTTGTCAAAACCCGTTTCTTGGTGTTACCACTCCAGATCTTCCAGGTACCGACAGCAGCCGACAGAAAAAATCTTTACTTCAACATTGTCCAACACGGAAACAATCAAACTCTGACTGTCGAGGGAGGCGGAGTCAACGCAACAGTCATCCAGCCAAATATCGCAGCCACAAACGGAATTGTCCATATCATTAACAGGGTCCTCGGAGTGCCTTACACAACCGTTTTGCAGAAACTTCAGACTGATCCTATGCTCAAGTAAGTAAAAAAGTTTGAAAATATAACAATCTATCTGTAATTCAAGTGTCATACACTTTATTAATATTTGAAACAACTTTTATGATTTTAACGATCCAGCAAAAATACTATAAGTTGAAAAAGACCCGCTTTCTTATTATAATCAACAAAATCCAATTGATTTCAGATATTATTTTCTTCATAAATGAATTCAAGGTATTATACTAACTGTTTATTTACTTTTTATTGCAGCGATACATACTTCCTCGGCAAGAGACGGTTCTTTAATACACAATTGAACGACTCAAACCATAGGTTTACTTACTTTGTACCAAGAGACAAGGCATGGCAGAAGTTTGAGACTGAATACCCATCGACCCACAAGAAACTCTTCATGGAAGATTTCAGCTACCATGTAAGTTGATTCCTTAACATTGCCAATTAGGTTTTAAATTTATGTTTTAAGTCTATCGATTACACAGAACACCTTCTATTTTTCAACATCTTTAGCCCTTCTTGATAAACGAAAAGAATATTTTTGATGGATTTGGCAGTGATGTTGTGGAAATTCAATTTTAGTAATAAATAGCATTTGATAACTTTGTTGAGGTTTTTTTATTAATAAAGTAAACATTGATTTTTATTCTTTAATTGTTATTTTTTACATCTAGTCTCCTCGATGCATCAAATAGAAAGAAAAACCCCAACCTCCATTTGTAGTCTGTAAGTTGACAATTGGAATCAACGATTACTTTATTAACTGCTAATTAATGGATGTGGGTATACCGTATAAATTACAATGAGAAGAGAGAATCTCAAGGTCTTTAGAGTCGACTGAATATGCTATCATCCGTATGTACGCTATTACACCCGTTAGGAGTACGCTGCCACCTTTCATATTCACACAATAATGGTCAAGAAATAAACGAATTTATCATTGAATATAGTTTTATTTTTCTTTCATTTTTAGACTAAGCAGATTTTGGAACGCCACCTGGTGATTTCTGACCGCGCGTACACAATGGCCGACATCAAGCTCTTGGTAAATGACACTCATGGCTTGCTTTTACCGACTGTTCGTGATACTCTGCGGCTGCGTATCAAGGAATCAGACAAAAGTATGTATTTTTACATTATTATTGAATCATTTTATTACACTACCAGAAATTTGTAAATTACCTAGTTCAATACTGCCCATATTATTCAGTATTAATAATATCCTTGGAATTACATTATTTTTTCATAATCTCAAATAAAAAAATATATTTTTAAGGCTACTATGTGGAGTGGCAGAATCAGTGGATCCACGTTTTCCGTCCCGATGTTGAATGCACCAACGGCATCATCCACGTCATCGATTACCCCTTCTTGAAGGAGAGCGATATTCGCGTGACCGGCAGAGCTGCACTCATGGCTGGAACGATCGTATCAGTTCTAGCACCGACTGCCTTACTCTTTATAACCGCTAAATGGCTGGATAATTAATTAGAATTAGGATTATCACCGACGTTCCTTTATGTTTGAAATTATTGCCATTTTAATTGCGGACTAGAATATCATATTTTTTGGCTAACTGCAACACCAATCCTTTTATTGTTGACAGGCAATAATTTTAATTCTCAAATTTATCTGACTTCAAATTGAAATTGACAAATTAAATGCAATAATTCGTCTGCAATACTTGAAATGGTGTACCCTTAAAATAATATATTAAAATACTCGTAAAAGAGTAATATTGAATACACATTCAACATACCATAATAATTTTCCAATTTTATAGGTCCATGTCACGCTACAAAAATGAATTCAATATTAAATATAATCAAAAACGCTGCCCGTGATTTTCTTAATTATTTTTACTTGTAATAATGAGATATTTTATAAAATCACGAATTATAAAAATATATTAAATTTGTAAGTTCGGACAACATTGTCAATTTTTTTTATCGTGCTTGGAAAAAATACTGTCCAATTTTACATTATTATAATAATCTATTTTATAACACTGTATCCGTGAAAATTTTGTTTAGTTTGTGAATTCAATGTTTTTTATTGAATAAAAAATACACATTCTATTCTGTAAACATCATTGATTAAGAAACGAACTATGAACTAATATCATCATATTTATTTCGGTTTTAAGCTAATTTTTTTTTTAATTAATATTTTTTTATAAACATTTCAAAAGATATTAGTGTAAAGTAAGATGAAAGTATAATCAAGATCTGAATATTATAACAATTTATATAATAATTATATATTGTACGTTAAACATTCCTAAATAAGTATATTTATTTAATTGCAACAATTTTCAATTTTTTAGTGGTTCGGCGATTTTTTCTTTTGATCATGAAAGTTTGATAACTTTATATTATGATGTAAATATTATTGTTAAGATCTTTTCTTGAAGTCACTATTCTGAAATTGTGCTTTTGCTCTGTGCCTCAAACGTATTGGTTACACCTGCTTTATTTACACTGTTTTAACATTTTTTTATAATTTCTTCAGAGAGAGTTGATTATATATACATTTTTTTGCAGTATTAGCAAAAATAACATTATTATACCACATTATTTCACGGTTAACCGTTTAATAATTTGAGTCCATTCACATTTTTTGACACAGTTTTTGTAAATCATTTTGTCATCAAAAAAGCTCTGAGAAGCGTTTTAATTGAACCAAAAAATAACTACATATCTCCAATCATTTCTCCTATCATTTCTTTTCGTTGTACGAAAATTCTATTTGCTATATAAACTAGATCTGTACTAACTTTTTTATAGTATATTTATTCTAGTAAATATGAATGTTATTTGAACAAATGCAATTTTAAAATGTGTTGCAGTAAATTTTTTGACATATTATTGTATGGTTTCATTATTTACACTCAATAGCTCTGATGTATTCTGTTTTGATATTTTGTGAACCCATGTTATTCAATTAAAATACACAATATACATATTATGTCTTTCAGGTAGCAACTAGTTTTTATGTTTATATTCTTTCTTATTTTATCCAAGTATACTTTTTTTCACCATAAACAATACTGTTAATAATTTTATGCTCTCTCTCTGATTTGTACCGCGGTGGATAAATATCTTAGATAACTAATTAAGGCTTCAACTCAATAGTAGTTAGGTAATTTTAAATCGTAAGAACTGTGGATATTATATGTGTGCTTTATATTTTTAGCTTCAGTGTCAATTTTCAATGGTGACACTTATTCGAAAATTAAAGGATATAGCAAATTACCTTTGTTGACTTTTTTTATGTATTTTCTAATAAATTATAAATAAGGTTCGATACGTTAGAAAGAAATGCTTTCCTTATCACTCGAAATGTTCGCATTTATTTTATTATAAATCCATTTTCTGAACATTACTAAATTGTAAAACTAAAACTAGAACAGCCAAAAACAGTATATTTTTTTTCAAAATCTGATAATAAACATTTCACACTGTTACGAGTTGTCAGTGACAGAAAAGCAGATGATTTCCAATTCTATTATCGATTGGAGGTTTTAATTTAAGATAAAATTGTGAAAAATGTATTATTTTAACAGTGTGATTTATTTCTAAATATATTTCATTTGTTTTTAACCTAAAAATTGAACAGCATACATAGTCGATAAACCCTTTCAAGGAATAAAATCTGCTTTTAGTAAACTTCGATACGGTAAATTGAAAATAATTCTACTGCCAGTAGAAATTATAATTGACATTGTGTGTGTTTTTATTTAACTTACCTACATTTAAGTTGTATTTTTATTATAACTTCAATTTTAAGAAATAACTGTTTTCATATTCTCTGACATAAAAATACTGTTCATTCATTTTTAAAGGTTAATTGGATTAGAATCATGAATCAAAATATATGTGCCTGGCGCTGTTTCAATGTAGCCTGAAGTGGTTTGTAAACGTAAGGAATATAATAAAATTATACTATCGAAAATAGTATGACCTAAGTAACAGGCCACGAAAAGACTTTTGGCAGTAACAATCATTTTGATTTGGTCAATACTGTTTAGAAGTGTCAACTCAACCATAAAATTTTTGATTTAAATAAAATAATATATAGCCAATCACAAGCTAGCTTACGATCAACTTGAAGTTTACTTATTGCGTCAAATTTCAATTAAATTACATCAAAGTAAATTTGTATAAAAACGGTAAATGTGACTATTTTCAATTCAGATTATGTTCAATTAAACGTTACTTTATTGATCAATATATAAACATTTTTTTAATTAAGTTACTAAACAATAAATTATTTCAATCGATATTTTAGTAATCTGTTGTAACTGGTCTGTGCCGAAAATTAAAATAGATGCATATTAATATATTATATACCCACACAGCTTTCATAGTCAGTCGTCATTGTATTAATATTAAACATTCAGTGTTTTTTTTTAATTCCATTATCTTTTTTAAAAATAGTAACAATTAAGTAAAATAATGTAATGTGCAATCACTGCCTAACCAAAATATCACAAAATCAATTATCTATCAATGAAGCAAACTTAGTTTTAGGTACCCGAACTTACTATGATTATTATTTTTTATTTCTTAAAGGGCAAAAAAGACTCTTCATTTCATTAAATATTTAATATTATTTTGTATATATTCGTTTTAAGAACAGTCATATTTTCTAATTAAACTTATTTTGTATAAGATCATAATTTCAACTATTAAACTTTGTATGCATCACCAAAATGTCTCGATAAGTTATATTATTAAAGAATCTGGTTTTTCTTTAAGTTATCTTAAGAAGAAATGTTATTTCATTTAGTTAGAAATGTGTGGGTGTTAGTTGTAACATAATATGAATTAATTTAGGGTATGACTGTTAATTTGAGGAAAAATGACAATGCAAAGATCTTCGAATTGGTTATATTGATCCAGTAAAGTTATTCATGGAGTCATTCATGCAGCTTGGAGTGTTGAAAAGCAATTAAACACACTTTTAGGGATGTAAATAAAATTCCTCACTTATGAAAAAAAAAATGTCTATCATTTCTCTCTTCCTCAGAATAAGTAAATACCCTTCTTTCACCTCCATATTTCCCTGTCTCCCGCCAATTGCTTTGCTTCCTCCCATGACATGCCAGCATCCCTCAGTTCCGCCGAGTACATCCTTTGGATAGTACCTGACGGACATCCGAGACGCCGGAATCCCACTGGTCGAACGAAAAGGCAGGCAGGATTGAGGCTTTCCGGAGGCATCCGCAGCACGTGACCCAGCCAGTTCCAACGTCTCTCCATAACCACTGACGTGACAGGACGCTGTCTTGTACGCTCATACTTATCTCTGAATTTCTCACAAAATCAAACCACCTCACCCCCATTATCTGACGCAAGCATCTGTTCTCGAAGCTCAGTATACGGTTTTTCTGAGTCTTCGTCAGGTGCCATGATTCGCAACCGTAAAGCAGTACCGTCAGAATGCAAGCGTTGAACAAGTGGCATTTGGTTTTAATAAAAACCCACTGGTTATAAAAAATAAAATAAATAATCAAAGACATGAAGGCTACATAAAATTGGTTTGATTTAATATGAAGAATCACATGTCTCAAATGCACTTATTTATTAATGTTTTGAACAATGACATAATTTCAAATTTGGAAATAAACGATTTTTTTTTTATATATTTAAGAGAAAAGATGTAAATTAAATAATTAACTTGAATGAATATCAAACACCTTGACCGACTCCATATGGATTTATTTATTCTTGTTTATTCACTTTTGATTTTTGGTTCTTCTTCTGGACGCTACAGTCTGGGTTGAACCTGTTCCGCCTCAATCAATTTCCTCCACTCCACTCGATCCTCTGTCCTCCTACACCAGTTGCTGAGCTTCAATAGGTCCTGTTACACCCATCCATCCAGCAAAGTTACCACAACAGTAATAATTTGGTTTTATTCAATCTCTATTTTAAATACATCATTTGTAATTCAATAACATACACAGAGGACATGCTTTGTAAAAACTAATTATATACTTGTGCATTGTTTATCTGTTGGAATGTGAAAATCATTCTCCTCTGAGAAAAACTCTTTGATTGTTTATTGTAGTGATAGGTTTATAATTTGGTTTGTTGTTTATAGACATCAATTTTTATAAAAAATATCATAAATAATATTTTTAACCCTTTACAATAGAACAAAGTAGTAAATCAGAGATGTTATTCTTTAACTGTATGTGGTGAGAGCTTTGATTCCACCTCTTAGAAGTATTCAGACTCTCAGTTCTTTACAGTTTGATGTAAATGCACACTTCATGATTTTGAAGAAAAAAAAATAGGCAATGATACTTAGGGCCAAACTTTTTTTTATTTATTCTACATTCCTTAAAATACCTCCTTAGTTACCAATCCACCGATATCATATTATAGTGTTTTACTTAATAATTATGTGTTTTGGTTTTATTTTTCAAATGAACAAAAAAGGAAATAATCTGAAAAATTTCTTAACTGAACTTATTTTAACTTAAAAATAATTCGTAATATCGATGTATCACTATTAAAAAATATTTTTTTGGAAAAAGTGTATATATTTCTAAAAAAATATCATTGTTGAGTGTTGAATATATGTACAGTAAAACCCACATTTACACTATATTCGGGACCGTGTAATTGGGGGTGTGCATCTCATACAAAATTAGGGATTTGGTTTTTTGTTTTTTTCCGCGGAAAACACAAAACTAAGATTTCCCTTAGGTTTGAAAAAAATATATGGACGAAATATTTAGTTTTTGTAGTAGTAAATATCCCGCACACAGACGCCCAGCTATGCGTGTATAGCTTAGCACATGTTGAATACATAGACGCAAGCCAACATTTAACTGTATGCACGGCACAGACGATCGTCTCTTTGTAATGACAATGGAATGCGACCATGCAATTGGGGGATTTGCGGCGAATATTTCAAGCCAGCGCGTGATTCGGGGTAGTGTAATTGGGGGTTCCACTGTATATTGGATACTTTTTTCAATGATGACGTAAGAACCGATCGGCTTTGGCACTTATCGCCAGAGTAGCAAAATCCGATGTATCGTGTTTTGGCAACCGAAGGGTTAATAGAGCGACAAATTGGAGACCGCCCCGGGCGGCATATACCCTCGCTACGCCAGTCTTTTTTAACCCTGTAAGTTTTTTTTATTAAATTTGGTTTAGACTTCAATTTTGACTATTTATATAAAACCCCGTTTTTACATGCCCGGAATTCACGTTTTCCCGCCATTTGCGTAAACTTTTTATAATCCCATTTTGTCGAAGTATATTTTTTTCTAATCTTGAATCTATGTTTTCTTTCTAATTACGTCTTTTATCAGTCCCTCTAAAACCGTTAAAACGGGATTTCACTGTATTAGATCAAATAAAAATATAAAGCATATTTTTTGATTATGGGACGATTTTTGTTAGCGAATTATTTTTTGGTAAATTAAGCTCAAAAAAGCACTTGAATGAGTTGGGTCATTACCGCCTCCATTCATAGGGGGGCTATGGTTGGGTACATAAATTTAAATCACAAAGACAGTCAAATGTAGTCTTAAGGACTTATTTTTAGCCACTGGCAGCACTGATAAAGACATATTCCTAATATTTATAATTGACATAGCTCCCGGGAATTGATCAAAATGAATTAAAAGCTTGAATGAACTAAAAACTATTTCCAAGAACTATCACCAGCTTACCTTTTTGCATAAGGAGGTATAAAAAATAGATTACACCACTATAAAGAAATACACCCGATAGCCATAAAGCCATGGCTGCCATTTAATAATGAAAAACATGCATATTGTCAAATAATTGTCGTTTCAACTAAGCATACCCTCGATTTATTCAGTGCTTGTAATTTAAATCGTTCTAAACGACCATTATAATTTAAAAATCAAGAATAACATGACATTGTCATTTTATTATAATATGTAGTTTTGGCGCTTTAAAATGTGATACAGAAGGCAGTGCAACCACTTTATTTTGTACTTCACTCTATGTAGCGCATACGGGTTGACTCAGAGTGTCAATTTATGGAAAAGGCAGATATTTTAAGTAAGTGGATTAGTTTAGCATTCACTGTCTTGATCGAAGATTAACTTAACAATGAATTCATTCGCACCGTAGGCCGAATTGTTTACACTCGTGTAACAGGAACAGGAAGTGTGGCTAATGTAATATGGCGATTTATTCTATAGTTGTCGACATCCTGATCCTGTCACTTTCGATTTGAAACTTTCGTGACGATCTTTTTTTTACATTTACCTTTTCAATATTTTTCATAGCGCGTCCTGATAAAATGTATCACACTATAGTATTCAAATGTAAAAACAATATCATTCCATACAGCATATTCCACTTCTATTATATGTTATTAATGTCGAAAGATTATCTGACAACATGCCTACTTATGTACATTCAATAGTTACCATCTTGCATTACATTTGTATATTTATTTGGACACAATAATTTTATGTTATTGTTGACAGCTAAATATAGTATAATGTCTGCATTATTATTTCATAAAGAATCAGAAACACAACACTCAAATTATATTATTTTAATAAATACTCATGCAATTATCACAACATAAGAACAATTATGTACATTTAATTAATATTCATCATTTTCTCTGTCAACCATAAAATATTCAATGAATTATAATAATTGGAAATTTTTAAGAACAAGAGAATTTTACCATTGAAAGAATATTTTATAAAGAATTGTATGGAAAGACTGAAGTACTTATTCTTTTTTAATGGAATTGAATTCATTAGTGGAATATGTATTAAAAAATCTTATTCTAGAGATGATTTTTCCACACTGTTAGTAATCAATTGGTCATTATAGACAATATTAAGTTAAGAAATGAAAAAAAAATGTTAATGTACAACGAATTTCATGAAAATTTTACTTTCTCGGAATAGGTTTTTAAAAAACGTTGTCTTTCGCTTGACTGAGTGCAACTGCCATTGATTATTAACAGCGTCAAAACCATAAGACTGCTTAATTCTGTATTGTTTATTTAAAATAATTTATATTGTTTCATAGCAGCGTTGGCCAAGACGTCGACCATTCCTAGTCGACCCGTCTGATGCTTTGTAATAAGAATTGAGTTTTTCTTTTATTATCAATTCATTTTGTTTGTCTTTCATACAATTTTTTTTGAATTACTGCTCTTCTTATGACAACTTAGCACAAACCGTGTTAGTAGACCACTACCACTGAAATCAGTATTAGTTCGCCTGGAGAGGTCAAAAGTTTGGCCACACATGTTATATAGTCATATTTTTCACTAATTTTAAATACATAATAGTATAATCGTTACCTGTTATTCCAGTTTACAGTTACACAGCAAAGTTATCCATTTTAAATTAAAAATGTGTTTTCATTCGTTGTTGCCATTCCATCAGGGATTAATAATAAACAACAATCACTTTCATTAATTATTTGTTGCATAACTAAACACTCTTTTATTCCAGGCTTATGGAATAAGATAAAATAATGATTTGTGCTGAAGAAAACATGGTCGGTCTTGATGTGGCAACGTTGATACCTGTAAGTTATTACTTTTGATATTCTAATGAATGGCTGAAATACACCGAACTTCTAAGTATTAATTATGGGTACTTCATTATTGAGGCTAAACAATTAATGATTTAATATCAATATAACCTAAGATACATGGATAATGTAATAGTTTCAGAAACTTTATTTTATCTGCTAGTATGAAGCTAGTAAATAATATGCTTAGTATAAAAAGGAGTTAACTGAAAGCGCAGTCATTTTCGTTTTAATTAATAATCAACAAGTATTATAAATGAAGAGTACATGCTACTAACTCAACTATGATAGCACCCAAAAGCATTACCATGACAACGATAGTATTTTATGGTTGACCGTAATTGATGTTGAATTGTATCGAAATGATAAAAAAATGAATTACGAAACTTACACATAACTTTTACAGCAGAAATTAAATCTGTATAAAACAAATATATCATTTTAACTGACGGAACACATTTTATTACAAAGGAAAATAGTATTATATACAACAATAGGTTTATTTTACCCTTGATTTGAATTTAAAGTACATACAAATAACATTTTTAGTTTCTTTGCTAGTCTTCTATTGGTGAAAAAAAAAATACTAGTTTATACATCAATAATTAGTAAAATAAAAAATTGATAAAAGCCAGTTGTATAGAATGTTAAAAACGACTCAGTTAATTTGGATACCACTTTTAATATTATAACTTTCTGCTGTATGGCTAATTTTTTTTTGACAAATTACTTCTACTTTATAAAAATTTCATACTCTTGGAAAACTATAACTTTTTTTAAAAATGCGGCGGTAAACCATGTAATTTATTTTTAATTAGATGGATGAAATCATACTTGAAATGCTGGACATTGTTATTACCAAACTATAGAATACTTTAAAAAAAATTTTTTTTGGGTGCCTTAACAGTTTCCATACCTACCTTGATGCGTGTTTTATCATCAATAGTAACTTAATCTTTCTTTGTTATAGGTGGAAATGGGGGAGACTTTAGTGACCCGTCATAGAACCCAATCATCGATGGTGGGCGATCTCGGCAAGAAACTTTTACAGAGTTCTCGAGAAGGTCACATGGACGCTGTTAAAGACCTTCTCTCCAAAGGTGCTCCTTTCAACTCTGACTGGGTAATACATATTTTTATATTTATCTTTAAAATATATATTTTTTTTTTACACATATCTGCTCTTCCGCTTGTTCACCTTAAACTTTTCGGGGAACTACTAACCTGTTCGCATTTTCCATAAAAATGCAAATTATGCCTTTATAATTCTTTCTTTCCAAACATTATTATTCTGTGTTATACTATTATTTTAATAAGCGGACGATGATTTCTAGGCGATGTTCTCTAGACCTTGTAGGGGATATATCGATGGCCTAGTTCCATAGAATGATATTTTGAGTTATATTACCTCTTATATTTGAATTCCTCATTTCTATGGATCCACAAAAGTACAACTAGTAAAAATTACTTGTTTTCTTTTGGTAGACAGATGTTTGCATATGGAAATAAAGAAATATGCGTGGGAATCAATATTACAGAATGCATATACAGTGGAACCTCGATCTACTGTTCTCGCATTGTTCGTTTTCCCGCATGGATCGTTTATTTTCCCTAGTCCCGGCCAAACACCCATAAGAACAATGTAAAATAATCCCGCATTAATCGTTCCCCGATTTACGGTTTTCCTCGATCTATCGTTTAAATATTTTGATCCCGTCACA
Source organism: Himalopsyche anomala (assembly GCA_031772345.1). Lineage (NCBI taxonomy): Eukaryota > Metazoa > Arthropoda > Insecta > Trichoptera > Rhyacophilidae > Himalopsyche > Himalopsyche anomala. The sequence goes on from CM062830.1 coordinate 16,107,371, forward strand.
AATATTATTTCGATTGACCGTTGAATATTTCTCATAAATAGTTTTGCCTCGCATCTCGTTTCGCGTTTTTTCAGTGGAACCTCGATGTTCCGTTCTCGCTATTTTCATTTTATTGTATGGATCGTTTATTTTTTACTCGACCGAGACCCATAATAATAATGTTAAATAATTCCACATTAATCATTTACCGATTTCCTCGATCAATCATCTAAATATTATCGTTATGTCCCAATTACTATCCCGATTGATCGTTTTTGTTACATATATTTTTTTATTCATTCATAAATAGTCTTACATTGCATCTGGTTGCGCAAAACTAAAATCCCTAAATGAAGAAAACTAGAACTCTAACTGAGAAACTGATAACAATTCAAAGCATTTAAAAAAATTTAGGAGAAAAACGAGTCGACATATGTATATAGCAAAAAAAGTTAACCTAGAAAAGAACACGAGTTTTAAGGGTGTCTGTCAAAATTTAAGTACCAAACTACAAATAGGCAACTGAGTATGCATTTAAGTTATATTCAAGTTATCTGGAAGTTATTCTAAAATTAAACATTTTTTGGTATTATTTGAAGATTTCCCGCATTATCGGTTTCCCGCATTATTCGTTGATTTATTATGGTCCCTTGGAAAACGTAGAATCGGGGTTTCACTCTACATACAATTTCTTAATTTCTTTTCAATAGGTCACAAGGAGTCATTCTAGTCTGCTTTCTGTAATCTCTTAAATCACTACAGAAAAGTCTCGTATAATTATTTTTTGTGATCTTTTTCCCAGCTCGGAACGTCAGCTCTGCATCTAGCGGTTATCAATAATCACTTTGACACCTGTGAAGCTTTACTCCGAGCCGGCATAGGGAAGGACAGTCGCACAAAAGTTGACAGGACACCGCTGCATTTTGCCGCTTACGAAGGTCATGCTGATATTGCTAAATTACTCCTGGAAAACGGCGTTGAAGTAGACTGCAGGGATATGGTAAGTATTTACTTCAACGATCGACATTCTCACCCAAAAATTTCCAGTCGAATACGGGAACCATAAAAAGATACTGTAGGTCCTCTATTTACGCGGTTGATGCGTTCCGAAGGATTCAGCGCATGTCTAAAACTGTTTAGGTCGAGGAATACTTCATTTTTGATATATATGTAAATTAATGTGTAAATTGTATTCACAGTTTCATACCATGAGATATACAATAATGAAAATATAAAAACAATATATGTGATTTTCATTATATTTAGAAAGCTTTGAACCAGTGAATAATATCAAAAGTTGACTCACCTAAATAAACATATAATAGGTGGACCAGGAATTCCGCCATTATTTTGAAACGGTCAGGATTGAACCAGTCTGTGTCCATACCCGGTGGAGGTAACACGTTAGTTGAGCTTTTTTTTCGTCGTAATTTGTTGGATATCAAATTTATGGAGCTTCAAGTACCAGGACGCGCCAGCGTCAAGGTTCTTCCAGTCTCCTTCATCGATAAAGATTTTGAAAAATTGTAAATTGCATCCCCTTACCGTCGTTCGCAGACGGAAGGGCGCGATCACTACAGAGATAAGAAGTTCACGGGAACTCCATATGCATCATTTTGCAAATCACATTCCATATACTTCCTCCATACTATATCCGTACATGTACACACACATGCGGATACATACATACACACATACAGTATACAAATTGTTTTTAAACAAAGAGAGTCATTTTCGTGATGCTAAGTTCGTTCTAAAATTGACAATTTTATACGACATAAGATCTATGGAGGGTCGTCGAGCAGGACTGCTCTGGGTCTAAAACGATTCTCAGGCAGTGTCTCGTCATAGTTGTGGAGATCAGAGATCGTTGGGTTAGAATGTTTTCCTACCTCGCTGTGAAACTTTTGTGATATTTCACGAACGAACTCGCGGATGGTAGGTATTTTCAAGTCTCTGTGAAGCAGCGAGTTACGCACGTACCACGGGGCGTTACATATCTGTCTCAGTGATTTATTTTGGACAATCTGGAGAGTCTTCATATGTTTACGGTGAGCATACGTCCATATTGGAGCAGCGTACACCATGATTGGACGAGTAATTGCTGTGTAGAGGAGCAGCTTGCTTTTGAGAGTAAGTTTGCTTCTCGCGTTAAGCATAAAGTACAACCTTGCCTTTGTAGCATTAGCTTGACGTTTTTTAATCGCGACGTGTTCATTAAATTTAAGTCGACTATCTAGCGTGAGTCCAAGATACTTAACCGAATTGGACCACTTGATCTCTGCGTTGTGCATGCGTATGCAAGAAAAATTAGGTTTTCTAATAAAACCCTTTGAAAACATTACTGCCGCGCTTTTTTCGGTATTAATTTTGATTCGCCATTTGTCGCACCAGTCTGCTATTGTATCGGCAGCAGATTGAACCTGCGTGACAGCGCCTTGTCGATTTCGAGATTTAGCTAAAATAGCCGTATCATCTGCATATTGTGCTATAATTTTTCGTCGTAATTTGTTGGCTTTATTTTTCATACATAATTTGTTTGTTTTTTCTTAAGCCCAAATCGACGACGAAGATTTGCGTCAATACATGCTGCTTTATTTGATGACGGATTAAAGGCAACTGAGGCTACTGAAACTATCAATACAATTTATGAAGATGTTTTAAAATTCAATAGATGTCAATCCTGGTTTTGAAAGTTCAAATCGGGTGATGGTAGTTTAAAGAGCCTTTCCTTTGAGTGGACGACAATCAAATATTGATGAAGATAAATTAACATCTTTAGTTGATTCCGATCTACTTCAAACCGTTTACAAATTAAGCCAGAAACTCAGATCTTCTTGGTCTACAGTGCAATTTCATTTTAAATGGATTGGGAAAGTGCATAAGATAGGTATTTGGATGCCGTACGAACTATCTGCAGCATTTTCACGAACACTTATAGGTCAATTTATTGTGAGGTTTCTGTACATTACTGAAAATTTACAAAATCGTGTATATTAATTCCTTTATTGTTTTATTTAAAGCTCCGAATGACACCCCTCCATTGGGCAGTAGAAAGGGGCCACGGCGAATGCGCTCACATTCTGCTCAACTACGGTGCTGACCCCAAAGCCGAAAGCAAATTCAAGAAGACTCCTCTATCCATCTCTATCAATATGGGCTGGACGGAAATGACCGAGACCCTCAAAATTACTTCAACGCTCGAAGCCACACAGAGCATACAAGTCACTGAAGAAAGTGAGTCGTCTGCATATCACACAGAATGTTTTTGTTATTGTTATATTAATATTAATAGTTTTGGGGTTAACCAAAAATTATTCAGCTGTTTTAGTTGATATAGATAATATCACTTCGTGGATGGTAAGTATTAGGGCTTATACAAAAACCGACTTTTGAAAAAACCGGTTTTCGAATGTCAATATTGTTCGAAAACCAGTTTTATCCGGTTTTCGAAGTTTTACAAAAAATTGATAATTCAATTAAAATAGCGAGAAAAAGTTCAATTTTTTTATGTTGTTTATTTATACACATAATAATGCACAACAAGAAATTATTTGGTGCTACTCTTCAGAAAATATGATTTAAGAAAACAAAGCTTCTACTGATCGTTTTGTAACAAAATTTCCTGATATCGAAAATACCCTTTCGCTGGGTAATGATGTGGGGAATATGGTCTTTAAGTCATCAAATAAATGATCAAAATTTCTGTCCTTTTGTTTATAGACTCGTTTATTTAAAATTTGGCACAACCGGTTACGAAGTTGAAAAACCAGTTTTCGAATGTCACAAATTTAGTCAAAAAACCGTGAGTATCAAGTATAGTAAGACAAGCCCTAGTAAGTATATAGCACTTTTTTTATCGGGCACCTTTAATAAGAGAACTAAGCAATTTTCAATGATTTGTGCTAAAATATACTATTTTCTAACTAAAACAATACATATTTTCAATGGCACCCCCTAGCACCCAGTACAATTCCGACATTAGCGTGCCTACACTAGTATGAAATATAAGATTGTCTTGTATTGTAAACTGCTGATTTAAAGAAATTTACTTACCTAAGATTACTTACTGCTAAAATTAATAGGTATTTCTACAAAATATCAAAGAAAATTTTCTCGATTGGAAAAAAAATAATAAGATAAAGGACAGTCGACTGTTGTTTTTTTTAATCTTTTTAAGTATTTTTTATGATTGTTTTTCGTGTAAAATAAATATTTTCTCTAATTTTGTTGTATTATACATACCAAATGGCAAATTTTCATGTCGCTGGATAGACTTCTAGGAGAATCGAATTTTGGTACTCGTTTAGTGAGATCGCGAAACTCTACTGTAAATTCTCTATAATACTGTTAATAGACATCACCTCTTATCTTAGCAGGGTAGTGGGACTCGTGACCATTTATGGTAGTATGGTATTACACGCCGACAAACAAATCTGTTTTTATACATTTCCTGCAATCAACAATAAATGTCTTCATATCTGCATTTTAAGGAAACGTGTCTAAAATATTTATGAATAATTATTTGTTCTAAATTTCATTCAAAAGACACCGGATTCCAATTGTTTCTTGTCTGATGTTTTTTTTTTTTGTTTCCAATATCGTTTCTTTTGAACAGATCTTTCTTACAGTATCCGGTCTAGTAATTTCAGCTGTCATATTATTATTCATGGTATATGTAGTATTTTTTTGTATATAATTAATAGATCATAATAGAAATATTGATATAAAATCATACTGATAATGTTCCTCTTTTATTGCTATCCATAGTGCAGTCAATAAGGAGCGACTTAAAAACATCAGCGCCCCTACGTTCCTGAGTAATTATTTTATACGCACATAATATATAGCATAGTAACTTATTATAAAAACAAGTAGTGTTTATAATATCAAAACGCGCATCGGTATTATATATAATATTAATTTGTCTTTTCAACGGAATATAGTGTTATGCAAGTTTTTTCAAAACATCATCAGAAGAAGTCACTCACAGCAGTTGCCTTAAAATGCTATAAATCTCCTCAATATATTTACAAAGCTTCAGAAAGAAAACTAATCTCAGTATTAGCTCCTATTAGACCACGGGTTCCCAACCTGGGGGTTGCGAAGGGTTTTCTGGGGTGTCGCCAATTTTTTTCTATTTTGGATTTGAACAACAAATCGAGGATTTCAAATTCCTCGGTGAGCTAAAAAACAAAATGGTGTTTCAGAGACAATCAGTATAGCAAATCGAGGATTTCAAATTCCTCGAAGGGGGTCGTCTAGTCACATGGCTTTTATAAAAAGGGGTCACCACTCGAAAACGGTTGGGAACCTATGTATTAGACTAATCTATCCATTAACACATTCAGTGCTGAAAACACAACTAGTGTTTTGTAATAGATGACTTCACACGCTGGGTGCTTATGACACACTAGGAGCATCATACAACCGTGCCACTTAAGTCCTCAGTGCAGAACTATTCGTCATCTTCATCGGTTTCTTATTACATTTCAGTGTGACACCAATATACTTCTAGTTTGATCAGTAGTGAATGGGCTAACTTACATATTTTGTATTTGAGACAAACATACATGTATTTGTAAGTCGAGGCTATACTATATAATTTATGCTCTAAGGCCTCAGTCTACAATAAACGCCGTCAGCTGCGTACAACGTGACGGCCGATGAATGCTTATTATGAAGACACCTAGTGTCAGGAAATGCTTCAGAAACTATATCAGTAGTCAACGATTTGATGTCATTTTTGGCATTTCATGTTCTCTCTAAATCTTCCACGTTGCAAAATCAATGCATCATGTTTATAACCCAAACTATTACCGTATCTTAATAAGTAGAAGCAACTCATGTTTTACACCTTCCCAATTTTTCTTATATTTATTTCTTTTTATAGATTTCATCATTTTTTTCGAATTGTTTAACCACCATCAGCAATACTTTCCCATTATTATTTCTAACTCTCGGTTTTCGTATTTTTCTTCTTTTCGATAGATATGGAGCAAGAACCTGGACCAGAATTCGTATTAAGAGAAGAAGACGACATGCAAAATTTCTCCAGTAATATTTTTTTTCATTTTTAATTTTCCACAGAGCTGCTTTTATAAAATTTAAATGACTATTTTTAAGTAGATGCATATTTATCATTTGAGGCAAACTGCCAATGTGCCTGATATGTTTTTAAATTTAAATCACTTAAGGTATTCTCCCAGGGAAAAGACATCGCTAACACTTGTGCCCAAAATCTCAAATGTTAAGTTGAAATCAAAATTTTATATCTATGTGATCGTAAGCTGGTCTCCTACGGCTAGTTTATGTAATGTTTATTTCAACTTTAGTAGATTGATTTTGTCATATTGGGTTAGGTCATACAGTGAATGTGATCTAGCTGGCGCAGCCTCTCAATCTTAATTCCATAGACTGTGCTGTAATTTTCGTGCTGGCTATGAGCTCAGCATTTTACCTGCTCCTCCAATTGTTGCTGTCTGTAAATAATCCATATTACCATACCGCTGACGTGTAGTGTTTCAATTGATCTGCCCTCTCATGTTCACAGACCCACTTATTGGCGGTCTGTGACGTCTCAATTCAAATGATAACCCATTTCTGATACTGAAGATAAACCTAAATTCTTATTTTTGATAATGTTAAAAAACCGAATCAATAGCACCACGTTTTTATAACACTTGTTATCAATTCAAACGTATTAAGTAAACAGTGCAAAACTCGCATACTTTGACAGTTGTCATCGTTTTTTGTCTTAGCCTACGCCCTTCTGGTCGCAATTTCTGAGGAACTGTTGTATTATATTATCACATAACACCTACAATGATTTTGAAACATAAGTGTGATTAGCTGATAGTAATAAAATTTCTCCCGACGGGAAAAAAATATGGATGTAAACTATGAAATTCTTAAAACTTTTACTTAGAAATATTGACGTTAATGTGTATTAAATTATTCTGTTACAGTGAAAATTGAAGAACCTCAAATGAACGAAATTGAAAATGAGCCGATGGATTCAGAGAAAGAAGCTCAAAATGCCTTAGCTGCGCTATTGCCTCGGGTATTGTAAATTATTAAAATTACCTGTCATGTTTGATTTCAGACGGCTTATTTTAATAAGATTTAGTGAGGCACAATCTTACAAAATAATTTAATTTTTGCAGTTAATCGCTGTTCTAGTACCATTCGGTTGACATTAAATATGAAATGGTAATACTGGTCAAATCTTAGGTTTTTTTCTTCAAGGCTTAAATTAAATAATACTTATATTTTACTAGCTTTTACTGCTTTGCCTAGAATTAAGATACTGATTTCATAAAGAGAGCGAAGCGAGTGGTTCCTTATTACATCCAGAATCAAAAAGGTGCCTGGACATGGCTATGACACGCGGATGACTCAGGCTAGCCTGAATCCCATCTGTCCCTTCATAGATCATGGATTTGATGGACACTGGCATGATTTTGAAGGAAGCAAATAGAGAATTTTGGAGGCACTATTTGTAGACCATACGCTCCGACATGGAAACTTCCAGTCCTCATGTGGACTGGAAGTTTCCAAAAAACATTTTTTGAAAATGATCACAAAATTCAATACACCAACTGTGCATGTGCTGCAATTAAAAGTTGAGGTGTAATTACTTAATAAATATAAATAGTATATTAATTGCAAATCTTGTAAAGGATTTTTCATTTCTTGTATTTCCCAATATGTCTGCATAACTCACAGTTTATAGGGGGCGTGGTAATAATTTGCAAGCTAAATTTTTATTGGATGATCATTCCAGCTTGAAGAATCAACAAATGAAGCGACAATGCAACTTTTGAAAGACCACGGAATCACAATGCTGCCAACGGACAACTCCAACACGGTCACGTCAGCTGTGCTAAGTGGGAGAAAAATTGTTCTCTCTGGTAATTATTATTCTAACATTTCACATTTATCAACATACATATCTATCTTCAATAAGAAACATGAAGAACAATTATTCTGTCGAAAGCATTTTACATTTTCACTAAATATTTAGTCCATTCTAAGTTAACACTTTATAGGCGGGAAACATAAAAATACGTTTTTAGGTACTATTGGTAGAATGCGGTCACGTAATAATACATTTTTTTCTACTGATGGTTGTTAGCGAGACACATAATATCACGGGTTTGTTTGTTGGTGTGAAATAAAATGCTGTAACTAATTACCGCTAGTCCAACTTCTTTCCTTTATTATTAAGGTGGAAGTTTAAGCTAATAAACAAAAAATCGACCATATTATGGATTTATTTCGCGATCTCCATTGCTACATTAGTTTTGAGTCGTTTTACATGTTATATATTACTATTTTTCATATCGCTTGCGTTGTTCTGTTTGAGTTATTGTTTCGTATTTTATTATTACCATTTTATGAGACGTTTTACTAACAATAATGTCTTTAAAAAATAATAAGTGACTATGAAGATTACGCCGACAATTTATCAGATAGTTCGTTCATGAAATAATAATAATCAATAAACGTGTTGGTAGATTGACTCATAGATTTGATGATTTCTTCAAAATAACTGCCACGGCAAGTGACCCTTTTTGACAATAAGCAATAAAACCCATAATTTATTATGCCCTGAATGTTCACACATGGTATTTTTTTTAAAAAGGCGACACATGTTTTTCGAATATTTAGGCCATCATATTTCACAGTTCCAGTGATAGTAAATTTGTAGGAATGGGGATTTTATGCTATAATTATTTATATAATTGTATGTTATGGATTAATGTTATTTTTTATACAGAATATTTTGGATATTTCATATTGATAACAAGTGGAGTGCTATCTACTAAATTAATAACAGGTTTTTATATTCAGCTTAGAAAAGTAGTGAAATTATGATGTATTCAAAATGTTTTCACTTTATTTTTAATGATTAAATGTCACATATGATTTCTTTGAAAATTTCAGCCGAAAATATTGTTCGGTTTAGAAGTTCTGTTGATTTTAAGAATGTAATATATTATTGCGCTAATCACTAAAAAACGCCCGCTACAGGCTAGAGTCTATTGTTTGGACCGCCCGACTAAGAAATGTTAATCAAATTTCATATTAGAAACCGCAAGTTGATAAAAGGCTTTTAGATGTGAGTCTGCAAATGAAATTGTAGTTTATCACCACCATGTGTATCTATAATTTTAAAACAACATTTAATGCTCGTCGAACTGACAATCCTTTACTTAATTTTCAGACGCCGGAAAACTAGTCCTCAAAGACTGCAAATTCCAGAAGGAACCTCCGAAACCTGTCGACATAAAAAATAAACCTACCATATTACCGACAGGGAAATTAAAAAGCACGAAGATATACACGATGAGCAGCAGTCAATTCCTCGCCATCACAGGACAGTCGAAACCCAACATCTTACAGAAAGTTCCGTTGGATACTATAAAGAAAGCCGCCTCCAATGCCGGATTAAACTTTGTACAGATACCCAAGAAAGGTCAGGTCCTCAACATGGTCCCGGGAAAGGTCACTCCTCTTGCGAAAAATGTTAATATTGTCAATACAATACCGCATAAAAATCCTCCTAGCACGATAACTGTAGTGAAAAAGGCGAAGGCGGACGTTTTAACGGTGCCGCACAGTGCCATAAAAGGGGAAATTATCAATCTCAATCAGCTGGCGGGGCAAGGAAAGAAACCTCAACTTATTCAGCTGAAGAGTGGAACGGGTATGGGTAATTCCGTGAAAATCGTCATGAACAAAAACAGTTTAGGTAAATTTATGTCGCAGATGCCACTGACTTCCACCCAAATCAGCAACGGCAGTATAATACAAAAGGTATTTTATACAATTTTATTATCACCAACCGACTATGTCAATATCAAACATATATACGTGAATAATTAACAATGATTTCAGCGGAAGTTCTGTTTTATTATAATTAAATTTAAAAAATCATTCATATTCAGACTAACTTTGCACAGTTTTAAGATGCTTTTCAAAACGGAAACACATGAGCCTTCGAGAAGTGAAGTGAAAAGTAGTTAAATGGTAACACTTTTCTACAGTACTTAAATAATCACGTCTTTACTTGGTGTTTTAGTGGATTCCATAATTTTAGTTTAGGTAGATAACACCATTGCAGTGTGTATTTACTGAGCTCGCTTCACTTTTACAATACTTTAGGATATGTATGTAGAATATTACTACGTATCTAACTCATTTTTTTCTAAAACACCACTTGGTTCACTTCACCTCCGAGGAGGACTCACATGTCACACATATGTGGTTTCAAAACCAGCAGAATTAAAGAGTTATCAATTTTAATTCTATGAATAAACTTATTTACTTTGCAATCTGATGACAACCTTATAAATATATACAGGTATAGAGCGAATACAATAATCATTATGCTAAGCATGAAGATGTCCAATGTGACTATATGGTCTTAATATGTGAGAATAAACCTGCAGAGGTAGTTACGTTTTAGTAGTACATTTTCGTGTAAATGACAATAATTCTTTATTTGATAATATATTTCCTCTTTTTGTTTTTCTAGCCCAACAGTCCGCTCAAGACCACCATCGCGATAGAGAACAAGAAATCCGACGGCATGTTCTTGACAAATATTATTGACAACTCGAGTGAAGTGGGGAAATTGAAATCAGAGTTAGCCTTAGCGAAATTAGAAATAGAACAATATAAAAAAAAAGTGCAGTCAATGCAGAGTGAAATTCTAGTGTACAAAAATAAACTGAAGTGTAATGCAGTAAGTGCCCTTATGGATATTGAAAGTGGTTCAATCGAGTGATAAAACTAAAACTAATTTTATGTAAAATGCTTTTGTATATTTATAATGCTGAATACGCATCGTTGTATATATTCTAAGAAGAATACAGATATATTATTTCAGGATTTCAGTCAAGCCTTCACAATACAAAATTACTTTCTTTAGTAAGTTGAAAAGTTACCTCATTACAATGCTGGCAGGGCATTATCTAAGAGCAGTCGATTTTTTTTCTACATATTTATGGCAGATACATTTTTTATGCGTAATACATTACAAAAATCAACAACTCGTTACTGTGCCATTTTATTTTCCACATCAGTATCTTCTTCCGACTGAGATTCCAGTACAGATTTCATTGTCCTGGAACTCCTCTTTCTCGGAACACTTGCACGACTCGGGAATAAAGAAAGGGAATCAAATAATATAAAAAGCACTGTATGAGACATGGCCAAAGACGAAGAGAAGATTGAAAGTCATCTGTTCGGCGTCACTTTTCATAGAAGATAATAATGGATCATGGAAAAGGCTAGTTGTGACCTAATTGCTATTTCTGCACCGCGAGGTATTAAATATCACAGACATAAAAAAGACCTTCAGATGAAAAATGGAAAAAATCAATCAAAATCAACCCTGATTTGACTTGAACCCTCGATCATGCACTCGAATGCGAAACAAAACTCCAACATGTTACCGTTTGGCTACGGGACTGGCAAATCATAGTAAATTGCAACTGAATTGTTTGTTACATAAAAATTCGTTTCTTCAAGTGGATTTCTTATTTAAAATCTTTAAGTAATAACTATTGTTATGCCTCTTCAAGAAGCTTACAATTAACGCAATTATAAATTTTGAATTCTAGACAGACTAGAGGTTTTCATAATGATTAACTCTCATTTTGATATTGTGGAATGGTTATACTTATTCCTTTTGTATCAATTGCATGGTAAATATCATATTTTTTCATCAATCAATATACTTTTAAAGTCACTTGTCTGTTAACTGTGTACGTTCACCAGGGTTTACGCTACTCTTTCTGTTGTGTGGTAAAATTCAATAATTTATTATAGTGAATAGAACTCGAATACCCAACAATTTCTATTTCAAATGTGAATGCTCAATTATGTCCCGAATAGTGTCAATAAATTTAATTGGGGTCCATTTTTTCCAAACACAACACAACCCTAAGTGTGGCTTATCGGTACACACGCAATGCGTATGGTGTAACAGACAAATTCTCTATTTAAGGCACTATTTTTTATTATATCAAATGTTACCAGATAAATCTGAAGTACACGGTAGATACGTTTCACGCGGTACTGTGTAAAAAATATATCTATAATGAATGTAGTCTGCAGTCTCACGATTCTTTCCCCTCTTTGTCTTAGCTCTCTTTCGCATACCTATCTGCGCCTATATAGTACTGAGTAATAAGTACATACAAGGGACGTAGGAAATTCTAAACTACTGTTACGCATTGTAAAATGAATGTTCGTTTTTTTTTTCTTTATTTGCACCATGTTATTTCGAAATCGTGTAAAAAGCGAGTTCAGTGTAATCGAATTTGAAAATATCAAACTTTTATTCGTTCACCTAAATCCGCTTTTTGCAAGGTTTACTTCTTCAGTTTCGAAATTACAAGGTCTAATGTTATGGTATCATTCATTGATATATTTTTTTGCACGGTTTTTTGCTTGGAATGTATCTGCCATGTAAAAAGAGACTTGTGTATTCAGAAAACTAACTTCAAGAGAGTTTGTTACATTTTAGTTGTGATATTGTATGACAACGAATATTGATTTATTTTTCTTATAGTAATCGACTGTTTTCTTCCGAGATGAAAATGAATGAAGAGCACACTCATATATTCGAGATCTAGTTTTATTGTACAGTGGAACCTCTCATAACGAGTCTAATTTGTTCCAGAATCTTACTCGTTATGTGAAACACTCGATAAGCGAAACAATTTTTCCCATATACAACAATGTAAAATACAATAATGCGTTCCATACTGAAAAAAAAACATTTTTTATATTTTTAACACATTCAAGTAAAATTACATACTTATAAATTGTTAAGGAGCGTAGCAACCTGGAATGTGATTTTGATTTGCAAAAAACGATAAAAATCGACTAGTTTATTATTTATGACAAATAATTAATTCTTTTTTACTGGCAGACATTTGTTTTGCCGACGCTTCAAAATTTGGTGAAAATGTGACAGCATTATCATTGAACAAATTTGTAAAACGCATAGCCACCTTATTAGGCTGATGCTTCTCAATGTATGATACAACAGTTTCACATGCTTTCAGCTTTTCTCTTATTGCGCCAGAAGATTGTTGCTCCGCTACTTCCTCCTCCTCCATAACTTCTTGCTGTGAAAAACAATGCAACTCCATAAGCTTTTCGGTGGTCAGCTCTTGACTGTACTCTTTCACAAGGTCATCAATATTGTTGTTATTCACCTCCAGTCCCATGGTATTGGCCAAAGATACAATCTCGTTGACTGTAGACAGGTACTGTTGTCTCGTTGACAGGTACTGTTTCAAACCCCTCAAAATCACATTTGACAACGCTCCTTGGCAAAGCCTCTTCCAAGCTTAAGTGAGGGTTCACTTGGTAACCCCTTCACACGCCTTGTCAATCATCTTGAGATAAGCAACGATGTGAAAGTGATCTTTCCAAAACTCTGTGTCACTCCTTATGCGAAATGTGACACGTTAAGGGAGCATTTTTTTCACAATCTGTTTTGCTCGTTATGCGAATTACTCGTTATGAGAGGTTCCACTGTATTTGTTAAGTATGTCATGTGTTTCTGATGAAAGATAAGTATATTATTGTAATATAGTTCATACAGTTCATTTTCTCCCTTATGTCACAATGACATTTGGCTGTATCAGCACAACCATGAACTTAATACCATCTATGGTGGGCTTATCTTAGTCAGATTTGTTATTTTTGCCAGAATGAAAACCGGAACCGAACCGGAAAAAAATATCAGTTGTTTTTTTCAGTTCAGTGCGTATTTTGGTATTTTGGGCAAATCAGTAAATTCCTGGGTTTTTGGATTCGAATGTCTCGGAAGAGCTAAAAAAAAAAACAAGTCACACTGGTATTTCGGGAAAATCGGTAAATTTCTGGGTTTTTGGATTCGAGCTGAACTGAAAACCGTTATTTTTGTCGGAACGAAAACCGGAACCAAACTGATATATATTTTTTTACTTGAACCGGATAGAAAAAAATAGCAGTTCAAAGCCCTGGTATTTATGGTGCTCTTTGTCCATTTTCAAACAAATATAAAAGGTATTTTTAAAAATTACCTATGCCAAATATGAAGTTTTTTTCATATTCGGCATGTGTATCGTTGACGATCACATATTTTTTGATCTAATACATATGACATAAATTTGGCCGTGTATATACAATGTACATTATTTTAATGAAATTTACTGAAAAAGGCACTCTAGTACAAGGAATTCACTGTTTCATTTACAGTTAAATCGATTTAAATAGTACATATGTAAATTAAAAGACAATTTGAGATTTTACAATATATAACATCATATCGCCTGGATTCAAAAGTATTGTTTCAAAAACAAAGAGACAATAAATGTTTAAATGGGTTGGCACAAATATTGCTACAAGTTGATACGGGATAAATCAAAGAAAGTAAGTATAGAAGGATATGACTAGTGGCCGGCTAATCATTCCAGCTACTTTTTTACAAATTATTTTAGGGAAGATGGAAGGGAATTTGAAACATCGAACACGAATACATAAATAAGTTGAAAAAATAATTTATGAAACTGTCGGTAATGGCATTTTCGTGAGTACCGTAACCAAAGCTAAAGACGTTGACCACTTGACTGAAGACCCGCAGATTAGTTATCTAATTGGTGAACATCAATTCTTTGATGTGACAGAATGAGAGATTTACTTTTTGTCTGTGCTCCCAAGAGTTGGTTACCACTCAATACTACTTTTAGCAATATTTATATGCCATATTTTACTTTAAAAAGAATTATTTGTAAACTTGCCATACTTATGTTTATTTTGTTAAATATGTTGATACAAAACAAACACTGTTCATTGAAAAACGTCATTTGTAGACAATAATGTATACTTTTAATTCTGTGAGATCCTAAAAAAATCATTAGGATTAAGATATAGTTAAATACAATTGTCTCCTATCATATTTTGTTAAAAACATCACATTATATTTTTGTATTTTTATACAACTTGTGTTTATCGACAATATTTTTTTAACACAGACTTTTCTTGATAATGTTTTGTCTTCGCCTACCTTATGAGAATACAATAAAAGTTCCCTTTATATTTGTTAATAAATGGATATTTCATTTTTGCCTAATTCCCATTCCGTCGTAAGGTTTATCAAAATATGTAGGTAAGATTTCTTGAATCTCACTCTCGAATATTGGCTATTGGTTCGAGATGAATTCAAAAACAATGAATGTCATGAATCATCTATGACATAAAATGAATCTTTAAAATTATTGATGTAAAAAATCCATGAAGGATTAATAGAATTCTTAAAAGGTAAAATAATTAGTCAATTGTCAAAGTTGTCTTGTATTTTGTATCCTCCCTTATCGATGATAAACATCTGACAACAAATCGATTGCAATGTTTAAAAATCTCTATGCCTGTTAAAATATGGCGATATTCAACACAATGACTTCTCCTTGCTCCCTTCTAGCAAAAAAAAAATAACAATTGTGGCCTGATTTGTATTTTTAATAAAAACTTATCCAAACAAAATTGTTTAGTAAAAATGAGGAGCATCACAAACCAAATTTTAATAATCAAAATATTTTAGCAATAAAATAATCATGGCATGAATTTCGCCAAAATCGGAACACATCAATTGTGACAGAAATAATCAAAAACATTTATGGGAATGTGATAACTTTTCGGGAATGTCAACGCTGGTTCAAAAAATTTCATCACAGATTTTTAACCTTTACGTTCAGGGAGACCACAAAAAATTGAATAAGATGTTTTAGCCATCGAAATTGAAAAATTCTAACAGTGAAATTTCAGGAACTAGCAGATAAACTTTGAAATTGGTATTCAGGTAAAAGATACCATTTTTAAAAAAAATCTTGAGTGATTAGCACAAAGTAAGTTTTTATACGCATCAAATGAACTCATAAATCATCTACTGACATATATGAGCCGTTTCTTACGAGTTACGAAAACTGGATTCATTAGAATAGTCAAGGTACTCTTGAAAAAAGAAATTGAGACTCCTGTTTTAGAATATGCATTCTTAGAGATCTATATAAGGATTTTTTCCTGATGGCTTACCACAGATAAGCAATGTTACTCGATCTTTGGTTACTCAGAACTAGGGCTTCCAAACCGGTTAACCGGTTTTTCGGGTGTTTTAAAAAAACCCGAAACCCGGTTTATTTTGGGCGGTTAACCGGGTTAATTAAAAAATCTTTTTCTGGTTTGAACACCACGAGCTTTTATTAAACTATTCATATGTAGAGTATAAATATTTAAAAATGTTGTATGTAATAATAGTATTATAGATAGTACAAAATAATAAAGTATTGTACTGTTCAATTGTCTAATTTCTGTGCCATATCAATAATAAGTATGTAGTCGTAATCATAGACAACTATACTGCTTTCAATCAAATATCTGTAATACGAAAGGATTCTCATAATATCAATGATAATGGTACAAGTGAACCTTATTGAACCAAAAATACACATAAATACGTTCATCATTATATCTTTTAAATGAAAAAATATCCGAACCGAAAACTTGTACTGATACAAAGTAATTTAAATATTAGTAAACACAAATTTATAATCTACATTTTTTTCACGTATTCATTTGATTTTTATAAATCAGATTATTTATAATTATTAACAATATAATATTGGATATAGAACTTAAATATTGTATAATATATACGATTGCTATTATCCCGAGAACGTGAACGAATCGAAAACGAACAGTACCTGAACTTAAAGAGATGACAATTTGTATTCACTTTTTTTGCAGCATACACACAAAAAGGTTGAAGTGACCAAACCCATGTTTTATTACTTCCTTCAAGTTATAAAACAATTCAATTTTAAAATGTTTTTATTTTTATTTTCAAACAATCGGTGCCATAAATCGTCGGCTACTTTTAAGGGTCCATGTCTTTCCAATATGCACATGCGGCAAACAAAAGAAAAAATAAAGACGCGGAAGTAGGTATTCGAAGTGTCATACAATTGAACACTAGATGTAACATGTATTCCATTTCTTTTAAATAATTATTTAAAAATGTGACAATGTTATTCATACAATTGTTAGGACACTAGGAAATCGGTAGTTACTGACAAAATTACTAATATTTATAATAGGGTATATATATTATACTAAAAATAATTGCGCTTGTAGATTGGATGGTTTTCACTGGTACAAAGTGAACTTGATTTTTGATTTCGTTGAAAATATCACAAAATACATATTTAATATATTTTAAATATGCTATCACAACCATCTGTGCGTATTATATTTTATTTTAATTCAAAAATAAAATATTGTAGCCAAACTAAGTTCTATGGGGAGCTACACTACATATAAGTGAAAATGATCTAACCGAAAGTTCATTTAATTCTTAGCCTGTATAATGAGGTATATTAATATACAATATGTACTACATGGTTATTCAATAAAAAATGTTTTTTATTTAAGTTATATTTCACTCAATCACTCATGACGAGTATTCTCAACTGATTTCTAAAATGATAAATGTGAAATTAGTATAAAAGAGTGTTTTATTATTTAAAAATACCATTTATAAGCTAAAGTATTAAATAGCTAAACACCAGAAAAATCATCATTTGATGACACTTAAATGACAAGATTTTTTAAAAATAAATATTTTCTTTAAATAAAAATATTTTTTTAACCATACCCACTCCCAATGTGAAGCATATGGACTCCTGGTGGAGTTTATTTCAATTTCTTTCACGATAACTGCTTGTTACTCAGCTGCTCAACATTTCTTTTTCCAAAGATAGTAAAAATCGAAGGGTAGGGTTAGAACAGGACAAGTGACTAGCATTACGCTCCATGCTCAGGATAGAACGGGTCGGAGGGGGGAATTCAAGACATCACAAACATCCATGCCTCCAAACAGAAATTCATAAATCGATTTATAAATTTAAAAAATATATATAAAACTGTCTGTACCGGGATTCGAACCCGTGACCTTCTTAAACGAAAACAGCGATATATTTTATCTACTTTCTAACTGTATGCACTTATTGACTGTTTTTAAGTAATCTTAATACTTTTTTTTTGAAAAATGGGTTAGTGTAGTACTAAAATTGGTTTTTTGAAAATAAATCCGGTTTAAACCGGTTACCCGGTTTATTTATTTGAAAAAAACCGAAAACCGGTTAGTTTAAATGTCCGGTTAATTGGAAGCCCTACTTAGAGCTCACCTGCTTTATCATCAGATTGGGGTGTATTTCAACGAGACATTTTCATCCACAACTCCGCCGATTTGTCAGCGTTAAATATTTGCTTGGGGCAATACAATCTTCAATATTTCTTAGCTAACTTCTTTGAAAAAATTTGTCTGCTTCGGTGGATAAGGAGCACACGGCACCTTATTGCGGATGACTGCCCGCTAATGTTACCTGAGTTGAGAAAAATATCCTTCTTTTGCCAAGCAATATAAAATAGCATGTTTGACAACAGCGATGGAGCCATGTGGCATTTATCTCTTTTTATGTTTTAATTCTTGGCAGAAAGGCATTGTATTGAAATAAAATACAATTTTATATAATTATCAGGAGGTGTTATGCTTATCACAAGCATTTTCAACGGTTTTGCTTAGGAATGAAATAAAACAAGCAAGATCGATTGAAAAAAATATTATATTATCAAATTGTAATAATTTTCTAGTCGCATAGGTTTTTATAAAGAACAAATCACGTGTTACATTTATTCATAAACATAATATAGAACAAAGACTTACAAGTAAATTTCATTCTAGACTCGTAAAATTGCATCCTCCCTAACAAACTTATTAAATCACAGTTTTCTTGTGTGTTATATTTAGTATCCGTTGATGTTCACGTCCCGAACACGGGCGTGACTATTTTCGATTCGATTCAGACAAATTTCATTTCAACGGAAAATCTGACAACATTTGATTAAATTACAATAAGGAATCGCTGTACATTCGTTAGCATATATAATAAAATAATTTGTGATATGCTATGTTAAGTTTACAATAGTTTTTTTTTGCTAATCCTAAAGCGTACGTCACTAGTTTAAAGCACCTAATATAACTGATCTGACACATTTTTACATCTGGAATTCATTTGACAAAATATAAATACATACGATTCAATTATATAACAAAAATAATGTATAATCGGGGGCGAACGCAGCCGACGGTCCGGCGGACTCCGCGATTTATCCGTTCTCTTTTTAATTCCCATTACCTCTTACTCTAATAATATTGTTAATCGAAATAAAATAATATAAATTAAACGAAACTAAATTAGCCACAAACTCGACAATAACAAAGTTTAAGTACCTAAGTAACGTAAAGATTTAACACAATAGAATGGTCACCTATAAACAAATCATTAAGTTCATTTAACAAATAAAAAAATAATTCATTCTCTCTGAGGCTGAGGAATGATCTTCCGTTTGCCATATATTTATTTATATCCGTCTAATATAATCTTCAAAGTCGGGCCCTATGAATTAAATAATAATAAAAGTCAGTGCCCTCGCACCGCACCCATCATTAGCCTAACTAAATATAACTTAAGAGTCATCGGTAACTGAGATAAAAACTGATTATAAATAAAATTCATTTTAACAAACACTGTTCGAGGTTCACAGTTTATTTCATCGTGCACAGCAGCCGGCAATCTGTTTTTGGATCGCGTAAAGGTAAAAAAAAACACACACATGACGGCCTTAAATGTTTATCATCTGACTACTACTGATTCTGTATTTAAGAGTTGTTTCACTTTATCGGTGTAGCGCACGAGAGCTATCTTGGAAGCCCTAATGTTGATTTTTTCGCCTGCAGACATCAACTGTTGGCACTGAGCGCGGTCTAAGAACTCTTGCATACGGAGTTCCTTGAGGGAGTCCCTGGGAGGTCCCGGACCGCAGTGTATCTGCTTCAGAAGGGCGTCTCGCGATTTCACTTGAAGCAGAGACGCCAGGTCTTGGAGAAGACACCACAGGCCTGAATCCGAACAGGAACCGCTTCTTTCAGAATCAGAGTTGGAAGTGGAAGAGTGAGGGGCGGGTTTCAGTCGGTACAGAGGAGGGAGCGGGGTGGAGGCAGATATCATTTCTATTTGATGAGGAGGTATCGGCGACGGTGAAGTGGTGGGCGGGTGTGCCACTGCGTCATATCCGCTGTCGACGGGATCTGAAAGATATACTTAATTAATAAAAATAAAAAAAAACATGCTTATCAATATTGGATATTTTGTTTTCTCTAAGAAGTGAATTACAGCTAAATATGAATAGTAACAGAAATATTTTTATAAATAATTTTGATAAAGAATCTATCACCTAATAGTTTACAGGGTCCATTGAAATACCAGGGTTGGGGTACATTTCCCTGAACATCATTGAGATGTAACTGCAGCAATCTCGCCGCTTTTCCACCGCTGAGAGATATCGGCGTCTGACCAGAGTAAGTAGCCAGCAAAGGATCCGCTCCGTAGGACAGCAGAAGTCGTATTATCTCAATGTATCCATTTTCGCAAGCTTCATGCAGTGGTCTGAAATTGATAAAGGAGAAAACTTAATTTTCTTTCAACCACTCTCAAATAAAATTTAAATATTGCAAATTTAAATATTACAAGCTTGTAGAATTGTAATATTAAATACGAGAAATTACCATGTCACACCATGGACCACCTGCCAAAATAGCTCAATATGCACAATGTGCAGCTTAGAGACAGTTTGTTTACAGACAGATAAATTAAGATAAATATATCATCACTGTACAGGCAGTAAGTAACAAAATTGCCAAACTCAAGCAAGTACACAATTGGATATCAATTCTTTGTTTGGAATAACTCAGTAGGTATTTATTATACCAGTTAGGCAAAAATAGTAATTTATCCTAAAAGCTCAAATTTTCATTTTATTTTTAACGAGAATTATCAATTCGTTTCCTCATTATCGACTTCTGTTCAAAGGCACGAGTGTTTATGATGTCTAAAAATTTCCTCCCAACCTTTCCGATCCTTCCATAATTGGGTGTAATGAGGACAATATTAGCTAGTCCTGCCCTAGCCTTATCCTTATATCCCTACTGATCTTTTTGAATAAAAGAGGTTGAGCGACTGAGTAACAAACAGCTATCGTAGAATAAAAATCTGATGAGATACCTCCATTAAGAGGCCATATGCTCCACATTGGGAGCGGACATGGATTTAAAAAAATACATTCCAACCAAATTAAACTAGAAGTGTGATTAACTACCTGATTCCACCTTGAGCTGCTTCCGAGACATTGGCTCCGTATTGCAGCAAGAGTTTAGCTATATCCAAGTGACCTCTAGAGCAGGCTTCGTGAAGAGCGGTATACCCTGCATTATCCCGGCAAGATGGAGGAACATCCAATTTCTCTAAGCAATAAGCAACGCAGTCCTGAAATTAATGAAAATTGGATTTAATAAAACATGAATATCGAGTATTACTTTTTATATCAATAAATGTAAACTATTTTCCCTTCAGAGATTTAACAACTTCGGTTGGTCATTCACAGTATACATCGCTGCAGGAAAATAATTTCAGATAAGCTTACTTAGTTACACATGAAATTTATTTATTGAGTATTCTACTCTATGTAATTGAAATCAAAATGTTGAACTAATACTTACAGTGAATCCCAGCCTGGCTGCTCTATGCAGGACAGTTTCTCCCACACTCTTATTGATGATCCAATTTTTGATTTCTCTTTGAATGTCATGGACAGACTCAGGACTGGGTCTGACGAGTATGCCCCGCTTTCTCTTGTGGCCATCCTCTTTCTTGATCAGTTTCTTTTTCTTTCGGATGTAATCGAATCCCGAGCTGAACTTTCTCCGAGTGAAAAGCTTTCGAAATCTTTTTTTCACGGGAACAGGAACGCCTTCGCCGTCTTTATCGATAATTACCGGCACGCTGTCTCCAACTTCTTTTTTGACTTTGTGAATAACGCTTGTAGAATTTTTAAGCTTCTTAGAAGTAAGAGATTTGAGGTAATTATTTCTCTTTTTTATCCGGAGCAAGCGCCCTTTGGCATCGCTCCTTTTTAAACGCGAACTCCGAAGGCCCTCTCTGGCAGAGCTGAGACAGTGTTTTTTCATTTTCTTCTTTAGAATAATTTTATTTTTGATTTCGGCCGTTTTAATTTCCACAACCGGCGGCGGTGGTTCTTCTTCTCTACAAGAAACCGGCGGCGCAGAGGCCGGTCTCTCGTCTCCGAAAACTTCCTTGATGGTGGCGCGCTGCTTTAGAACCCTCGTTTCAGTTCTAGTTCGAGATTTTAAAACGATCGGAGAGAACTCTTCAGTGGCGCCCAGTGCTCCGTCAGTATTGCTGATGAAGGCTGCTCTGAATGTAGAAATAGTCTGCTTCCTGAACGATCCAAGATAACTGCGCTCTTCTGTCACTTTCTCTCTTATGACTCCTCTGATTCCCTTCTTGAGGCAATCTCTCTCCAAAGAGAGACTGGGCGTAGCCAGAAGCTCCGACGGGTTGGTGGATTTCGGAATCATCTTGGGTATGTTGCTATCGTCTTTGCTCTTCTTTTTCCGAATATCTTTCTTGCCACATTTCTGAATGAGTAGATCTATTATAGAAGAATTAGTATCATGTTTTGCTTTGTTTTTTGTTTTCTTATCTGTTGTAGAAATAACGGTGGAACATGAAGCTTCTGAATCGTAATTATGTTTGTGATGTATGGAAAAACTAGACATGGATTCTGAATCGCTATCGAGATCGTGTTTCTTGTCGTGTCCATCGAACATGTTTATAGAGTACTTTTTAGTATAAAGCTCTTCGGTAGAAGTAGACGGCGCAGGTGAATTAGGATAAGGGTCTAGATCAGGTAAAGAAGTGGAGACTCTGGGCCAGTGAGGCGGCCTGGTGACGTTTATCAAACGGGTGGGCATTCTGAGAGACTGTTTGAATTTATACACTTCCTCTTCCCATCCGGGTCGAAAGTCGGATCCATCTCCGAAAACTTGTTTTTTCAATTTCGAATTGTCATCTTTGTGCACTTTCAGTGAATCTTTTGTGGGACTCTTCGCCAATTTTCCATCCCCCGATTTTAAAGATTTACGAGTCTTCGATCTTGTGGCAACGATAAGTTCGTCGGAATCTGTGTCGCTGGAATCCGAATTGCTGAGGTCATTTTTCACATCTTGTTTACGTTTTTTAACAATCGGCTGTTCATCATCACTACTACTCTTGTCTGTCTGATTTTTACTTTCAGAAACAAGACTATTAGATTTAGAACATTTTTTAGTAATTTCAGAAGTATCCATAATGTTTTCTATTTTTATCACAGCAGACTTCCAATTGGAATCGATATCATTAGGCACTTGCAGAGTGTTCTTTAGCTTATCTTCCTTTTCTTTCTTTACCTTTCTATTGATGAGAGGCTGATCTTCGTCGGAAGAGTCCGAAGGGAAATTATCAGGGTCGACTTCCTTAACCTCCTCTTTTATTTTTTTCATGAACGGATTCACCCTATCCGATGTTACAACATCGACAACGTTGGCTATCACAGATTTTTCTATTTTAATTGAGTCTATCAAATCATCTTTCGCAGGGATTTCAGATTTTTCTCTATTGGCGATGGAGACATTTCTCCGTCTCGCTTTCTTCATTTTCCCTGTCTTGAGCTGCTCTAAAAAACTATCACAGGCCTCCGCCCAGAGTGGGTCGTCATCCATGCCCGTCTTCTCTTCAGATTTCACTTGCAACAGAGTTTTGTCCACGTTCGCCACATCAGACTGATTCTCCTTGGATACAATTTCTACGGGCACTTTTTCCGATACAGGTTTTTCACTTTCAGATCCGCTATCCTGAAAATCGAATATGCAAGAATCTGAAGAACTCCTTATAGCTGGAATGTCTTTCTTAGTTTCATTTGTATCAGATTCAGTTTTACTAAAAAGCCTCCTTCTGTGTACAATTGGAGGAATTACTTTAGATACATTTGTCGGGACGAGAGTGCTTTCTTTTTCTTCAATATGATTCTCGGTTGCAGCAAGTTTCGCAGGGCAAGCGTTATTGCTAGATTGAGTAAATCCTTTCAACTCGGCTTTTGTACGAATTCTGGCCGCTAAAACAGCCGCAATATCCATATCAGTTGGCGATGAAGATTCATTTGGGGGTTCAATAACACTAGTAGGGATCTCATTAGTTTCTTTGATAACAGGTACAGGTTTGCTTTGGAGATCTTCTCTTATTCGTATTGACTTTAAAGACGAGTCCGAATCATATTTAATGGAGTCGACTGCTCTCGGGACCTGAACTTTATACGAGACAGGGTTTGAGGTAGTTTCGTGAGAGAGAGATGCCATGGAAGATCTATGTTCAATCATGTGCTTTGTTTTCTTCGATTGGTATTCAGAAAAATCTGCCGACGGAACGGGACCGTTATCAGAAGGAACAACTATGCAATCATCAGAACTGTCGTTGGCTTTCTGATTGTCAGCAAAATTTCTAGCTTCGAGGCTGTTTCTTAATATACTTAAAACTCTTTTATCAGCAGGAGTGGTATGTTGCATCGCGTGAAGTTCTTGCTTCACAGGAAGAGAAGGCAATTTTTCAGGAGGATTGTAATCATAACTATTTTGAAAATTACTAGCTTTTTGGTAAAATAAATCAGGTTGAGATTGTGATTGCTGAATGTGACCTTGATAATATTTTGCAGGAAGGGGGGGTTCTACGTTTTCAGACTTTTTAGTGTATACATGGTTCTCGTATGCCCTACGTCGATCAGCTGATGGCACTTCTGTTCCATTTATTGATTTATAATGAACGGGTGCCGCTGATGGGTTTAATTCTCTAGGATGCACAGCATCCAGTCTACCAGGTCGTTCTGCATTCCATGAATCATATCTGGACGATTTGTGGGGAATGCTATTAGAAACACGACCTGCTTCCCTTTTCCGACTCTCCTCTCTCTGGTAAGCTGCTTGAGCGCTCCGTCGATTGTCTCTTTCATAGTCATCTAGGTTAATTGTTAGATCAATCTTGGGCAAACTTTGCTCGTGTCTACGACTGTAATCAGAAGACGCTGCATATGTTTGTTTAGGTGCAGATTCATAGCGGTTCCCGTAGCCTTGCTGCATCTCTGGATGAGGTGGTGCCCTATTAGTGTAAGCAGTTGGGGGCACGGCGGAATGACCATCAGGGTATCCTCTCTCATAACGCACGGGCGCTGTATTCTGCAAATACGGTTGGCTAGTTTCTCTATATTGTCGTTGAAGAGATTTATCCGGATGCTGGGTGTTAAAGTTAGGCAGGAAATCTACTTTATGAGAGTTCGCCGGATCACATTCAGGCGGATACCTCTGTCTTTGATTTATCATATTAGGAGGCAAAGCAGAAGGATCCCGCGTGGTACTCGCATTCACGACATTACCATGGTGAAGTACCACATCTCTTTTTTCGTAAGCCATATTTTCAGTGTCATCCTGCGCAGTGGAGTCCGCCGGTATTCTGACTGTCTTGACTGAGAGGTCAAGAGGAGACTCTTTCCTGTGCTTCGGTGGATTACCGCCAGTTGGTTCAGGACGGGATGACTGTTGACGCATGACGTTCATCTGAGAGACCAGACTTGTGACAGATACCGTCGGCCGGGGTTGGTGCGCCGTCAAATTCTGCTTGGGCGGTAAAGTTCTAGGCGGTACGCTGTGTTTAGGAGAGGTACTATAGGAATGTTTGGCGGCGGACGACGGTCGGTACGGCGGCTGCGTCTGATAGCCGGATGATCCTGCGGAGGTAGAGCCACTCGGTCCAGAAGCAGCCGAACGGTCGGCGGGATTGACGGGGGGGTAGTGCTGGTGGGGAACGCTACCACTACTGTACTGGTGGCCGCCAGCCGTAAGCTGCGGCTTAAGAGGAGGGGACGGATGATATTCGCGCTTTAAAGTAAGATGCTGCGAAGAGGTAGGAGGAACTCGAGAATAAAGGTGAGAAGATTCACCCATCATGTTGAGATGCGAAGCACTTCTGCCAGAATGGGTCTGTGACGCGAGAGGCGTCATAGAGGAATGACGCTGATCGTTTGTGAGGGAGGGTATTCTCTCGTGATAGTTAGACGTTGGACCAGGAGAGTGGTGATTCGGAACACTCTTGGGAGGAATCCGTCGTGAATAATTATAATCGTGGGACGGTGCACTGCCCGAGAGTCGAGACGGTGATCCATCGGATATCGAGGGGTCGGACACTCGCGGATGATTTTGCTGCGTAGCGTACATAGCTGGCTCCCTAGTAGGGTGGTATGAAGAGTTATGGATCTGTTGAGTGGCAGCTCTCTGACTGTAGGGATGCTGCCCTGGTTGCCCTTGCTGAGCAGGCTGTGTGCCGGAAGGTTTTGAAACAGGCACGGCTCTAGACTTTTGGTAAGGAACCGTCTGAGGATAGTGCCGGACACTCGACAGATTGCTGACTGACTTTTCCCGTTCAGGCGGAGGCTGGCGGTCCGGATGGCTCTGAGGCGGGTGGTAGCTGTGGGGCCTCATGTACTGGACGGGCGCGGAGCGGTTCGCCTTCTGCGACGGCTGTGCCGGCATCGGGGTCATCGGGGAGGACTTCATATACAAATCTGACACAGAAGGACTCTGTCTCGTGTCGGCAGGGGACGAGCCGCTCACCGTCACGGTTTCGTACTGATGCCTAGGGTAGGATTCCGACGCTTGCGTCGACGACACGTAAGGAGACTTCTGAGGAATCTTGCCATTGCCAGAAGCCATCGTCTCTTTCGGATACGCTCCGCTCGGATAAGACAGCGCGCCACTTCTCGGCTGCCGCGCCTGCAAAACTGTCAGCGTTCGCTGCTGGGAGGTGTTGTTCTGGGCTCGATTTTGATAGGACGCCGCCGGCGCGGTCGGCAAGTGCGAGTAGTACTTGTTGGGATGGACAGGAGACGGATCGCGAGGCGCGACCGACTCCGGCGGATAGCGTCCGCCTTCCGTGACAGCGAAGTGAGGAGGAATCCTCGGCTCCTCCTTAGGAGTGCGCCTGTCTTGCCGTTCCGTCTCTGCGCGATGCACAAGTTCGGGCGGCGCCCTCTGAGGTTTGTGAATTATGTGCGTGGGGGGAGAGATCATATTGATAGAAGGAGGCCTCTCGAGATCGCGGGAAGGATTTAAATAGCTCTGCTGCTTTTGCTGCGCCTGAGCTTGGGCCTGCGCCTGCTGCATGACCGTAGCCTTGTGGATGATGTGCGCTTCCGGTTCGAGGAGCGGCTCCGAAGGCGGCCGAAAGGGGAGCGACGAGGGCGCCGGCGTCGGGGGCGGCGCGGGTGAAGGTCGAGCAGCGTCGGGCGCCTGCCGGACGGCGGCGACCGACGGCGGGCGGGAGTCGGCCATCGTCGGCGAGCCTGACTGCGCTAAGGATCCCTCCTCGCTGCGGTAGTGGGTCGGCTGGGCGAGGAGAGCCGCGGAAGGGCCGCTGGGGCCTTCGGACCAGAAAGGGCGGACGGCCGCTGCGGTCGAAGATTCATTTTGCGATTGCGCTGAATTCGGCGAAGCCTTTGGAAGACCCTGGAAATATTGTCGTGTGCCCTCCAGTACGTTTGAAAAGTTCACGTCCATCCTTTGCGGGGACGCGCCTTTAATTCTGTGAACAAAGGAGAGAAAAAAATAAGAACAGGTTTAAATATATTTTATATTGCTTTACTACACCATTTCGTGTTTACTACACAAAAAGCTAAGTACACGCTAAAAAGTATTCATGTTGGTACTCAAGTCACTTTTGTAAAGCATTGAAATATACAATACAATTATAATAATTGATTGAATCGAAATATTACATTGATTACTTGATAGCTATAACGTCGTCGATACCTTTCATCCACTTTTTTCGTCACTGGATGTAAAGATGTCTCAAACCTAAAACTGGGACAATACTAATCAGGATAATATAATTACTTTAAAACTGAAAGTGTGTTCATGATAATGTATGCACATCGTCGAAAAATACGCGAGATACCTATACCCACTCAATTGGCACTATTTAAGTTTGAATCGTTCATTTTTTTTACATTCGATCATAATGAATGATTTTAACGAATTTCAATAAGCTAGGGAAATATTTACTTATTTTTCCGTCTTTTTAGGTCTTTGAAATTAAATGTGATTATCGTTAAAACGTTATAACCAGTGGTAAATAAATAGATACCAGGTCGGACATTGATTTCTTCCCTATTTTTTTTCATATCCGTCCGAAGTTAAGAAACCACAAATTTTAACAATTAAATCAATACAAAAAAACGTTTCTTCTATTTCTTCACGTTACGTGTGTACATTTTTTTTGTAAAATCCGTCGGGTAGATCTATTTTGATATAATGCTTTTAAATTTTCATAGTGTTTTGAATACACGTATGTACCTGAAATATAATTTACAAGTCAAAAAGGTGACAGGGCGGCGCCCTGGCTCATTTTCAAGTGCCAGGTCGCCGACCTGGCCCCACTACACAATTAGTTATAACATGGGAATACCTAATAATTTTAATGAAATGGTGGGTAATAATTTCAAGAATTATATTTATTTATTTATGATCGCTAGAAAATTTATAATTATTTTATGAAACTTAATTATATTTACTTACATATAGGATAAAGCAGTGGGGAATTTGGAAGATTCCCCTGTTCATTTAAAATTGGCAAACTACTTCGTGTTAAAGTCAACGCGTATTTTTTAATCTAAAGGCGGCCATGTGTTCCGAAACTCATTTTTTTTGTAGATGTGTGTAGTTTTTCCGATATAGAAATATTTAAATGAAACTTTGTTATTATTCGAAAACCGATTTTTTCTTAAACAACAGCATAAAAAATAATTCAGTCATTTCACACATATAAAATAAAAAAACTAGTGCCTACGTCGGACGAATTCTGGAGGTCGAACATTGAGTTGCTTACGAGAATAATTTTAGTACTAATTAAGTAAAATCTGTTTATCGTACCTATTTGACAGTAAATAATATCAAACAGTCAATTATATTTTACACTGATTATTTCTCAATTAATCCGGATTGGAAAATACATACATGTATTTCAAAGAAAAATTTCTTCTGAAAATCGGTGACAATACGTGTTCCGTCCAATGACATTGAAAGTCAGAGGTCTATTAAAATGACATCCCTGTCTGGCGGTATGAAGTACGAACGAGAGGGATATATTTATTTATTTATTATTCGAAATTCGAACTCATCGAGTGCGACAAGTTGCGGGGATTTCGACCTGCAGAGGTCGCCAGACTTCGCACAGTCAAAAGAGTGGGCGAACGACCTCAACCTTAGAAAATTTTCGGGGGTCGTTAACATTTTTATTTGTCTCATCTATGTTTTTGTCACCGCTGCGGCTAGTAAAGTGGGTGATGATGACCTTCCTAATACAATAGGAAATTATTTTTGACATTCAAAGTTACTCCCGCAAATGAATACGATAAAAAAAATATACCATATCCGCTCGAGTGAAGCATATGGAGTAAATATTGGTCATTCAATATGCACTTAGTGAAGAAGCATTTCTTCAACAATTTATAAAAGGCACTTTGAAATTACGATTACTAATCGCATTATTCAAACGATAACGGCCAAAGACCTTCGTACCTATATCATCAAATTAGAATCTTTTGAGTGTTCACTGTCGATACTTGGTGGAAAGGCATTATATTAGTAAAAACACAATATTCCTTTGTACTTCATTCCACTTTATTTAATATGTCAGGACCGGTTTCGCTCATTAGCGAAACCGGTCCTGACATATTAAATAAAGTGGAATGAAGTACAAAGGAATATTGCGTTTTTACTAAATTAAAATCTCCCAATAGATAGATGTATGTATACATGTATTGTATTCGCGAGGCAAGTTCGAGATTTATTAATCGATTTTCACCCAGTCTCGAAAACGAAACGTAGACATATCGATTAGTACAGTGCTTCCCAACCTTTTTCATTCCACGGCCCCCTAAATCTAAAAAAAATAATCCCTGGCCCTCCTCAATTGTCTCCGTAACTCGTTTTTTTTTTTTAACTTCGAAAAACTTCTAGTTCGAAATCCTCGATTTGCTTTACTTTTTCCCTGGAATCCAAATTTCTCAATCCGGCATTCCCGCGGCGGCCCCTAAAGAAATTCCGCGGCCCCCAATATGGGAAGCACCGATTTGACATACATATATAGATATTTGTACTTTCTATTGAATTTCGCGGCCCACAGGTTGGGAAGCACTGGATTAGTAAACTATGTACTCATTTCTTAAAATTATTATTCTCACTATACATGAAGTGAGGTGGAACACCGTTCTTCTTGATTAACTATTAAAACAGAATACTGCATTTAAAAATATTATTTTTAGTATAACTGCCAAAAAAATAAAAACATCCAATAACCACTATTTAAATATTCCGTATGCTAATAGAGATCGGACTTAAAAAAAAAAATTTTAGACGATAATGACCTGACAAATCAGCACACCATGCGGAATGTTCCCTACCTATCATTTTGTTTCTATCCCATCACAAGTTAAAACAAATCGAAATATTTAAAAATGCAGTTCAAGTAAATTACGAAACTATTGTCGATATACATACAAATCTTGACCAATAATTAATTCCGGGAAAAGTTTCGCGTATTTTGCTACAGTACAACGGATATTAATTATCTTAACCGACGGTTTTGCACACCTGCATTTCGCAACTTTCAAACTCGGCCGGGTTGATAAACTTTCGCAACTAATTGCAAGGATTTTTTCGATCCAAATGTTATGAATCCTCTTTTTAGACGCGTAAAAGCTCAGCCGTTTTTTGTATTCTTTTTATTGATTAAATTGGAATTTACCTGGTAGAACTCCGTAGTAATATGGTAAAAAATAGCAAAGTATTTAGTTATAAAAAAAAAATGATCAGATTTGATGAAGGCATACACCGAAATAGCTATCAACTGACTTTAAAAAAATGTAGAACTAAATACTTTGCTATTTTTTTACCGTATGTATTTTTTTATTGTTTACATACTAGCGAAAGCTTCTAGAGACATTCTAACACACCAATATGTACTTGGTTTTTTTCCGAGAATTTTTAGTAATTCAGTAGACTTTTTCCTTTACCACTGAATTGATTATTAACCGGTTATATAAGCAATTAATCACTTTTAGGGTGTTCACTGTCAATACATGGTGGAAAGGCATTATATTAATAAAAACACAATAATCCTTTGTACTTCATTCCACTTTATTTAATATGTCAGGACCGGTTTCGCTCATTACGAGCATCGTCAACTAATTAATAAATTAAATCTGAGATGACTTTTCAATTATATGTTAGATGTGTTAAATATTTTAATTTTGTGCTATTTTAGAATCACTTTTAATGTAATTGGTATTTTCTTTTCAATGCCAATTGTTGTTTATAACTGTTCATTTTTGTATAAATAGCACTGTTAAATTATATTTCTTATCAGTTGACGATGCTCGTAATGAGCGAAACCGGTCCTGACATATTAAATAAAGTGGAATGAAGTACAAAGGATTATTGTGTTTTTATTAAAATAAGCAATTAACAGCAGAAACCGTAAACAAAACTTCCAAATTTCAGATATGAGTCGTCCGGTATCAAAAGCAGAACTATCCCATATATTTCGAAATTAAACTAATGCTGTCACATTATTCTGCTGGTTATAAGTGTATGGTTAGAAATTTAAAAAATGTTTAAAAATCAAATAAATGTGGTACAACAACGCAAAAGAAAATGATGTTTGGTATCAAAAGCAGAACTGTCCACGACGTTGGAAACAAAAGTAGAACAGTTTGGTAAATCAGGATTTCGACCAATCACAGAAGGTCTGTTCTTCTGCGTACTTCTGCTGACAGTTTGCAAAGCATCAGAAGTACGCAGAAGAACAGACCAAATGTTACTTAACTAACTAGAGAGTGATGTTCCATACAAATTTTAAGTTGCACTCGTTGATGAGCTATGTTTAAAATTGAGTTTAAATTGATAAAACTCAAAAAGCCAACAATACGTTTTTCGTGTTTTTCTCGCAACTTCGAAAAATGGATAGTTCTGCTTTTGATACCAGACGACTCATATATCGGCTTATCGGGAAATGTTATTAAAAACGACTCGATGGACTATGTTTTTAAAATAATTAGTTTATAGCTACAGAACAGTACTAATTGACTACTGACTCCTGATTTTAAGATCTTGTGTCGTACAAATCTGAAAAATTTCAGGATTGTGACTCCGCACGCATGGCGGGTGTGGTGAGGAGTGAAGCTGGTTGACTTACGAACACCCATTAACTTCACTGAAGCTTTCCAAAACCATTTCAATAGATTTTGAACAATGTTCTAGTCTTCTTTAAAGAAATGCGATGCGGAGGGCCATAGTTTTAAAAACATATTTTAGAATATTCAAAACATTATAAATACTATTATAATTATTACGGGGCATTATGTATTATGGAAAAGATCGAATAAATAAAAAATAGCGCGAACGACAAATAAAAAGTTTTAGATAAGTTACGTAGTCGTTGACCGACGAATCTGTAATGCAATTCCAATTCTCACTCGGTTTTCCATTCACCTGGAAAATGTGAAATGTCCTGAGGCGCTACGTTCAGTTCGGCGACAGCTGTGCATCGCGTGGCCACGTAATAATAGTCCCCCCGCCCGCTCGGGGCAAAGTTTCAATGTGATCCAAAGAAATGTGGGGTTTGTTAACCTGTGTGTCTGGGACGTGCGTAACTCGCGCGGGGGTAATTCGTTCTCGTTCTACCGTTGCCGGGGAAATGAAGGAACGGGAACGTCTGCGATACGAGGTCTGACGGGCCGAAATTTAATCCGGTCCGAGATCCCTTCAGGTCCAAACTGACCCGGACTCGATGCGCACTATTTAATTTGTTACCGAAACAAGTTCTGAAGCCCACATTGTTTTTCACAAAAAGCCTAAAAAATAATTGTCAAATTACATAGTTATATGAAATTGTCCATAACATTCGACCTTTTAAAATAGAATCATGAAAATCGCCGTTACCCGACAGAAACCAACTCATGGACCCGGACCAAATCTAGGCTCGTGCAGACCTCGTCTGTGAAGAGAATTAACCCAGCCATAGACGAATCCGTTTCGGTACACATTACACGCCGATTAGTGATTAATCTATTCTTTGCTGACAATGAAACTAGAAGTTATTAATAATTATAAATAGTATGACTCCAATTCCTTATTTGCTATTTTTTGGCATGTGGGATGAATTTTTTTTTCCACTAAGATATGATAACTAACATTCTAATAAATTAAATTCTTCGGTTTAATGGCTTCCAAATATCATTGACCCAACGTACATATGAAATAAGCGTATAATAGATATGTTCATTCGATATACGCTAATTAAGCTCGGGAGTCATCGACCAGAACTAATCATTATTTTGTACTGATTTTTCAAATTAAAAAAGATACGTTTTCGTTCAATCTTCGTCTCCTCTTGGTGTAGTCATAGATCGAAAGATGGCGACGAAATAGCATTTCATCCCCCGAGGTTCACCGATGCAGTCGTATTAGGTTAACAAAAGACTTGTGCAAAAATGGCATTGTTTCCAGAGCGAATGCAAGAGATTGGTTTCGCCCCGAGTCCTTTTCAAATACGACATCTTCAATAACATAAGAAAGATTCTCTTTAGAAAATCATTATTTATAAGTGTACGGGCAAACATGTTTAGATTTCGTCAATGAAAAATCCATCTCATTAAATTCATTAAGAAATAGTTGTCTTGGAAACATCTTGGACATTAATTCAAGGTGATTTCTTTTGACATACGTCTTTGCTGCCCTTTACTTTCCTTTGTTGGCGAGTAATTAGTGTCTCTCATTGCAGAAAATGTGGCCTATACAGATATCGATGTCGTGCATTTTGGCCAATTACTGTGTGACGTGTCATTATCTTTCTTCAATCAATGCAGGGCTTAGCGATCCGTTCCTCTTTCAAATCAAGGATGTGAAAGGTAAAACTATTTGTATCGATCTTTCCTATTTCAGAGCTTTTTTTAATGCCTCAAAAACATCAACACTTTTACTTGGTATTTGAGAACGGAACTTAAATACCTGATAATGATAATGTCGACAATCGAGTTTATCATTGCATGCAAATATATTATATTAAAACATAAATATAATCACCGAATAGGTTTGAAGCTGACTAAAACTGACCAATTTTATCATCGTAATCGATTATTTTTATAGAGTATTAAAAATAGGATAACCCGCATACAAATAATATAAATAACCACATATAAAACTAACAACTGGGCAACCAAATAAAGATGTTTTCGTGTCTTTATTATGGAACTCTAAATGTAATATGCAAACGTTAATATTGATTATACAGACAAAGCGTCCAAGTATATTGTATCGGTTCTACTTCGAGCTTACACTTCCTGATCATGAAAACGGGACACATGCATAGACAGAACGATTAGCTAACTACTATTCCAAATACCAACCTTATATCTACATATTTTCTTAAAAGAAAGAATGACTAAAATACATATAATCTGTTAAGCGCGCCTTACGTTTGAGATTATCAATTTGGTCCAAGCGTGAACGATTAACTTAAAAAATATATATCCATATATCAAAGGGTATGTGGTTTCATAGAAGGTAAGGACCCAATCACAATAATACTTTATACGCCATTAAAGCCCAACCATCCCTAAAATTGTAACAAATTAATAGGTGCCATGATTAGATGTCGCACACTGGGACAATGGTTCCAAAAGTACCGAAATTCTATCTAGACAGGCTATGATACTAAATTGAGTTATAAAACTATAGCCGTAAATGGGAGGTTGAATGAACTGGAGCCACCCTCAACGAAGGGCAGACGGCTGAAGAGTCAAACTGTGGCTCGCAGATAGGCTTTATACATTACGGGGTCGTTACACGACCTTTAAGGTTATTTAGAAGTTTCAAAATAGATAAATTGGTTTTTTACCTCGTGGTTTAAGATAGCGATTAAAACGCACTCAGCGGGCGTTGGTAGAAAGTGTTTGATAAATCATGATGGAGGAATTTAAGAAGTTATGAGATGTTTTTATCAATTTGTAAAGTGAAGCGCAGTTATAATAACAGATAATTTCAACTCATACGTGAATAAAAATGTCTATCGATTGATATATAACTCAAACCCTTCTCAATCTCTTAAGTATTTACGTATAAAACGATACATTTATCCGTGGAATCTTTGTTACCAATGGACCGAAAAAAGGTTCGAATTTAAAATTGAATGCTACTTATAAAACCACGAAATTGTAACGATAAAATATCTACGATAATTTAAGAGTTCCATAGGGTCGGAAATGAGTAATAATGGAATTATATTTAAAATGATGGCTTGAATGAAGGGATGTATTACCGAATGTAGCGGTTCGATCGATTGCGACATTCAAAAGCCGGGTTTTTCAACTTGGTAACCCGGATTCAAATATTAGATTTAATATTTATTATTATTATATTTGATAATAATATAAATGAAGTTTAAAAAAAAATAAACATTTTGCGCTATTTTAATTAATTGAATTATCATTTTTGTGAAACTTTGAAAACCAGGTTAAGCTGAGTTATACAATATATTGCCTGCGTGGTCGAGTGGTCAACGTCGTTGGCTTCGGTTACGAGGGGCACGGGTTCAAATCCCGGTGCGGACAGTTTTATAAATTGATTTTTCGATCGATTTATGAATTTCTGTTCGTAGGCATGGATGTATGTGATGTCTTCAATTCCCCACTCCCACCCATCCCATCCTACGAACGGGCGTATCGAGAGCGATTAGCTTACCACTAGTCCTGTCCTAGCCCTATCCTTCTATCCCTACTCTCTTTGGAAAAAGAGAGGTTGAGCAACTAAGTAACAAGCAGTTCTCGTAGAAACACTTCTGTTGAGATAAACTCCATTAGGAGTCCATATGCTCCACATTGGGAGCGGACATGGTTTTTAAAAATACAATATATTGGAAATAGAAAATCAGTTTTTTCAAGTCAGGTTTTGTTTAAGCCCTAGTGACGATTGTCGAATGGAAAATGCCTCATAGGCTGCAACCTGGTGTGAATAATGCTCAAATGACAAATGAGGAAGCCTCAAAAAAAAATGCGTCGTTTCTTGCTACTTTAACTGATTCACTGGCAATTTTGCAGTTTTGATTTTGTTTTAAAGTATTTTTTGGCATATACAAAAAATAGTTTGACTACGGTATATCTCATGTGGATATTCCCACTGAGGATTAAAATTTTACAATATTAAATTCAATGCACAAATACGTCAGGATCTGCTACTTAAAAAACGCAAACAAAACGTCATCATCTTTGCAAATAAATGTGTGGAAATGTGTATAGAAAAAGTGTACTTTTTTTATAAAATAAAGATTCCAAAGCTATAAAGAAGCACCCAAACAAAAGATTAAGCAAATAAGTTTAGATTACACGAAATTATTTTCATAATAAATTCTGCTTCAGGGGTTTAATAATAAGCCGTACATAATCTCTTAGTAATATCAGCGATAACAAATTGTTATTATTTGGAAGTATAAATAATATGTAAACATATATGGGAAATAGGCCAAACCATAGCTCGAAGGCAGCACAACTAGATTGAGCATCATACGAAGAAGCGAGACGGCCTAGGGTGAGAGGTAATAGAGGAGGAGAATCGAAGTGAACGCAACGCGAAATGCGAAGGGCAGAAAAGCGCGGGGGAGGGCGTCAAACGTCTACGGCTGTTGCACGCGCCACTCGCACCCCTACAATATCGATCTGTCTCGCTTTCCGCCTTCTTCCTTTGTGGTGCTGACTACCCTTTTCCCACTCCCGCGGACCCGGCCATGGCCAGCCCGGACTCCCTCCCGGCGGCGAAGTCTACCCGACAGTCTGGCGGGAAGCGCCGCCACAACAGGTTCCGTAAATGGGACGCAGGTATTTAGGCTCAGCGAACAAGAGAATGATCGCGATCTCAATAAGAGACAAAGAGTCATTAAATTATTACTTTCATCATAAATAGTTACAGATTTTATCATAACGCATTTGATGCGTCCATTTGCCCTTTAGAAGACCACATGATGGGTCAGTCACCGAGTCTACTCTAATTGTTTATTTTTATATTACGCAAATCATTAATGTCAGGAAACATCTTAAAAATATTTTGATACTAAAAGCAACACCAAAATATACATGTTAAAACATTGTAATATAGCTTCAATCACAGGAAATATTAACAATATCATTGAAAATTGAATAATTATGGTCTTTCAAACAATCACAAAAAGTTTCATTTGATTTGACTTTATGGTTTTACAGTTTTATACACATATAGCACTTTTAGAAACCCTTAATGAAAAAAAAAAATCTTCAAAAATAGGCCAAGCACAGTTTCACCTGATCTGGGCCGAAGGAGTGAAACATATTATTGGATAGTTAAAAATAATTTCTACTTGTAAAAAAATATTTCATTTATTCATATTAATTACAAATTACGTAAGAAGAAAAACACGCTACGACGAAGAAAACTTGATTTTCTTTTTCCCGAATTGCATAATGTAACAAATGCGAGTTATTTCTTTATCACCCGAAGGCGTTCTAATTTTAAAGCTGTGTTATTTTTAAAGTGGGTAGGTACATGATGTTGTTGTAAAAATCTCAGTTGTTAATTGAATCTGGATATAAATATCTAATTAAATTGTTATAAGTGTGTATTTTTAAACACACCTCTCATAAGCGAGTATATGTAACGTTATTTAAAAAATATATAACGATGCTCTTACATCAATAATTATATACATATATATATAATTACTACAAAAACACATGTCTTTAACCATTAATACACCCCTCAATTATTCTAGTAAGCAATGTATGTGCAATTATAGTAATTATAAAATCATTTAACGAGAACTAGTTGTAAATGACGGCATGCTGCGTGGTCGAGTGTCAACGTTGTTGGCTTAGAACACGGAGGTTACTGGTTTGAATCCTACTACGGACATTTTTATAGATTGATTTTTGAATCAATTTATGGATTTCTGTTCAAAGGCATGGATACGCTCCGTTTTAAGGGTTGAGATAGACGGAAAATATGTTTAGAACCATTGCCCACCTATGAGATTAATATCATAAACTGATTGAAAAACGAATGTATACTTACTTATACTATACGTAAATGTCCATTCAGGTATTGGAGCCCTTGACAGCGCAACCGAGTAGAACAAAATCGAAAGAGCGCTTACCAATATGGAATTCAATGATCAATAAACGAAAAAAAAGTGATTTAGTAGCAAATGTTTGAGATTGTAGGCTTATGATCAGCGGTGGTCTGGAGGGGGCTCAGAGGGGGTCTCGCTAGCCCCTTGTTACATTTTACTAAGGCCGGCGAGCCCCTTGTTAACTTAAGAGAAAACAATATTGTCAGATCAAATTAGTATATAACTGCAATTTCTTACTTATATAATATTATATTATCTATGACAGCTTCAGTATACACAGTAGTACATTTTAGATTGATAAGTTTACAGTGCATTGCATATTGTTACATATAAAAAAGTGCATTAAGTAACAATCGATTGCTCATTTAAGTATTTCATATAATTGCATAGGAGTGATAAAAAAATTCACTCCTATGCAATTATATGCATTCCTTCCTCAAAACACTAAGAATTGCGTTGAGATTAAGCGAGCCCCTTGTTAGTGTATTGGCAGCCCACCGCTGTTTATGGTTGTATGAATGAAAACCAGTTATTTTCGCGCCATATTTAACTACCCTGCTTAATATTTCGGAATCGTCGCATCTATTCCAAATTTAAAATTCGCTTACTCAATAAAATTCTATGCCACCGGCGCGGCGCGATTGTAAAAAATATATAATTTTCCAGCGTGGGCAAATAAATCGCTATCACGTGGCGTCCTGTTTGCAGATGTTAATTACGTAGGAAACTGCTGCACGACATTAAAAACGTGGCTACGGAAATACATAGATTGAAATGTTTATAAATAGCTGAAAAGGCGTAGGATAAATATAGTTCTAAATATGAAACTTTTAGAAAAAGAGAATGAAAAAAGAATATTTGTACGTATATTGGCCAAATTTGACCTTTTTACGATGATTTAACAAACATAAATAAACATTACAAATACTATAACAATTTCGACTTAAATTACTGACTGATAACCAATATTTACAAACATCAGTTTATTCAAAAAATATATGGCAGTGGTACATAACCTTGTAAACAGAAAAAAAATCACTACACTGCAATGCAGACGGTGTGGCACATATTTTGAAAAATGTTGTTCACGAAATAAATAAAATTTTCACTGGCAATTATTGAAATCAAGTATTGGGAAAGTTTTTGTATTTAGACCAGTAGTCACCAAACTAGGGCCAGATTCAGCCTTCCAAAGATTTAAATCCAGCCCTTGATTTTTAATATATATACGGAACCGGTCCTCGAGAGATTTCAATCCACCCTCGACTTTAATTTTTATATATTTTACATACAAGTAACACTGTTTTTTTGAAAATTCTAAGAGGATTTCATCAAGAATATTTTTATAAATTGAGCATGCGCGGGTGCTATCTTAATTATTATTATTGTGTCGCTATTAATTTGACGACTCTCCTATAATTTACAGGAACATAGTCAATTAAGGATTATATCAATTTACGTAGTCGTCAATAGGGATTCTGAAGTCTCGGGGTTTTCAGTCTCGGGGTTTTCAAATTCCCGGGACTCGACGCGTGATAAAGTCAATGTCACGTTACAAAGTCAATTTTATTAAAATTAAATATTTGCATGTATGTATGTATTACATACACTCGGTGCCATTTGAATGTACGCACTAGTAAAATTCGCGTTTTTTAATACAATGTTTAATAATGATTATGGATGTGTACAATGCTTACGGTTATTTTTTACTAAGAAGGGACGATAACGATACATGAAATGAAAAAATATCAATGAAGCCGCCGTCAGGAGTAAATTTATGACCGTAACATCACAATACAGCTTTTAGACCTTTTTGTCCTATTGAGACATTGGTACCTTTGTGAAGTAGTGAAAAAACATTTATAAATAAAACAACATCAGGTATGAACATTTAATTTCAATATTTTGTAATTTGCTTTTGCTACAGTTGTATTACAATATATAAACACATGGTATTTGAAACTTCTACGAAGTTATAAATCCCAAACATATGGTTTTTTATCAAATCCCTTTATATGTGCATAATTAATTTTGTTAAAACCCCGGGTAAGTGTCACGTCCCGATCACGTCGTGTCCGTTTTTCTTGGAGCTCCCCTCTTATACCAGCTTTCATTCAATACAGATCAGTCCTTTTGAGGGTTTCTTAACCACAAGAATTGTTTTTTTCAAAATTAAAATGTACATGTTATTAGCACATTATAAATCAGTCACAATTCCCGGGACATTTTCTAAAAAAGTCCCGGGACTTGAGACAGCAAAAAAAACCCCGACAAGTCCCGGGACGTCTCGATACAGAATCCCTAGTCGTCAGCAATATATATTGAGCAAGTATAAGAATATGTACACATTATTTCACGCTGCGTGGTTGAAAATATATTTGAGCGAAAATCAGTTTTCAAGGCCGCATAATAACGGCGGAACCGAGTGCGATGACTTCGCGGTGAAGACCTGATGCTATCATCTCGTCCACCGTATCACAATGCAGCCAACTAAGCAAACCACACCGGTGTAAATAAAAGGATACATAATATACCGCCTCACTTCGTCACGATCTGTAACGTTCACAAACCTATGATGCAATTAAGGCAGGTTGGTGATTTGTTCTGATAACAATCAAATCATACAGTTGTAAGAACCATTTTACGTTGCTATTTTTACAATATTATAATGGAGTTCTACCAAGTAAATGCCATGTCAATCAATAATATATTATTTTTCATCTCTGTAAATATTTATATAAAATAATATCCCTTTTCCGTGCGCATAATAGTATTTTATAAATTAATATTCGAACTTTAAATGAGGAAAATATAAAACCCTTTACGAATACTGATTGTAGGTGTTTATTAAACAAAACTACTCAATTGTTACTTTGGGTGTTTTCTCATGACATATTATGAAACAATGAAACACTTTTCTCAGTCCCTAATTCACTTACGAGTGTGACGATAACGCCACCAGTATCGATGAACATACTGCCAAAAGTTTGCGTGCCCAATCTTTTCAATAATTTCTCTTAGTGAATTACATGAAAATTCGAGAAAAATTCGTGATAGTGATATGTTTTTAATAAATATAATATCAACAAAGAAGCAAATAATCACTACTTAAAAATAGCTTAATGTTAATTATTAATATATTTTCAATTAGAATTGTTGATATTATTCTTATCGGAATCTACTTATATTTGTACCTCGCAATACGTGACAAAACCGTATTGCAGTGACTATAGTTGGTATTCCCGCGCAAAGCTTCCCAACGTAATGTGGACGGGTAGATGATACGTGAACCGAGTCGAGAAGGAGCGGTTTAAACCGTTATGTAGCCATATAGCTGAGCTAACGCGGCCAACGACACACTCAGTCCCACTACGTATTGTTTCCACCAAGAAAATATCCTAACCACTAATAAGAACTAATAACAAACAATCGATCAATAAAATAAGCAAACCAATTCGCACATTATATTTTGCTTTTACTGGCAGACCTCATTACAATACAGTAGAATCTTGATTATCCGAATTGTTAAAAATTAACACAAATTTGCTGTTAATTTTGCAAATTATTCCACCAAATGTCACGTCTGTAATACGACAAATTGATCATGGTGTAATTAAAACATTCACACGCTTATACCGGAAACAGGTTTTTCGGCGATTATTGATTGCTAGCGGACGAAAATAGCGAAGAAACTGTTATCAGCTTCCATAAGAAAATTATTTTAAAAGACTGTTGGTGCACGGCAACAGAGATGGAATCATTTAGATGCGTCACTGAAAAAACCATGAGTGAGAGTATAAAGTGATATTGGAGACATCGCGGCAGTAATAACAAAATTTTCAATAACCCTGTTCTTCTACGTATTCTGACGGTTTGCAAACTGTTTTCGAACTAGAATCGAATTGAAAGCTTTTAGATTCTAATTCGAAAACAGTTTGCAAGCCGTCAGAAGTACGCAGAAGAACAGTGCTATTGTGTGCTGAATACGACGAAGAAGATGTCACTGTTTGGTTAAATTGCGATGCGAACTGTCACGTATCCCAAATATTGAATTATGATGAGACAATTAAAGAAATATCTGCCTCGGTGGAACATGATCTAGGAGATGAAGAGAATATTTGTGAAGAAGAATATTTTCCTTACATATTCCGAAGCTTTGCACTGTTTAGATGTCGCTATGAAGCGGTTTGAAAGCCAAAAAAATGTAACTTAAGACAATTTGTGTCGTATAACCTAAGTATTCGCGATTAGACAGCTTCAAAAAGAAAACACCTAGCTTTAAACAAATATGTATAGTCGGATATCTTGATAAAAAAAATCCCTTTCAAATAAGATTGTTGCGATTATCAGGATGTTTCGTTATGAAGACTACCTTCAATCCCAATTAATTAAATTTTTAAATATTTGACATTACAGCTTACGCCAATGCGTCAAATATTTTGAAGTTGAAAGATCATACGAGATATACTCGATGAGAATTTTTGTAAGTCACATGAGATTAACTCAAGGAGAATTGACTTCACAAACACCCATGTCTTAGATCTCAAATTTAAATTGAAAAAATCCAATTTGAAATTGACTTTACCGGGAATCAAACCCGAACCCACCTGATCGGTAGAGCAAGCTCTTACCAACTAGACCAAAACGGGCGACAATTAATTATTTAAGTTGAATTTGAATGAATATGCACAACTGAATATGATAAGAAGAACAAGAGTTGGAAATAAATACGATGTATAGTCAAAAAAATGGTCAGGACGACTTTCGGTAATAAACGGAGGCCTTTTAAGAAGCATGGTGCTTTCGTATTCGAAGGTTTATTATCATTTATATTGGAGGAATTGAAAGACATATGACTTAAATAAACCCAAAGGAAACAATATTTTTGATATATTAAAATTGAAATATTTAAGAGAAACCACTGTGATAGTTTAACCATTTCATTTTTTTACTCAAATACACAATATTAAACACTAAATAAATTCAAATTTCCAGCGGATAATTCAAACACTCTGAGATCGAGTTTCGATTTTACTCGGAGTTTCGAACAAAAATAAATACATAATTACGTTAGTTTTTCATAAGCTACACAATTATGATAAAGATAAACTTAATCAAACGTAGATAAAAAATATTAAATGTTAAATTTGGGGTTATTTATTCATTCCGTTAAAAAGAACGATTCGTAATTATTTATGACCCTCCTATGTATTTTTCATCACGAGCAATATTGTAAAAATACATAAGGTAAATGAATAGATTGGTTTGTTTTGTTGATTGACTAAACTTTCTTTTAATAAGCATTTATAGTGC
Organism: Himalopsyche anomala; assembly: GCA_031772345.1. Lineage (NCBI taxonomy): Eukaryota > Metazoa > Arthropoda > Insecta > Trichoptera > Rhyacophilidae > Himalopsyche > Himalopsyche anomala. The sequence continues at coordinate 16,150,936 of CM062830.1, forward strand.
GACGTTAAATCACGAAAACATTAAAATAAAAACTTTTGGATAATGTGCATATTAAATTGAATCTACCAGGTTTCGCGATCTAACGATTTGCGATAACCGAGAAAAACAGTGCAGCCCTATGCAAACAAGGCCTGCTAGATTATACAATAATCGAAGCCGAGTGTCGATGCAAGTTCATTGTTCTCATTCAGTCGACTGCCATTCGTCTGTTATCTAACATTAGCTTGCATTGTATAAAATAGCTACAAGGTTGAAGCGAGCAAATATGCACAATACAAGCAAATACCATTTCATTCGGTTTTGGTATTTTTGTTCAAAACCAGTGAACAGTATATTTTTCTTCCTCTATATCAGCGGTCACCAAACTACGGCCCGCCAAAGATTTTCATCCGGCCCGCAAAAAGTTATGGATTTTTACATAGAAATTAGTCATATAAGAAATATAATTTTTCATGATTTAGTTGTGTATTCACAAAAACTGTTTATAGGAAGTTGGATAAAAATTGGAGGCGAGACGACCAGATGTTCGTTTAATCAAAAAATTCTCGAATATTCTCATTTATTGAAATTCTAAGAAGGGCAAACATTTGTTTACATTCTAATTATTATGTAACCACATAAAATTAAATAATATTCTGATTGGGTTCCAATAAGAATTTATGTATCGCCCGGCCCGCTTTTCATAAAGTTTGGTGACCCCTGGTTTAGTGTATTACATTAAATATTTCACCTAATTATGTTTTTAAAATTTAATGAAGTTCAACACAGAAAACATAATAATCCTCAAATATGTGCTATAGAGCAGTGGTCGGCAACCCGTGGCCCGCAAGGTTCTCTAGATTAAAATATTTACTTACAACTGTCATTGCTGTGTAATGACATGTGACCAAAGTGTGGCCCGTACTAATCATGTGACCCAAATGCGGCCCGCACTAATCCCCACATAAAATATTTGGCATTTTTACAACAAAAGATTATCGGCCCTTGCTATAGAGCAGGGGTCACCAAACTTTTTGAGAAGCGGGCCGGATTGAACTTTTTAAAAACTAAGGGGGCCGGACGACAAATAAATTCTTGTTGGAACCCAATCAGAATATTATTTCATTTTATGTGGTTAAATAATAAGTAGAATGTAAACAAATGTTTGCCCTTCTTAGAATTTCAATAAATGAGAATATTCGAGAATTTTTTGAGTAAACGAACATCTGGTTGTCTCACCTCCAATTTTTATCCAACTTCCTATAAACAGTTGTGAATACACAACTAAATCATGAAAAATTATATTTCTTATATGACTAATTTCTATGTAAAAATCCATAATTTTTTGCGGGCCGGATGAAAATCTTTGGCGGGCCGAATCCGGCCCGCGGGCCGTAGTTTGGTGACCGCTGCACTAAACTAAGTTTGATTACCCTTAAAGAACTAAGTGAAAAACAAATATTTTTTAAATATATGTCCTGGGTTTTAACCATCCATCAAAGGGCGGTAAGTGTTAAAACATGTTTTCACTTGGTTCTTAAAGGGTCAGCAACAAACCGGGAATATTTTTTGGGAATATTTATTGGAAGAGTTAAGCGGTAATAGCAAATGGAATATAGCGTTTTATCTGTTTCTTTCTAATAAAAATTTCTTTTTTCTGGCCGTTACACAATTAGTCACACGCAAGATTGTGTCAACTCCACGTAAGAAGAATAACTAACTAAACAAATATGTATGTACAAGAACAATAAATGAATAGCTACTTAAAAGGTATTCAAGTATGCATTGTAAAATTCTAATCAAGCAAGACCACGATTATTTCGGTTGAATAATTAGCGCATAGCTCAGCAGACTATGGTGAATTGTTCGCTTTAATGAGCAATTGTTGCGAAGTTCAGCGACAGCATGTTTGTAGTATTGATGCGCCTTATGCGCCCGGCTTCCAAAAAAATATAAATGCGAGAAATGCTTCTAAAAATTGAGCCGAAGATTCGCACATGGACATTTCAATCGTAATGTAGTGTTTAGAACTGCGATAAAAGTGCAATAGGTGGATATGAAATAAGGGTCGAAATTATCCTTACCCTGAAAAGGAATAAAATATCTTACGAATAATTGCGTAATGAACGTAAGGACTGATGACTTTATAAGTAGTGCAACAAAATTCTTCAATACTTATTGGCATAAATAAATCGGACGATACCGAAACGACATTTAGATTTCCTTCTGTCTAAAGTGATACACAATATTATTCATTTACAATGTATCTGTATTTAATTGTTATCCATTAGCGTATATTCAGACAGAAATTGAAGAATATTACTTTAGAAAGAAGCACTATACATCAAATAACATTATTTAAGTAATGCAATTTACCATAGATACAGGATGTCCGGTTATCCTGCTGTGAGAGAAGTTTGGATGGTGGTCCTTGTCGAGTGAAAGCCATGTCGGCCTCCGACCTGAATCCAATTATTCGGCATCCTGAAACAAGCAAGCACACTTTAAATATTGATAGTATGAAGCTTTTATGTCGTAAATAGAGGAATATGCAGTATGGAGCTTTATTGACGTCGGTTAATAAAGTGAATAATATAGAACACGGCACGGGGGATTAAACACTTTCATTATTATGTATATCAATAAAATTGATTGAATGAAAGGGTTTCCCGGATAAAATTAGGTCTGGTTTCCATACTAGAGCGTATTGAATTCAATGGCTGTTAAATATAAGTCCACCGATCATTAACAGTGGTAGACTGGTCAGTCAGTTCAAGTTCATTCGTGCACTTGAGACATACCGAAAGGTGAAACCTGCGTTATAAGCAGGGCTTCGAACCGTTATTTTTTTAGTTCCGGTTCAAGTAAAAACATATATATTGGTTCGGTTCCGGCAAAAATAACGGTTTTCGGTTCAGCTCGAATCCAAAAACCTAGGAGTTAACCGATTTGCCCAAAATACGCGCTGAACCGAAAAAAAAACCAATACTTTTTTCGGTTCGGTTCCGGATTTCGTTCCGTCAAAAATAACAGTTTTAACAGTTTTCGGTTCAGTTCCGGTTCGAAACCCTAGTCATAAGTGACAAAACGCACGGAAATGTACAATTTGAACGATTATAATTTGATAGCCTTGAATTGTTGTAGGAATAAATATATTGATGTTTTCACATTATTACAATAGAGGTCTACCAAGTAAATTCCAATGCAATCAATATAAGGGAGGGCTTGCGGATGGCAAATAAAATAGAGACCAATGTTACTGTTGTACGCAATTGTACGCAATTCGCTGTCTTACGCGAGCAGAACTCTCATATGACCAAAACATTGTCTTCGGCTCCAATCCTCACATAGCAGGGAAAAATCACTTAGTATTTCTCTGAATACAGATACTTAATAATTTTCTCAGAAGATTAACTGTTCCAAATGAATAAATTGTCATAAATAAAAATAAAAAGTAAAAATGCTTCGGGAATCAAGATCAAGCAATTTGTGTATGATTGATTACACGAGCCACGTTGTCAAAAGATAGTTACTAGAATAGCAACAATTCTCCCTTCAAGCATCTAATCTACCTAGACCGCAGTATGCACGTACCATTACACGCAATTTAAAAGTAAGCCAATGAAGAGTAAAGAGACGAGAGTGGCAATGAATAAATTATATTTCGTTTGGAGGACTTCCTCAGAATGTGAACGTAAAAATAAACACAGCGTTAAATATTGGAACACAGTAGATAATTTTATCGTTGTGCGATTTCGCAATTGAATCTATCGACGGCAAAAAAAGATGGCCGTGGCATTCAACGAAACGCGTCGATACAACCTGCCGTCAACGATAAGTTATCGAAAGCGAGTGTCAAGGTGGCGTTTGTCAGTCCATCATAAAACATTTCACGAATAAAATTAGATATCGGGAATTCCATTACTCATAGCAAAAATCCCAATGACAACGCAGCCGATCTATGTAAAATCTTCCTTTGTTTTAACCCGAGCTGTTCCTATTTTCCCGGGTCTTTTAGGTACTTGGATTATAGATGCAGTGTATAAATAGCACTAACATTGTTTTATCTTATCAGTTGATAATAATTGTCAGCAGCGAAACCGGTCCTAATAATCCCGAAATAAAAGTGGAAGTACTGGAAATGGGTATTTTATGTTTTTTAAGATTATGTGTATGATACTGTCGCCTGCTGTAGCCCAGTTGGTAAGAGCTTGCTCCACCGATCACGCAGGTCTGGGTTCGATTCCTGGTCAGAACACAGTGAATTTGAGAATTATTAAATTCAAAGTTGTGATCGAAGACTGGGTGTTTGTAATGTCAATTCACAGCATTTCTTCTCCTCCCATCCTTCTGATCCTCCAATAATTGGGTGTAGAAATAGCGATTAGCCAACCACTAGTCCTGTTCTAGCCTTGTCCTGCTTTCCCTACTACTCACTTTGAAAAAAGTTGGGTTGAGCGACTGAGTAACAAACAGTTCTCGTAGAAAAAACTTCTGTTAAGATACCTCTATTAGGAGCCCATATGCTCCACATTGGGAGCGGACATGGATAAAAAAAAAAAAAAATGTGTGACACTGAATTTGTTTATCGGATTGAAATAAAGTAACTCTGACGACACTCGTTAGAAGTATTTAAATATAGACGACAGTATTTAAATATATTATTGTGCATGGGAAAACGTACAATACTCTAATAAACTGTATTAGGCATCTTTGCCATTGTGTCGAAATTTAACCATCTGTATCATTCTTATCGCTAAGCAGCGCTCTCACCACCAGGCTACCGAGGCCGACCGACACTGCGCGAAGGTGAAAAGGAATTATAATCGAATGGCCGGTATCCATCAAGTTCGCGAACCTGAAACGCTCAATTAATGGAGACGTGCTTCGCGAGCACGGTCGCCCCGCACTGTTTGTTTGAACGTTAAGAAAATATTATGAAGGGAACGTATCCACTAAGAACGAACGCGTGTCGCATCCGGTTCGCGAACATGGTGGATACGAGACATAACGATTAGATCATTATTAATCAAAACGTCGTTGCGAATCATGCAACAGACTTAATAATAAATACATTACTACGCGAATATGTGTAGAGGTCATGTACAGTCAATACGGGTAACTTTGGCCATCAGTCTAACATTAGCTTACTACTAGAAAAAAGGTTCAAAATTATGCCGTTAAAATGTTATGGTTATACCATTACCACTAATGTGGATAATAATTCGCTGAGGTCCCAATAGTATTTGGCGAATACATCCTAGATTACGACAGATTGCCTATGAACTAATCTATTATACGTGGATATTGTTTGAAAATACTAAAAACACATATGTCGGTTCCTGTAGATGAGTGTTTCACTTTTCTGTACGTTAGTCATATTCAGTTGCGGTGTCCGCTTGTTTGGATCCCCGTATGAACAATATCATAAATTGATTTCATGATTATTACACTAAACTCCAAACAATAAAAACAGGTCATAGAGAGAGCAAATAATTAAATTCTAATCCTACTTCTAGTCCAATCATCACATCCGAACATACTTAAATAAAAAAATAAAAAAATTGTGCAAATCCCACACCATGTAATTAAAAATAAGGACGGAATGGCAAGCATTAAGCCAATGAAAATAAAAAAAAAACAATTTTATTTATATAAAATTATGTAAGATTTGTATAAATAACCCTGAATCGATTTAAATTTTCACATTATGTTGATAATGCTCGAGAGCGTAGCCGTTCCTAATATCTGATAAATAATGTAAAATTAGAACAATAAGGTGTTTTAATTGTTTAAAATAAATGACTGACCGCCAAGAATCGACAGTAAACACTAAGGTCTTGAAATATATACTCTTGATATCAAAGCTTATTTTTTTATGAAGCTTCTCAACTGAAGCGGTCTCAACGAAGTCCCTTCGAAAGCGACAGCAATAAGTTCAATTGGAAATATGTTTACCGTTTTCCTCGAGAAACTCCTCTAAGCTTTTACTTCTAGCCTTTTATGGAGGTCATGTTTATTCGCTCTCTATGCCTGATAGGCAACGCTAAACGTCGATGATGACACAAATAAAAACAGGAAAAAGGCTCAAACTGTTTGAATGGAACAAATAAATATACATAACCTACGATGGTCATGCATTCACGAATACAAAACGAGCAGTTATGCTAATTTGTTCCCCGCCGCAGACTATTTATCCGGCGATACGTTTTCAGATAGATTAGGTACGGCTGTTTTCAGTTTCATCACGTACAAAGACATACCACGAGTATTGCTGCGGTTTCACTGCGCTGTATTTCACAGTAATATTATGTTGGTATATTATATAGTATAATATACAATTCAAATGTATGTTACAACTAGGGATTGCAATCCGGTAATCCGGGAATCATGAATTGTTACGATAAATATGTCATTTTACAAATACGTTAAAAGATTGAAAGAATTTCAACAAATATAAAAATAAAACACATTTTTTTTACTGTTTTCACATTTTTCTATTTTAAATATGTATATGTGGCAATACTTAATATATAAGACACTTGAGATCAACTCGTTATGAAGAGATTTGAATAGAAAATATTTGTTTTAATATAGACCTCACTGGGAACCCAGACCTAGCTGATCGTTAGACCAAGAGCACAAACGGCGACAGTTTATGAGACGACCAGGACAATCGCTTTTAATTCCAAAACATTTGAATGGGGCATTTAAGCTTCAATTTAATAAGGTTAAAAAATCAAAATATTTAGATCCACGAGACTTACTAGTATGCAGTATATTTTACGTCGTGCTAAAAAAAACGATAAAATACAAAAGTAAAAATGTACTAGGTATTATATATTTATATTGAAATTATTCAACATATCAACATAACTGACTACACTTGGAGTAAATTATAAAATATTTATTTATAAAAGAATTATAACTAGGTACATAAAAAACTACTGATTTCAAAATTTGGTTAAATTTGTGCCATTACACACAGACAGATAATTCAGACTGGCAATACAGACAGAGAGCTAAAAATTCAGATGTTTCAATTGCTGTTGATAAATTTGATACTGTTTAGGTCGAATTTGATTGAATACTCACGAATACCTTTTTTGTCCATGATCCAAATGCATGAACCAAAATTTTTCTTTTGAATGTATATATAAGTATATGTAGATACTCAATAATTTAATACATTTTTATATTTACCTAACATATTAATCGGGATTAGGGATTTCAACTATTCGTCATTATCAACTATTCGAATATCGAATAGTAAAACTGAAACTATCCGGATGTATTCGGATATCCGGATAGTTTTTAATATATACATACATTATATGTTTATACTAAAATATTACATTTAATCGTACCTAGATTAAAAACGAGCTCATTTGTAATAAAAGTCATATATTTAAATTACAAAAATGCATATTTTAAAAATAACGTTTCATATTAAAAATTTGTTTTTAACTTAGTTTTTAATTGTTCCTGCCGTTGAAAATACTCGCTTAGTAGCAGTTGACGTTGGCTTTACTGTTAGAAGTATTTTAAACAACACGTCTAACTTTTCTGTTATTTTTTTTAATTGATCCAAATATATCATATACCAAATATTTTTAAAACTATGATTTAAAAAAACATATTTTAATAAACAAGGAACAACCGGCTGTTTTTGCTTGTAGATAGTGGTCTCAATTTCTGAGTTTTTACTAAATAATCGTATAGCTCGCACGCAAAAAGAGATGTTTCACGATCAAAGTTTCTTTGTTCACTGATATACATTTTATAATAATTTAAGACTAAATATTTTCACATTTCTGTATTAGATATAGACAAAACATATAAATGCATATTTCAATATCGTTCAATTGTATTACAATATGTATAATTTGCAGCTGCATCGGATTACTCCAGCGGTATTTCTTTAATGAATCAAATTACGGCATTGAAGGTTTTTTATAGTCTCGGATTCGAGCCGATTCGATGTTATGATAAGATGTTGATAACACTCGAGTTGGATGAAGGTGAAAACACCACTATCTGAGAAGTTCATAATTATTCTTTGAATGTGGAGAAATTGTGATGTGATCTTTCGTCGATTTTGTAACATATTTCATTAAAAATGATTACGAATACTATTCGGATATTTCCCCAAATCCGATCCGATATTTCCGAATATCGAATAGTTGAAAAATGGCCGAATATATCCGGATATCGAATATTCGAATATCCGGATTAGAATCCCTAATCGGGATCTACGTATCGCAGATATAAAAAAAATCTTTCAACAGGTGAACGATTTTATGTACGTTTCTTTCGATAATTCTAAAAATATAACAGCCCCAAAAAATGCCATATTAAAAATGATTAAAATTATTTGAAATTATATATTCTTATTATATTATTTATGTTCTGATGATTGAGGTATGATAGAATGTAGAAGTGTTTCCCCTGTAACTTTTGTGAATTTATCAAAAGGTCAACTCGACTAAAAAAAGTAACTAGAATAGCACATAACTAAATAAATACATGACATTTTAAAAACACATTCGACTGATTCATTCCACACCATATAATAACATAACAGTAGTAAGCGCGGCTTACACAACTTAAAACTTGATAAGTCGAAATCTCTTAACTTTTCCGGTTCTAAGCTCAAGAAATGCGACCCCAATACCCACATTTTCTTAAATATCTATTTTAATATGGGTGATACAATGTTTATAATTAAGGTATTCTTATATCATAGTTTTTTGGACCTTTTGTAGTTTATATAAATGCGATAAGATAAGAGATAAGCGCCCGCTTATCAGCGATCGTTGGTAAGATAACTAGACTGAAGCGCGCCAGTCGCGCATTGACATTGGCATTGGAACGACGTATATTTTACGCGCAACTTAAAATATGATTATTTATTAAAAAACCAAGGATTTTTATAAAAAAATGTATGCGGAATGATGCAGAGAGATATTTTAAAGCCCGTAGACTATTTATTTTTTTGAAATTCATAAGAATAAGGCCAATAATGAGGAAACCACTGGGGTCAAAAATGACCCCCATCGCCAGAGACGTATTTTTCTAGTCTCCGAGCCGCGAGAGTTAAGTATACTCATCGAGTTATTGAATGAAAAGAAATTTTCATTTGCAGATTCCGCGAATGCGAAAAGATATTGCAATGGGCGATGTCTGAAATATCCAGATTTTAAGTACCGGCATACTTTTGAACAAACCACGACATATTTGTTTCAGAGGAAGACAACAATTTTAAGTCTACCGCACCTAGTACATTATTACATCATTTTATACTCATTGTGGAGCATATGGCCTCACAATGAAGTTATCTAAACAGATTTTTTCAACGAGAACTGTTTATTACTCAGTTGCTCAACCTATCTTTTTCAGAGGTAGTGGTAGAAGGATAAGACTTGGGCAGGACTAGTGGTTAGCTAATCGTTCTCACTACGCCCGTTTTAGGATAGGATGAGTGGGAGGGAATTCAAGACATCACATACATCCATACCTTCGGTCAGAAATCCACAGATCGCTTGAAAAATCAATCAATAAAAAGCTTTCTGTACTGGGTTTCGAGCCCATGACCTCCGTGCTCAAAGTCAACGATGTTGAAACGTAGCCGGCTAATAAATAAATGTCATGTTTTAGGGGTGGGGTCTGATATAATGTGATAATTTAATACAAAGTGTGAAAAGGTCAAATGAGGGGGTCAAAAACAGCATTCTACCATGAAAGTTGTTTTGAGAAAAACGTGAAAAACTGAAAAAATCATTACTGATTAATTAAATGTGTGTGTCCACATACTTTACAGTAGAATATTGTGATTCACAATGAATTCATCAAATCACTTTTAGGGTGTTCACTGTCAATACTTGGTGGAAAGGCATTATATTAGTAAAAACACAATAATCCTTTGTACTTCATTCCACTTTATTTAATATGTCAGGACCGGTTTCGCTCATTACGAGTCCGAAACCGGTCCTGACATATTAAATAAAGTGGAATGAAGTACAAAGGATTATTGTGTTTTTACGAATTCATCAAATGTGCAGAGCAAATATGACTTCTTTGTATTCGACAAACTTTTAGAGTGAAAAAAATGCATTTGCTTCTAAAGCGAATTAAAAAAAAACGATTTTCTGTGGAATGAAAACAGATTTGCTACTGAAATTTCAGCTCGCAAGCTGAATAATTTTTAGCTGTATTCATAGACTTTTTATCTCAAATATGCCGTTTATATAATTAGAAAGCGTCACGTTAATAAACATTTATACCACAAACAAAATATCATTTTCCCCGTCAAATGTTCTGCATCGCTGCTACAGATGATGTGAGGTAATATTAATAAAGTAAGTACCTAGAATGTAGCATAACTAAGCATCTGATTGCTAGGCATTAAGTAACATCTCGCCCCGGCCTTGCAAATTTCACGCGACCGCTTCTTTGCAATTCAAATCTCGCCTCCGTAAAAATAAATTGTCGACGCCACTGTAATGATTTCAGCTTTTACGCGAGGAAGATAGATGGCAATAAGTAACGATACTACATCTATCGATCTTATAAAGAAGCTTAAGAAAATATATTCTAAAAATTCATCATAAAATAATATGTGCTTTCCATCGTTTCAGAGTAAGAATTCTGCTATTAGTAAAAACACAATATTCCTTTGTACTTCATTCCACTTTATTTAATGTCAGGACCTTAACGCTTTGTAACACAAGCAGCAGAATTTGTAATTGAACTTTCATGTTTATTAAATTGAACTCGCTCAAAATTCTACCCATATATGATATGATAAAAAATAATAATAAATTAATAGCCGTAATGAGCATAGCTCAATGAAATTCATATAATTAACGAAGTTTGGAATCAAATACCTTATCAATCACACGATAGCACTTATCGTGTTGTCATTCTTATCGCCGTTATCAGTACTACGTATTCATGTATGTCTTCTATTTATATTTCATTCAATGCTGTGGGAATTATACGCATTCAACCTAGCATAATAATTCAAGCAACGATTCATAAAATTCACTATTTAAAAATTATGAAAAAAGTGAGTTTAAAAATTATGAAAAAAGTGAGCTTAAAAATATAACTGATTCAGATTTCATATTGTAGGCCTACCAAACAAACAATTTTAGTATTAAAAATGATATGCAATTTCATTGTATTTAGAACTATTTTGATCCGATACCGCCAATGTTAAAGTAAAAAATCAATAATGTGCGTAAAGAAAATTTCGGATTCGTGGCGCTGCAGTCGACGTCGTTGGCTTCCGTGAAGGATCTCACGGGTTCCGAGTCGCAGGACGAACAGCATTTTTCAACTAAATTATAGATTTCTGTTCGAAGGCATAGGTGTCTAAATATTCCCTCCCACCCTTCCAATCCTCAAATCATGGGACGTAACGAGAGCGATAAGTTTGCCACTAGTCTTGTCCTAGCCCTATCCTACTATCCGTACTACTTTCCAATCCTTAAATAATGGGATGTAGCGAGAGCGATACGTTAGTTACTAGTCCTGTCCTAGCTATATCCTTCTATCCGTACTGCTCTCTTCGAAAAAGAGAAGTTGAGAAAAAAACTTCTGTTGAGATACCTCCATTAGGAAGCCATATACTAAATATTGGGAGCGAATATGGATTATATAAAAAAAATAGGGCACAACGAGAGCGATTGAACACCAGTCACTTAACCATTTATGCGTGACAAGCGCATTAACGCGCTTTATATTTCCTAGCACGTCAGACCGACAATACAAAATGAATGAGTAAATGCGGTATACTTAATTTACTAGTCACGGTAGTGTTAGGACGACACTAAATATTAAACACACTGTCACACCTCGAAGAATTATCAAACTGTGAGAGATAAAAGCAATACTTATGTTACAACAACCTAAATAAGGACTTCGTTTGAAATTTACAATCAAAGCTAAAAACTGTATACATTTTGCGGCATCTTTCTAAGAAAAGAAAAAAACGAAAAAAGTTTAATATAAATATGAATAATCTAAAATGTGTGTAAGTCATCATTTACGTTATTGAAAATTATAATAAATTTTAATAAATAATAGATTTTTCACGTACGATTAGCCCTTGCTATGGGTTTCTGATAAACTAAAGCAGGGGTCCCTAACCTTTTTGGACCCTAAAGCGCATTCTTGAGTGATTTATTACGTATGATGGTGAAAATTCTTAATTCTTAAACATTTGCGTTGTTACCGTGATGAAATAAGAAGTTGACATAACCTTATTCGACTTCATAAATGCTGACAATGTATACAAAATAATACACGTTCTATTAAAAGGGTGTAAGCTGCAAATGCCGAATTAGTATATTATATAATTTATCATTTAAGTTTGAAAACAGAACGACAATTGAAAATTGCGATCAGGAATTATAATGTTAATAAATAAACACCAGTTTATTAAATTAGACCTTGTGCACTCCAAGGTTGTGTGCATACAATAATATTTGAACTTGGGCTCAAAATCATTAAAAAAAAAACGTTTTTTTGATCCTCCTGTAAAACTTATTCTGTTTGGTTACGTCCGTTTGCTTTTCAACAGTCGATATAAAGATAAAACATCGGCTAAGTTCAATTTAGTAATGACAATATAAATTTACGCGAATTACGAACATCGTAACGATTATTAGATGTATTGATATTTTCTATATAAAATATTTACAATAGCAATCATGCGAAGCATTAATTAGCAAGGATGGCACTTCTAATGGAATCGAGCGAAAATGGCTTTGACATACTTGCTTTCACTCGAAGAGCACTTGGTATGTCCGTATCAGAAACGATAAGTAAAGTTCGACTCACACGCGCGAAACTTTCACTGGTTTGACCCAGATATGAAATTAAATCGACACGATATGAATAAATTAAGCTGTTTTCGTGTTGACTTACAGGTTGTAGTTACATATATTACAAGAACTGAAACTTTTCGAAAAGGTAATGTAGTCGACCGATCGAATAAGCAATAAATCAATTAGGCATAAAATGATATTTCAAAAGTTATATTAATAAACTTATAAAAGAAATGTAATGCGAGCTTGGCAGCAAACATTTTTTTTAACCATATCCGCTCCCAATGTGGAGAATATGGACTAGTAATGGAGATTATCTCAACAGAAGTGTTTCTACGAGAACTGCTTGTTACTAAGTTGCTCAACCTCTCTTTTTCCAAAGAGAGTAGGAATAGAAAGATAGCGCTAGGACAGGACTAGTGGTTAGCTAATCGCTCTCGATACGCCCCGTTCATGGGATAGGATGGGTGGGAGTGGGGAATTCAAGATATCACAAACATCCATGCCTTCGAACAGAAATTCATAAATCGATTGAAAAATCAATTTATAAAACTGTCCGTACTGGGATTCGAACCCGTGACCTCCGTAGCCGAAGCCAACGACGCTGACCACTCGACCACACAGGCGGCAACCGTCGGTAAACGGCAATATTATTTTATAGAATTGTTCTTAGAATAAACAGAAAAATATTGTACCAATATGTAAGTACTGTGGTAAACTTAAATTACCCCTAACAAAATGGAATTGATTTTTCTGCTTTTATCATTTTTTGGCGGTGCACTTGCAACAAGCTCGCGGTGTACCGGTTAAGAACCAATGCGTTATTAGTACATGTACAATGTTTATTAAGCCACCGGTCACAAAGATGATATTCGGTGTGGCATTATAAGTATTTTATCGTGGTATAATCATTTTTTATTATTTAAACACCATAATAGATAAATCAAGACACTGACAACCATGCATATGAAAAAACAATTAATATGCTCAATGAAATTCATATTTATAAAATATTATATCAATATTCAAATAATATAAGATTCTCATATTCGATATTGGAAATATTGTTTTCCGCGAATATAAATAATATGGAATCCATATTCGTGAAACGCATCTACAAAAAATCAACTAACACTCTTGAACATATGGAAATTTTCAACATGGTTTGCATCAGTTTACAAAATCCATAATAACATGACCACACCAATATGCCAGGCAGATTATTCTAAATGACGTTGTCGTTCAGGAAAATAACGTGTGTCGGAAATGCTAGTTTTTAATTTAATAGTTAACTGTTTATTAGTGAATGAATACTTTAACTTAACCCTTTAATGTGTTTATTGTCAATTCGTAGTGGAAAAAACATTCAATTTAAATGAAAAAATGGTTTATTCGAATTTAAAAAGAAGCTAAACTGAATAAATTTCATATACAACGGAGCTATTCCAAGTAAAGTCAGTCAATTATTATAAAAATCTTTTAAATTCTTGAAATTTTTCCTTCTGAATCATTAATGTGAAAAGTTCGCTTTTATTAAGTCAGCAAAGCAAATTATCAGAATCCTTTTGGTGAACGACCGCAAATGGCTAAGAGGGTATTATTTCTCACCATAATCCTTTAATCCGAAACAAAAACCAGTTAGCAGATAGAACACAGCCTTAAACCTGTTGTCTAACTTGATTATGTTCACATGGGTAATAAGATTTAGTATTGTGCTCTCCGGCTATTTAACTTCCATTGGATAGTAATAATACTTCCCTTAGCTGGAATATGTTTAAGCTTACAGTAAGTTTGTTTAAGTAAATGTGCCCGTACATCTAGGAACAAATTGCTCCAGAACATTTCATGGAACACAAAATTCACGTGTTCACGCCGTATCATTGAACATTTCACGTGACCCGAGATAGGTTCCCATGTGCACGGTCTGGAACCGAGTGCAAACGCGAAACCAGGGAAACATGCGCGTTTCGCGCGCAGCTGTAGACAAAATGTCAAAGTGTATTTCGTCATGACTTCATACCAAAGCTATAACGTATTGTGGTGTACATCAAATTATAATGATAAAAACTGAATACTACTTGCGATAATATATACGTAGGCAGCACTCGTCGACATCAACTCATCGGGAGTCATTTTAGAGATCTATTTCCGACTTTGCCCTATGGTGACAGCTATCAAAATAAACCATAGATAATAATAAGTTATATTGGAATCATCTATGGTATAAGTTATCATCGTGGATGATAAAATAATTGTTTATTAGTAATCAACTTTACTCGGATTGTTTGCATCCAATAAAATCAAATAACGTTTATTCGGACGCAACACTGACCTACATAACCTAAACGGGTGAAGTTTCTGTGACCCCTCGTGTGTTCAAAAACATAGTTCCTGAGACATAACGTAGATGTTCAGGATCATATCCCGGGACATTTGTTCCTAGATGTATGGGCCCTTTCCCTTTAAAGCTACCCGGGCTGTGAATTCAGGTAAAAAAAAGACAACTTACTAGCTGTACTAGTCCTGATAGCTACCTAAATAGTGCGGTGGTAGTGAATTTTTAGAGCATGCTTCATTTTTTTTCCATGTCCGCTCCCAATATGGAGCATATGGACTCCTAATGGAGTTTATCTCAACAGAAATGTTTCTACGAGAACTGCTTGTTACCCAGTTGCTCAACCGAGTAGGAATAGAAGGAAAGGGCAAGGACAGGACTAGTGGTTAGCTAATCGCTCTCCATACGCCCCGTTCATAGGATAGGATGGGTGGGAGGGGGGAATTCAAGACATCACATACATCCATGCTTTTGAACAGAAATTCATAATCGATTGAAAAATCAATTTATAAAACTGCCCGTACCGGGATTCGAACCCGTGCCCTCCGTAGCGGTAGCCAACGATGTTGACCACTCGACCACACAGGCGGAGCATGCTTCATAAACAAAATTATTCAATACAGCATAAACTATGTTATATGACATATTGCATAATATAACTGTCGTCAAAATCTAGATTAGTTTAAAAAACATACAAAATTATGGTTTCGCTAGTTAGTTTGGAGAAACGCACTGCATGTAATGTAACACAGACAGTGCTTGTCGGTTTCAATTCAACTCACTGTTTTGTGGTTATATTTGTATATTTGACCACTCCGTAACTGTAAAATATTTATGCATACAATGTTGTTATAAAAATAAAACACAATTCGTTGAACTTACTTATTATTGTACAGTATGAAAATTACAGGTTTTGCTAACCGAGTGAGAATATTCAACAGAGTAAATGAATTTATTGAAACTGAAAACTCGCTGAACGAAGCAGGCCCTGTTCATAAAAACGTTATTGTAAGGGAACTCATACGATAGCAACAAACGAATGTCGTAAACGGGATGTGAGAAAATTACAGCATGAGAATATAGGCTAGCGAAGCCCGTCACACTCCCTTTTCGTGTAAACACCGTATGCAAGTTTGCATTAATGCCAACGCAAAGGGGTGGGCATTGAGCTATGGGAGTATTAGGTGTATGAGCGCGACACGTGCATAAGCGCGTCTGCCACCTTCCCACTCTGGGAGCGCGATCGATGCAACGAGCCGACAACGACCGAGGATATAACTGAAGTAACGCCGGCTACCAATACCTGGTGTTTGCTTGTTGCCAGGAGACACCTCGTCCCACCGCGAGAGGGGGAATTCCCAACAATATCCGCTATACGGATCAATCATTGCACTAGTTCAGTGATTCCCAACTATGTTTTTATTTTATGGATATCCGAATAATTTCAGACGTGCAATCGGCTCTTATGACAATATAAGTGCAAAGTTATATTTTTCCAATAGTTTTTTTTTTGCATACACCAATATAATACACTTCAATGATAAAGACAATTCTTCACACAAGTTACCCATATCAATTGCAAGTTTAAATTACTGGACATTTTGTAATAAATAATAAAGTAAATAAAGAATTGTAATTCAGAAAATAGTCGCGTAGTTCAAAAGTACACACAATATACCTACCTACCTACGCATGCATGCACAAAAATAAATAACTTAAAAATTATGTCCATACTTATCTTATTATAAAAAGAAAATTGCAACGTGTAAATTGACTGACAAATGCAGAGATCAGATAGGTATTCATTATAGGTTACCATAAAACTGGTGCATCTTTGTGGCCGCTATATAAGATATTGTATTGTGATTACTCCCCTACGACCAACGTTCCCTCAAAGTTGCGCGCGTGCGCGGCCGCGCAGCAGTTGGGAAGCCCCCGCGCACTCATTCCGGGTTGGCGCGCACTACAAGACAGTTGTTCAATTAATATTTTATCGGTCCGCGCAGCCTTTGAAATTTCCGCGCAGCTAACCTCTCGCCTTAGAGGGAACATTGCCTCAACTGGCCTATTTGACAAATTGACACCAAAGTGTGTAACAGGTAGATTGAGATTAGGACCTCCAATCTCGGGATCCCGTCCAATTTTGTGATCCCGAAATCCCAGGATTGTGATAGTACTAATCCCGGAATTCCGAATCGCCGAACAATTCCGAATAATTCGGAATCCCCGAACGAAAACCGGAACCGAACCGATATATATTTTTTTACTTGAACCGTAACGAAAACCGGAATGAAAAAATGACAGTTCGAAGCCCTGTTTTTTATATAAAATCAATAGTGTGTGTACAGTCACAAATCTTCGGCAATTAACAGCGACAGGTAACCTTAAACGTGCGTCTTTTAAAAGCAGCGCGAAGGCCAACGTGATAATGATAATACTACGAATGCGTTACGTTTCGCATTAAATTAAATTTATCTTCAACGCTCGGTAATGTATTCCACCTGTTTAACATGACAACACTTCATTGACAATGCTATTAATAAACTCAGAACACCAAAATAATAAACAGATTTTAAGCTCCAAATAAAAAGCGAAATAAAACACGAACTTGCTATTGTGGTCAGAAAGAGCACATACGACCGACAAAATTCATCTGTTTTGATTTTGAATACAAAATTTAATATTGGAACACAATGGATGTAGCAGGCGGTTACTTAGCGACAATTGATTTTCATTGGTTGGGTAAATAAGTGTGACACGTGTCATCTTTATTTCGAAGTCTTTTCACATTAATTCTTTTACCAATAATATAGGCATTTATTCTGATACTTCCGATTCCAACCAGAAAAACGTATTGAATAATATAATGATTATAAGAGGAGTTACGATCTCATTGGAATCTCATGTCATATAAATGATTATAATTGATTACCATTATTTCAATAATTCTTGCCAATTCGTATTCAAGCATTCATTAATTTACGCATCGGAATTTGTTACATTATTGTTTATTAAAATAATTATTTCTAAATGCTACATTAACCGAATGTTTGATTTCCTGGTGGACTTTTTCGCTAATTCTAACCTAGATAGTAAATTGATCTAAAGAAGCAGTTCTCTTGGATAACGTTAGGAGAAAACGTATCTCTTCTAAGCCAGTATATATAGCTGAGTAAATGCAGTTTAATTATAGTTCTGATGATGGCGCGCGCCGAAATAGCTATAAACTAATTTTATAAAAAAAATGTTGAACTAAATAGTTTGATATTTTTTACCGTATTATAACTTATAATTATTATATTATTAAGACATCTTATTTTTTTAATAAAACAAGTTGCTAGCATCACATATCTTTCATTTCGTTTGCAATTATTGTTTTCATTTTGTAATGTACTGTAATGCACTGACTGACCGTGACAATCTTAGCTTTGGGGCTCAAAGCAATAGTGAAATATTAAATATAATAAGTAGGTATTTTAAAACAATTGAATGTTAATATTTTGAACAATTACGCTATACCTATACGTAATATCTCATGGCAATAATATACACATATTTACAATGCCGTTTGGTCCCAGTTGATATATAGATAAGTCCAAGACAGCGAAATTTTTAACATCCACAAAAACCAAAATACATCAGAAAAGAAAACTATGTGTTTGTAAATTTCGCATACATTTCAAATAGCGTTCTATGTAATTGAAAATTATATGGAAAAGGTCACGGCCCTGGGAAGTCATGCATTCAATACTAGTATATAATATATAACAATATTATACATAAATATCAAACAGCTGAGACGTTGTCAACACACCAGTCGGTATTTTGCAGTTTTAATAATTTGTATATATAACCACTATAAAAATAAAATGGTAAATACATGGTGGACAAAACTGTATATCTATAAACATGCCTTATTCTTTGTTTCAGGGCGCTTATTTTGATGAATGTTAAAAACAATTTATATATATATATTAAGACTGAAGGTTGTGATTTAACTTCGCTACATTAAAAGCTTTAACGAATAATAATATATGTGAGCATTACTCAAGATAATTTTATATGTAAATAAAATTACCGCAGTTTCGCTCGAAGCCTTGTCCTTGAAACTTGCGAATTGAAACCATAGTCCTTGGCCTCAATTCTCAGCTTGCTCAATGTGAAGGACGCAATCCGTTAAGTAAGTTAACAAAATTATATTATTTGTAAAGTATTAGATATTTGCTAACCACATCCTTTCGTAACACATTTTCAAAATTGGGGCTTTGCCGCGAATAACTACTGTTCCACCATATTTTTAATGTTGTAAAAAATATAAAACGTTTTTTTTAATCCCTAACTTTTTTTACCTTTTAAATGAACCAATTTTTTTCAATTTTCATGTAATGAATGAATCTAACCAACGAGGTGTAAATTTTTTCGAACATTATCATTATCGTCCGTAGTGATTAAATAAAATAGTTTAATTTACATATCAAACACGATTATTTATAGAAGGAAAAATTGATAGTTATAACGAACTCCATTAAACTGTTCTCACAAAGAATATAAATTGCAGACACCAGTTATTCCAAATTCAAATATTAATAATGTCTTAAAATTAATATTAAATTAAATTTGATAACTTAGTTATTCTACTTGTCGTTCAACAAAATGTGACACGTGTTTCGCCTATTTGAGAAGCATCATAAAATCACTACAAGGTTTATGAGACTTGTGGCCCTCTGTTTATTAAAATTTTGTATAAAGCGTGTATTTTTATTATATCAGTATTCATTTGAATACGATTAACAAGTGTTCACAAAAAAACGTTTGTGACTAAGGTTTTCTATTATTCAACCGTAATTTAGCTATTTTAATCTCAAAACACGTACAGACAAAGACGATTTAGTGCAAAGATATTGCAAGTCCGGTTGTACATATTTTGAGAACATCTTATTCTAACAACTTTTTTGCATGCTAAATATTGTTGAAATGGACATATGTATTATGTTTTCAAATTATTTTGTCCCGACTCTTTTTGGACCTACAATTAATTATTTTGACAGCATAAAGATATAATGCAGAAGAACATAGTCTATGTGAACTCAATTTCGACAAAAACTGGATTTTTGGACGGGTATTTCAAAACTGCGCTAAAAATGAAATATTAAATGTGTCGGGTATCCAAAAAAGGGTAAAAACACTATTATTGTTCATTTTTATTAGAAAAAAGTGATCATGACACCAACCGATAGTAAAATTAACTACATATATTTAAAAAAAAAAATCAATGTCCAAACTAATTAAGTACCGAAACGTCGAAAATAGGATCCAAGATCGACGGGGTACAAAGCGACTCCAGACGTAATATTTGCATTGCATTTATTGAGGTATCATTGAAGATTACAATAAATATCAGCTAGATATTATTGATATTTAGCGAATGGTTGAAATAAGAAGAATTTTTCAATGTGAATGCAGCCCATAGGATCTCCAAGGTTAACAAATACGGTCTTGATCACTTTTGATTGATTCAGGGTCTACACGAAAAAATGTTAATGATCTTGTAGCACAATAAAACTAATCAATGTATGCATGTTTAATTTAAATAGCATATAACTAATACTACAGCAAAAAAATACCAGTTTTTAATTATTTATTCATCAGTTATAATGATAATTATGTCAATTCGGAATGTTTGTAATCATAGTTGAAACCAGGGTCAAGGGCGAGTTTAAAGGTCATTCATTATGTTTGGTTTCATAATACTAACACAATCAACTGTTTACTGAAATTAAACGTTTCACTTTCAAGGAACAAGGGTTAAAGTATTACAAAACAAATAAAACAATATTATCGTAAAATTGAATTGGTTTTGAGAAACAATACTATTATGACATGATGCAACATATAAAAAACAACATTTCCCACTTCCAGATACCAATGACTTGATGAATGAAATTTGTTAAAAGCTAAACAACGGACAATAAGTTGAAATTTCGGCTCATACGAATATTTTAAACCAGTAATAGATTAAAATCTAGAGAAAAAACAGGAATTTTACTCTTTTTTCCGAATCTGGTGTTGATTGATGTATTGGGCGGTTATCTCGAAGTAAAATGCAATAACGCACACGATACACAATAATGTTGTACAATAAATTAAGGCTCAAAATCAAAAGATACGATATAGATAGTTTACCATACACTTAGACTTAGAGCAGGCATGGGTAACCTTTCCCAGGTCTGGGGCCAAATTATCATTCTGACTCAGTCAAGGGCCGGACCAAATTATAACAAACTAAATTAACAAATAAAACAATATTAAATTAAATAAAACACTTTGTTTCTTCTTATATACTTTTTTATTTATATAATGAACGAAGTATTTATTAATACTATATGCGCAAAACAGAATTTAGTGTGAGGATTGGCATTGAACTTGAATTATGAGACTAGCAATATTGGCTCCCTGGAACTATTAATTTCTTTCTCTATTACTTCGCTGAGATGAATCAGGGCCGGACAAAATAGCTCGGCGGGTCGGTGATTACCCATATATGACTGACTCTGTGACTGTGGTTTAGATATATAGTTTATATAGGTATATAAATATAGTTTATATTTATTTTGTATATATTTTATTTATGTTATAGTTTATATAGGTATAGAGTTTATGACTGTAGATTTTTCTCTTGTAATAGAAACACTCGCGAAATTTAGATGTCCAACAAAGTGACTATTAAATTTGAATCGTTCAAATTATGTACATTCACACAAGTTTTGTCACTAACTTTTGCCTTTCGGCTTCTTCATGCGTTCAAGTGCACGGATTAACTTAAACTGACGTTCAGTAAATACATGTATTGTGTATATATAAGAAATAAATGTATCACTAAGTTTAAGGCCATTGCTGGCGAAATAGATCAACCCTGGGATGGGAATGTCTACAGATCTAAATGGTGAGTATATTTACCCTTTTGGCTGAAAAAAAATATGATTATTTTTACTTACATATAGGATACAAGATTGGGGAATTTGGCAGATTAACCTGCTCATTCAAAATTGGTAGACTATTTAACTGTCTTATTTATTTCTAAAATTTCCTGGAAAAACAACTTATGTCCATCGGTGTTTTGGTGTAGAATTTGAATGCCTTCATCCTTATTGAACATGTGGTTCATTGACATCAGGTGATTGGCGAAGTGAATATTTTCAATTGTTTATTGGAAATTAATACCCACTAAGGCATGGGTGTCCAACCGGTCGATCCCAAAGCAAAATTTGGTCGATCCCGAAAGCTTCTGTGAATTTCGAAAAAATATATAATGTAAACATAAAATATACAAAAATTGAATTATTTTGTAAGCACATACCTATCTAATGATATGTATTTCGAATTTAAAATAAACATTTATAAGTTTGAAGAAGGGAAAAACCCTACTAAATCAAAATTCTTATAAGAATCATGTTAGAAGTCGATCGCGAGAAAACTTAAGATTGAAAAGTCGATCTCAGGGCAATAAAGGTTGGACACACTTGCACTAAGACAACGTCGACATCTTCTTAGAAAACAGGTAAAATTCAGATAGATATCGGAGAAATCAGATATTATAAAATAATGAATTATGGTATTTCGTATAATAAATATGTTATGATTAAGTCATTGAATAAGTAGTCTCAATACTAAACAAGATCACGAGCAACGAACGGTTTGACGTCCACTACCCCATATCATATTTAAATCTTAACCCGTTAACAGCTAGAAAAAAATAACGTTTTTTGTCATGTATGCTAGCACTTTTCTAAAAACTAATAAAGGAAAACTTAATATTCATTTTGTGAGTCCTTAAGAGATGCCGAACCCTTTTTCAATGATGCAAGCTCTAAAAAATATTTATTCACGTCGTAATAATGACAACACACTGGGTAGCGTGTGTGGTTAGTAGGTATGCGATACACCGGTGGGTCGTTAGCTTTAGAGTGGTTAATAACAGTCCTTTAACACTTTGCACTCTTACTAAATTTACTCAATACCAATAGACTACTCTGGGTCCAGATTTTACTTATATTACCAGCAAATTGAATACGGTTTTGAACAAAAATTCGAACGATATACCTATATATACGGAACACAAACCTTATAAAATAGGTATATCCAATCAATACTTTAACTATAAGAATATCTACAGTACACCACACTTATACATAAATAGACCGTACTAAATATTTCGAGCGATCCGTAACATGCCAAATATATAAATGAATTTATAAAATGACTTGGCGGCGATGCTGTATTGAAAAACAATCAGATGTCAACGGTTAATATACTGGTATGGCAAGTCGGTAAAACTTGTCAAACCAGTTTAACCTTTCCAATGCGGCCACCGTGTTGCTAACAACGTGCACTGTAGTTCCGCTGTTGCGGTTGACAATCAATGTTGCGTACATTTCATGTTATTAAATATTACGATAATGTAATCAAATATACGTGTGCACGCGTCTTTCTACCACATGGTCGAAGTAAATAAAGTTATAGAACTATTACTTTCTTTGATCTTGAGTTTAAATACCCAAGTAGTCATCTTATCGTCGTACGCATCTGCGAAATGTGTCTTTTAAGATGAGTGACGATGAAAACTCGTTCATGACTACTAACTGACCATTGTCGAAAACACGCAGCATGAAAATTTATTTCATTATCCATATCGTTAGTTAATAACAATCAATGGTTATACACATTACATGCAATATTAAATATATAACAGAGTCTGTCTTAGAACAAAACTTAATTGCATTGAACATGTGTAATCTATATTCAGTACTGATTCATAGTTTTTTTCGTATTAACAAAATTTATAAAACTTTACATATTCTCTATTCCGAAATCGGATATGTTAGATAATTTAGCTTTAGATTCTAATTCTAAAACAGTTTGTAAACCGTCAGAAGTACGCAGAAGAACAGACCTAATATCTTTCTGGCTAAATGACACAATCATGATATATAATCAATTTCCATCAACATACACATAGTATGAATATTTTGATTGTGCAAGCAAATAACAAAACTTTAGAGATAATTTGGAAATAGAAGCAATGTTATCAATTATTCACGCTAATTATGATTGAATTGTTTATCCTCATATCCCACAAGCACGCAAACCACTTGTTTAGTATTATATAAACGACGTGTACCTTTGAATCTGTCTACGATTAATAATGAAATACGAACAATAAACTATTAAAATAATAAAAATGAATCCTCGATTAATGATATAAAATATCATGATATAAAAACCACAGTGAATGACACAATTAGTAGTTTATTAGCTTGAGAAAATCAATTGCACGCGATTCTGAGCAAATGTTTTCTCAGATATCAGTTAGCCGCAAAAAGGTTAAGAGGCCATAGTAATATATTTATATTTGTTACGAATTGAACAAAATGAACGATACGAGCAGCTATAATGTATTCAGTCAACCGTTTCAGGTCATTTTTTCAGATTTAGAAACCGGAAATATGTATATATTTTAAGAAAATATTTATATGCGTATATCTGACACATGAGCAATCAATCAATAAAGAATTTAAACAATAAATATTTAACGTTTAGTGAGATAAAAGTATTTTATTTGTTTATAAATACAATTTAAATGTTTATGGTCAATGATATCACAAATAAAATGAAACGGGGCAGGAAAGAGGCTATGCGTGATTTCCATGTTTATGTAAACAGCAGGGGAAGTATGTGAACAGCTTAGAATGTACGTGTACAACACGTTAAAAAAATATGTATGTATACGTGAGTGGGCATTATATTTTCAAAAAATCGCAGTGTTAATATAATATATTTTTAACTTTTAAATTCATAAATTAATTTTCTTTTTGATTTTAATTAAACAATCTTCTAAACACGACCGGCAAAATACTTTGTAATTAACTGGCATAAAAACTGCTGTTTCTTTTACTTTCATCATCTTATAGGTAATAAAATCAAATATTAGATAATTTTGTTCAAGGTTTTATTTAATAATACATACCAATATTACTTATTCATTCTTTTGAACTACGTAGACTTAAGCAATAGTTTGGAATGGGTTTAACAAGCCAACAATCACGCGTACATTTTCCAACAGTGATAACGATAAATATCACGTTTAAGTGGAGAATACGAGATGGCAGTACGGTTCGTAGAAACGAAAACATTTTTTTATAAATATTAAATAGAATATTTTCGACACATTTTACGATTTTTCGCCATCCTAAAATACGGACCGATTTTGATTTGAATGCAGAACGACTCTGAGACACTGACAAAAAATCGAACAAAAAATTACACACACGAAACATTCAAAGATCGCCGACGTTTTCAAACCTAAACAATGTCAATAGGGTAAAAATATCAAGGTATTTCAGTTCTACAGTTTTTTATATGTTATACGTTGATAGCTATTTCGGCTTTCGCCATCGTCAGAACTAGTTCTGACGTAGTTCTGGCGATGGCGAAAGCCGAAATAGCTATCAACGTATAACATATAAAAAACTGTAGAACTGAAATACCTTGATATTTTTACCCTATTAAAATGGAGTTCTACCAAGTAAATGCCAAATCAATAAATAATAAAAAAAAAACTAAACAATGTCTGTCAGCGAGATATGATAATATGTGAAATATGGCCGCGTGGCTAGAATCTTAATTTGAATATGTATTATATATTCATTTATCTGTAAGTTAATCAAATTAAATAGTACGGAATATCTTCCCACGTGTGATATACAATGAAAAGATTGTTAAGGACGTGTTTGGTATAAATTGACTATAGCTTGGCCAGTTAGCACGGAGTTTTTCTTCCCACGGTTGGTAATTTCAGTTTAGAGACAGAAGTTCCCGGCGTAAAAAGTTTTTCGCGCATACCTGCGGCGGTGTAGCGTTGCTAATGTTGAAATGAATATTGCTGGCCTGTTTGGCAACTTACCCTACTCCCCGAGTCCGTTTTTCTTTACGCTTTTATGCAGAATACTGAAAAACGATAGGCTTTACTAATTTGTCGGTTATGCTACATACCGAGAAAGCTCTTGGGCAAGGGTCATCAAACTGTCGATCTAAACGCGAAAAATTACATATTTTATTTTTTCCGAGAGCCGTTAATATACTTTGAATACTTCTGTATATACGGTTAATTTAGCTGAGGTAATGAGAGGTTATATGTTATCCTGGAATGTTTCAGTATGTTATGATTTATGAATACCTGTAATTTTAAATTTCGGGTGTGACTCTCCAACATCGTAATAGTTATTTGGCTTATTAGGTATAAGTACACTGAATAAGATTTATGCATAAGAATATTTGTATTGCCTTGAGCTTTAATATTTTCAAATGCAAATCACTGATACGAAAAGATACCATTAAAACAGCGGTAAAACGATTTCAGAGATATGTTTTTTAAAATTATATTCAATGTAATATATTATGTCTCCGAGTTTCTAAATTTATAAAGAAGTACTCGTTACGATATATCGAAAAAGTGCAATAAATACGTTTAAAAAATATGTTGTTTAAAAAATATATATAACCAGCGGTGGGCTTCCAATACGTTAACAAGGGATCGCTCAATATCAAAGTAATTTATCAGTCATATGCAATTATATGCAATACTTTTAAATAAGCAAATGATTGTTACTTAATACACTTAAAATATGCAACAATATGCAGTTTACCATAAACTAATCAATGTAAATGGCTAAAAATATATTACTGTGTATACTGGATGCTGTCGTAGATAGTATATGTCAGAAATTGCAGTTATGTACTAGTTTGATCTGAGAATATTGTTATCTATTAATTTAACAAGGGGCTCGCCGGCCGTGGTAAAATCTAACAAAGGGGATCGCGCGAGCCCCCACCAGCCCACCCCTGAATATAACTATTTCAAATTTTAAAATATCCATAATCCTTTAATTATCAAATTAAATAAACATTATACATATAAATCGATCTAACTAAAACCCTGTGCCTCAAATATTGGTAGCAGAAATATGAATACTGTATTATCGATTATAAGTTTGATTTGTGTAAAAGTTTTAGTGTAGGTATTATGTTTTGATCTTAGACTCTTCCAGACTTATTGAGTGAACGACAGCGTGAAACTATACCTCTCCTGGTAGTACCGATAGTTGAGGTTTAATGATACAATTGTACATTCCAAAATAATTTACTGCATGAGATGTCAACTATTATTAAATAATATGAAGAAGAAAAAAACATTATGCTATTAGAAGTGAAAGTAAAAATCACAACGCGAAGAAGAATCTAATGACTAAATAACTGACGGTAGAGATTTCAAACAAAATAAACCAACGGGAAAGCAACAACCAATGAAGCATTACTTTCACCTGACAATTACTTTGAAAAAATGTGGGATTTTTGTCATTAAAAAAATATTCGTCCACTCTTGTTTATATACTGTTAACAGTGTTAACTAACTGCCTTTTTCAGCGTTGCGCTTGGGCGCATCAGGTGACCGTTTTGAAGGGTGGCTCTTTCGGCATCGGCCCGAATCACGTGAAACTACCCATGTGCCCGGCGAATTTCGTTTTTCATTCGAGCTTTCTAAAAGTACTATCTATACCTTTGAAACCGCCAAAAAAAGGCCAAATCAAATAAAACCTTTTGTGATTGTCTACAATTATTCAATTTTGTATGATATCATTGCCAGTATTTTTTTTTTACTCTTTTTTCGTTACATCCTTATTTGTATAATATCCAAATTTTCAATTCGAAATGAACTTCGGTGACTGTACTATTATGTGGTATCCAGAATGCCAAATGGACGTATCAAATGCGTAATGATAAAATCAGTAACTAATTTAAATACAAATATAATTTTCTATGTAAGAATGATATCAGCCTTTGTTTAATAAAGTCATTTTTAGTAATAATGTCTAATAAGCTCATATTTTATAAACTTGAAATGCAAGATTATTAAACTGATTGCAATTTTAATTAAACTGATTGGAATTCAAAAGCTATTAATATAAATGTATTTCACTAACCAGTTGTGCGCCGAAAGAAACATCATCATTAATCCTAATATATTCGTCACACGCGATGTCAGTTTATTCACATCAACCAAAGTTACGGAACGGCCAATAACTAATTTCATATATGTATGGACATATGTGATTTATAAAATATCACCACTATAGTAATTACTCAACTTACTTTCTTATACATATTTTACTAGTTAAAGATCAATTACTTGTGACCAGTAATTATTTTTATGAAAATCTACTGTCATTTGTTAGGAAATTGATAGTATATAAATAAATACTTAAAATGATATTTGACAAATTTCATCCATTTAATTCCGCTATAAAGAGTGAAAGATAGCAAAGTATTTAGAATAATACAATAGAGTTGATAGTTATTTTACCTTTAGGTCAGAATTTCTTAGCATACCGCTAAATCGTGTTTTGACAATGGCGCAATACCGAAATAGTTATTGCCTTATTGTTACAATGCTTGTGGAACTAAATAATTTTACATTACTTATTATAATGGAGTTCTACCAAGTAGATGCCGATCAAATTACTCTTACAACTATCGCGACATTTTTACGAATTAATCGATATATTTTAGTTTGAAAACCAGCTTAGTTTAGTAATCAAGAGTTTTCGGGTAGACAAACCGAACGCGATGAAGAGGGGAGGGGTATCCTGCTATTTCTAAACTATGAAAACGACTTAGTTTAAACTTTAGAACTGTTAATTTAACAAATCGCATATACTATCCATTGATCAGTATGTATTAAACATGTTCACACAATCATTTTTTAAATGAAACTGAAGTAACCGTGATTCAAATTATGATCCCGTTTTCGGCAAGCCTAGAACACGAATTATTTACAAAATAACAGTTATACGGTTGAAAGTGGCAACTCAAGCTGCAGTGACCAGCGACGAACTGAATTAACAACGTGGGCTGCATGCCAACGCAATTACCATTGTAGGATTCTACGAAATCGGTCATTATTATGATATTAAATGGTCAACAAGATTTATTTTAGAATTTCGACTGAAGGTGATTGATGGAAATTTAATGTCAAATTTGAATTATTTTTATTCTGTACACTTCAATAAATTTTGTCGATAACGACCCGGGTTTCGTCTTTCGGCATCTTCTGGTGCATTCGTGCACTAGATAAAAGCAGAAGATGCCGAAAGGCGAAACCCGGGTCGTTATCGACAAAATTTATGGAAATGTACAGAATAAAAATAATTCAAATTTGTCAATAAGAATTGATCAGAATATATAACATCAACCTGCAATGACATTGCTGAATAATGAAGACAAAATGTAGTTAGCCTTTTGGTTTCCGTGGAAAAAATTACGTTTGTACCTAGCACGCCGGCTATAATTTGCAATTATTAAATTAATTAGTTATTGACGAGGTAACTCGTTTCTGGCGTGTTGAGCACAAAAAAAATTACGAGATATCTCGTCTGTGGCAGGCTGGTCAATGTGGCATTGGATCAATGCACCCCTTGTATGCGCAGGTGCCGTTATATTTAATGAAATAATATTCAAACATAACATTTATATCATTCACTTATTTCAAACTCTTCATAAATTTATTGTCTATAATAAATATTTTAGAAATCGATAACTAATTACATAAAAAAAAAATTAGTGAATGGTATAAATATTATGTTTGAATATTATTTCATGAAATATAATCGCCCCTGCATATACAAGGCGTGCGTGCACATTGACCGGCCGCCACTGGTGGCAGCCATCCAGTTAAGGGTGGGTATCAGTTGTTTTTTCTTATGTATTCGTGTAATACGCTTAAGTATCTATGATAATTGCGTAGTCTTTATAGCCACTTACTTATTATGGACATATTACTAGATATTGGTTTAGTTACATCACTTGCTGATGTTTACTTTTATAAACCAAAAAAATGTTAATATTATATATTTTATTGGGTTTTTAAATACAACGTCAAAGGTATAAGCAAACTATGTCTTTTATATACATCGTGGGATTCTTATCACTGGCAATTAAATTGATGAAACCATTCAAATATTTTAAAGACCTTAAGAGTTAGGCTAGGACGAAATCACATAAGCTTAATTTTAATAAAGAGCAATAAGCTGCCATAATTAAGATATGCTTAATATTTATAGTTTATTATTAGAAACCCTCATTCCGAATTGTTTTTATTTCTAAATATACTATTAATATGTATCGAAATTCTGACGAAGATCACGTAGACTTAACGCATAATGACGTCCGTGAAATGTTGATCGAATTAATAATAGGAAGTCTGGTTAGGAATCATATTCCAACGATCAGTTAAATAGTAAAGACGGCCTAAGCACGATCGCACACAAAAAAAAACAATAAATTAAATAAGGCTAGCTAACAAAAAGTAGGGAAGTAAAAAAGAAACGTGCCTTAGCACGCTACAAATGAATTAACTCGAATCAAACTCCGGAAGGGTTTGGGATTGTAAAATGGCAACGTAAGGGTTAAATTAATTTACTAAAGAAACTTTATGGCAAAGCATTTACTCGCTTCCGTCAGACTATTTTTGTCAGTCCACGTCAACATTTTTTTTATTTCTTTATAATACAATTATTAAGCGAGACCCTAGTATTTATTATATGAACAATATGGAAAAGAGTAATGCGCACTGATATGTTCGGATATTCAACAGGTATGCAAGTTATCACATTAATTCGAGGTTATTCTCAAATTTATTACAATCTAGATCAGTGTCTGCCAAACTTTTTTACTTCGTGGCACACTGGTGAATGGAATTTGTTCCGCGGCACACCAAATAAAAATGCTTTAAAAAAGGAAATGTACCTCTAAAAAAATAAATGTGGAAAATGTGTCGATTCGACTGCTATTTACATATATACGAACGCGACAAATATTTATTTGAATACTTAGATGTTGCATTTATTTAAAATTGAAGAACATTTAAATGAATAGACATTATTTAAAATGAAAAAGTTAGAGGCGTCTTCCTCCGCGGCACACAGTTTGGCAGACACTGATCTCGATTGTAAACACTAATTAAAGGGGGCTCTAATGATGTTTGTAATTTGTTTTTGCATACTTGCATACCTGTTTTTACGGTTGGTTTAACATAAATTGCGGCTATGTTCACTTTACAGTGTTTGACTGTATAATCACGTCTACTCACTATACGTATTGGTTGCTATACGTACGAGTGATTTGACATGACGTGACCATCAACGTTCCCTCTAAGCCAGTGGTTTCCAACCTTTATGTTACTACGCCTCCCTTTGAAGAAAAAAATATCTTCGCGCCTCCCCATACTTTATTTCATATAGTAATAAAGACACGTTTTAAAGGGTAAATAAATATGTTGGACTGTTCGCGCCTCCCTTTGCAATAGTCCATGCCTCCCCAGGGAGGCGCGCCTCCCAGTTTGGAAATCGCTGCTCTAAGCCGAAGGGTTAGCTGCGCGGAAATTTCAAAAGCTGCGCGGACCGATCACATATTAATTGAACAACTGTCTTGCCGTGCGCACCAACCCGGAATGAGTGCGCGGGGGTTTCCCAACTGCTGCGCGGCCGCGCACGCGCGCAGCTTAGAGGGAACGTTGGTGACCACTTGCGTTATTTTGTCAGTTTGTTTCAAAATATCTCTTCCAGGCGCACACTATTGACTTGTCGAATAAATCATAAAAGGTTCGCAAAAGGCTCTACTCGCTCGAAATTAAAATAGTACAAGTACTTGAGGGAAATGCGAAGTATTTTGGGTCATAATAAAAGGTTAAATTAGTATCGGACTATACGCTATACCACCCACCAAGAGAACTTATTTTATACGCACAAACACACCGGATAAATGATAAGAATTCCTGAACATGAAACGCATATTTTTTTTCCAGTGAGTCCTTATATAAAGGAATACTTATTTTGTTCTTATTCGCTTTCATGTAATTAATGTATACTAATTGGCTATCAATTCCTAAACAAGCCGACTGGATGTTCGTGACCCGGATTCTAAGCAATTTCCTTCTATACATTTAACCTACAAATAACCTCTAAAATCTAAATTAATTTACAAATTTAAAATAAAAATATGATCCTGAAAAGAAAACGAACAATGTCAAAAGCGAATTCCAAATAGCCTTATTATACCGATAGCCATTATTAATTCTGGCCGAGTTGATTCGAAACGTACTGTTTCAAAAGCGCACTCTTTGGCCGCGGTTTGTAACTAACTTGATTTGATTTTCGCTGGCAATCTCGGAAGATCTCCGCGAGCGAGACAGAGCTACATTTGAATTGTCCGCATGGCAACCGTAAAGAAAGAGACATTCGTATTGCAGCGGATGCGCCTCGAACGGAACGGGCGCAATAAAACCGGCAAAGTTTAGTTGGTCATGCCTTGACCTACTTATACGCGGCACCAGATAGATAGAGCTCTTTTACTTGTTCATTAGTTGGTGGTTTTTCATCTATGCCTCCAACTTGGTAGTTTATTTAAGCAGTGTTGCCCACAATACGCAAGTTAAACAATGAATAAATTCTATTTGATAATAATTTTGCATTAGAAATGCTTTCGACGAAAATACAATTATATTTTGCCACTGAAATTAACTTCGATACATTCTATTACACCACTTACATGAAACATACGTACAACAAAATTATACATGTTCACGTAATAAATATATGTAATGTTTATATTGTGCAATAATAAAATAGCCATGCATAACAATACTAATGTTCTTATTTACTGGGTGTCGATATTTGAAGGCTCTTAGATAACAAGACAATACAAAACAATTAACAAAACGTTTACATTATTTGTAACTATACTTTGCTGATAACGACAGTGTACATATTTATCTTCAACCCATCAGGCACGGATGACGTTCTTCCACCGCATGCCGTGGATTATTTTTTGTATTTTAATAAAGATCTACATTGTGATTCTCCACCAGTGGTTTGCACAATTTTTAAACCAAGAGCCACGTAATAGAAAAGAAAATTATCAAACAATTTATATTATTTTACATACAAATAATTTCAACGGAACCATTTAAATAAAATCACAATAGCTACTTGGTGTGGATGACCTGTCGAAGCGAGCTCGAAACTCAAGACTAAATACAGAGCGGCTCGCTCCATAACAATAACATGTAAAAAGAATATGTACTTGGCAAAAGGTAGTATATTTTCTTATTATCTACTAGAATAGTTTATGAGCTCGCTATGATTCTAATGAAGTTTAAAATAACAGAATATTTTTTTTAATTCAGTCTTAATCTCAGTCGGTCCCATCTTCCTCGTAATAAAAAAGTTCGACTGTATATACAAGAACATGACTTGGCCGTGTTTGATACTGGATGACTCAAATAAACATTTCATTTTTGAGGAAGCAGCGGTATATAAATAGTGTATTTCAATATTAATTTTATAATACCAATTAAACATTATAACTTTCATGTAAAACTTTCAGCATACATACCAGTTTGAGTGGCATGAAAATAATCTTTTTTTCTACATTAATATCGGTGAAACGTGTTGTGTGATTGTTTCTAGCTGGTGTAAACAATCAATACCTAGTATGTATAAGAGTAAACGTGTGCCGTTAAATATAAAGCAGATATTCGAATCTCGCCCTTGGTAACTCGATCGCACACTTATGTACTAGCTGTCGGCACTTCCAGTTTCAACAATCAGGCGTATCATTAGTACGGTATACCTAAATTGACACGTGTCGTTATTCAACTCCCCATTGTCACCCGAGATACATGTCAGATAGCTATATGTCAGTAAATTTATTATTAAAGGTACAATTATCATTGCTGCTGAACAAAAGCATGTTGAAACAGTGTTTCGCGATTTGGAAATATTAATTTGGGTACCTATTTTAACAAAAGAGCAAGTTAGGCAAATCGAGACGTTTTCAACGGTGACCGAGAAAACTTATCATTTTCAAAGAGCGCTTGAAACATTGCGTGCTGTATAGCAGTGGTCCCCAACCTTTTTACACCTGCGGACCGGTAAAAAAAGGAAAAAAAACCGCGGACCACTAATGCAGAGCCGCATTATTGATGTCTACTTTTCACTAGAAAGATTTCATACGAATAATAAATATTACTAATATGGGTGTTTTAGTGCATTTTTAAAATTAGCATGCGTATTAATTTACACTTTTACCCACAATTGGTTGGATATATAATTTGTAGATATTGAAAAAAGGACACTATTGGATAAATGATAATTTGAAATGACGTTTTCTTGACACGTGTTAAAATTCATACCATATTATAATACCACACTCGAGATCGGTTGCCGGCTTCACCACATTTGTTGGGTATTTCACTTTCCATTATTTTTAAGTTCCTTGATGTCGCATCATCCTACCAATTAATATTAATCAACAATAAGTCAAAATACAAGTAAACGAAACGAAAAGAGATCTTATATTTAATTATTTTTACATGGCGAATTTCTTAAAATTTTGCACTGTTTGCGGACCGGCGGAAGGTCTCTGCGACCCGGCACCGGACCGCGGACCACCGGTTGGGGAACACTGCTGTAGAGCAGTGCTTACCAGATTGGGGTCCGCGGAATTTCTCCGGGGGCCGCCGCAGAACATGTTTTGTATCGAGGGCCGCGGATTTTTTTTTTTCAGATTTAGGGGGCCGTGGAATGAAAAAGGTTGGGAAGAACTGCTGTAGAGCAAGAGTCGGCAACCTTGTGTTGTAAAAGTGCCAAATAATTTACGTGGGGATTAATGCGGGGCGCACTTGGGTCAGTACAGTGTAATGACATGTGTAGACAAATATTTTAGTTTTAAAATCTTGCGGGCCGCTAGTTGCCGACGCCTGCTATAGAGTGTAGACAGTGTTAATAATTTCAAAGAAGTAAATAATTTTAGCTAATCATCACTTAAAAACCATATTAATTAAAAAAATGAATTTGATTTATCATACGTATTCTTCGGGTGATGCAAGGTAATGCACAATGATAAAAAGATATTACATTAATGTTGCTAAGTGTTGCATACAATGCGCGTTGTACAATTTTTCAAACGTGTTTGGTGAGGTTGTTAACATCTTACAAACCAATTAAATTATCGACATAATTAAAATTTTATATTACAACACAATATTTAGTAATGTGTACTTTCATGACAAAAAAACTAACAAGTAAATATCAGATTGACAGATGTTTAATCAAAAATATCATGAAAAATAATGTAGCTAAAAGTTTTCCGGAATAACAAATTTACGCGTTCTGTAAGAAATTCCCTTTGAGATTATTTTTTTATTGGCAAACAATCACAGTTTTCAATTAAAAAATATTTTTTTCTGCTGCCCAACTTCAAGTGTGCGCAGAATCGCGGAAACGATTTTCGATGTTTATTATTATTTCACGGTCGGAACGTTTTAAAACACATTAACAAAATAATAAAAAAGCGGTTATCACCATTATCTATCACCTCTTCTGGATTATCATTGGATGTATGTATTCATTATTTAGTACATTAAAACATATGACCTAATTAACTATTAATTTCATACCGATTGCTTATATAATCCCTTATCGAAACATAACATATTATACACGAGTCGTTGCAAATAAAACTTGAATATTTTGATATAATTTAGTATAATATACGTAAAGAAAATTCATAATATTCCCGTTAAAACAATACCAGTGTTCAACAAAATAATGACATTTAGCACGTTACATGTGCTTCTCTAATTTGTTGCAATGTTCTAAATTGATTTATACTGCTACGTAGACAAGGGATTGAAAATTTAAAGAATACATATATGAAATGTAGGGAACAGGCGCGCAAACCCCGCGCATTCATTCCGGGTCGGCGTTCACTCCAATAAAATTATTTAAATATATATATTTTAAATTAGAATATCACTAATTGACTGAAATAGATAAGAAATTGAACATTTCGATAATTCAATTAGAATTTTATTATTATTTTTTGTCAGAACAAAAAAATGATCTAAATGGAATATGTAATATAAGGATTCATTGTGAGGAAAACATCGTAAAAAGATAGAAAACTTTAAAAATAAACATATAAAAAATGACAATAAATTTAATTTAATATTTTCTTCACTCTGCTTATTTTCTTAATATGTACTTAATTTTATTTTATGTAAAAAATAATGAGTTCTCTTATTTCTTATATTGTATTTAAATACACTCAGCAAAAACATATTTATAAATTATCAAATAATATTTTTCATTGGCAAAACAAAACAAAAAACAACACTATTTTTTATATCAAATATGAAAATTTATGCCGCGCATTTGTTGGATTGGCCCGCACTGTCTTTGAATTTTCCGCGCAGCTAATCACTTGTCTTAGAAGGAGCCTTGCATATATGTAGGTATACTGATGGTCAAGAGAAAATAACCACTTTTTTGCCATGGAGTTTTCCACGCTTGGTGAATTACGAGACATTATTTAAAACATTTTAAATTACTGTCGCCAATGGAAGCTTAAGAGGTACATAGTTCCCCGAGTAATAGGTTAATGTATAACATAATATATTTCAATGAAATACAATTTTAAATCCCAGAACAAACTATTAAAAATATGCTTATTTAATTAAATTACTTCAGTAGTTTTAAATCAAGTGATTTGTATATTGTATATGGTCAGAAGAACGGGAAATCCAAACGTATCCAAAATTTTATAATAGAGTAAGATTTGAACAGCAAAGAACTTGGAGAAGTTCGCCAAAAGTATCGGCAAGAATATGACAAACAACACAAACAACAAAAATCGGTGTTACCCCAATAAAAATATATGTATATAGAAATCCATGTTTTATACATATAGTAAAAATATAATATTTACTTCCTCAATGTACACAAACAGAAATTGTGTCAACGGATAATAACTCTACTCTCTTACGTCTCACACTAAAAGAAATCCTGATAAGTGAAGTGATAATAGAAACTGATAATAGATTGTGTAGGTCAGTGTTTCGCAAACATAGCGGCCTGAAAAATAAAATAAATTACACGGTGCAAATCAGCGACTGGCCACCGTTACGTTGACAAGGGGCTCGCGTAATCTATTCGCGGTGCTCCGGAGATGAAGTAGATTTTTATATCTCCCTTATACAATTGTACACAATAATATTTTAAAATATTTTTTTTTTTACTTTACATACTTATCGTATATGAGAATACCCAATGTACCGTAAAATAATTAATATCAATAGGTGAAAATTTTACATTCATTCTTAGATTGACCTAGACTAGTGACTGTAATTTTCGCTTCAATGTTTCAAACGTAATATTTACTTAAACCGTCGAAGGTATTTATGTTTGTACAAAATTTATCAGAAACACGAAATGTACATACCTCATTCTTAAATTATATTATAATGCATATTTATACATTATATAACAATTGATCTGAGTATATTTTTTTTCTTAATTTAAGAAAGGGCTCGCGGAAAAAGTCAAATTGAATAATTTCTGAGCTCGCTTTAGCCTACAACCCTGTGCAAGGTGCAAGGCATCGTGCGATATAATATTATGAGAGTTCGACTTATCAACCGATATACATATGAAGACATCCCTAGTTGTATTTGGCAATAATTAAACATTTAATAATAAAACCTATTCGCGGAAGAAATAAAATAAATAAATTTGGTTGATGAAAGCTTAAATCATGGCTTTTCAATATCAAATTCGAATTATTCAAATTGTGTACATTTCCATACGTTTTGTTACTAACGACCCGGGTTTCGTCTTTTGACATTTTCGGGCATTCAACTGCACGGGTTTGTTTAAGATTTTTCGTAAATTCAAACGGTTAAAGGCGAAATATTCAAATTGAAAGATAGTTGGTCGTATATTATATATAATTCATTGTTGAGAATCATTATTCTAATGTTATTATTTATACGAAGTTATAGTTAGTTAGGTCCTCAAGTGATGAAATGAGTTTTTTTAAGATAATATGTAGTGTATTGCGCTCTATCATGTCATTATCCCATGTGACCAGGGCCAGATCGTGGCGTGTGCGAAGTCTGCAGGCGCACACAAGCTCACGTGCGGTGTACACGAGCGCCGCACAGAATCTAATCATTTAGCTCTATTTTTGAGAGACGCTTCGTACATGGGCGCAAAAATCCTCGAGCCGGCCCTGCGTGTGACCAAGCACTGTATATTGCGAGTCGGGTATGAGTCGTCAAAAATTGGAGGACTCCAATTACTTTTTTATAATTATTTTTAGTTTGAATAAATCGACAAGCGCTGGCAAAATATATATGTAGTCAACGGTCTGAAATGTGTAAACCATAGTCAATAGTGGATTCGCCGTATTGTTTGGTGTAATCATATGTGGTTGAACGTTTTCAAACATTCAAATTAATATACATAATATTTATTCGGAGAATTGAACCCAACACTTGATTTGTATTAGTTTATTTTAGGATAAAATTAGTAGTAAAAATCATAATCATTGATTCAGAAAATTTTCGGTAGCTTCTGAGAATTTTGTCGATATGGAGTGGTATCAAAAATATATATCAACGCTCCACAATTTTGCTGCTTTGCACTGGTAATTACAACTGTCTTTATGCGTAGTAATGAGACGTATAGAGAAACTCATTTGAACTTTTTAATAAAAAAAAATGCTTAAAATATTGGTACTAATTCCAAATGTTTCCACACGTTTACTAAATTCATACATGTTTCGGACATAGTGATTCTCTAGAGACGCTTCCGCCGTAAACAGCACCATCACATCACAGCGGATCAGTACTACTATACGAAATTCGTAAAGTTATTTCGATTCGGGGGTGTTAGAGTGTATCGATATATTAAGGTACGATAATATATATTAAAATTTCTTAGCGCTGCATCGATGTTGTCGTATTTCAACGAGCAATTTCACAGCATACTATAAGGGCAGCGGTGGGCTGCCAATAAGTTAACAAGGAGCTCGCTTAATCTCAAAGCTATTGCTTTACATATATATACATATTTGTAACAATATGCAATTTATCGTAAACTTGTCTATCTAAATGGCTAACAACGTACTACTGTGAATACTGAAACTGTCGTAGATAATATATGTCAGAAATTGCAGTTATATACTAATTTGATATGACAATATTGTTATCTCTTAATTTAACAAGGGGTTCGCCGGCCTTAGTAAAATTTAACAAGGGGATCGCGCGAGCCCCCTCCGGCCCACCCCTGTATAGGGGGCTTTGGCAGTTTATGTATAAAGATCATTTGATAATGATGATGTGGAATTAGTAAAAAGTGTTTTAATTTAATACCTTACCACCAAGTCATGGCTACGTATTGGCTGTGTGATTTTGTATATTTTTCTCTCAGGGGATCTGGTTAAAAATAAGTTGAAACATCGTCAATAAATATATGGGTAACTAGCAACAAAAAATAATAAAAGTATCATACAAATTTAGCGATACAATTTGTAACAGTTTGAAAGCCACTGTATCAAATGCTAAGTGTATAATGAAATTAAATGGGTCACACGGCAACATATTGTTGTTTCATTTAATAGCTTTATTGTTATCGGCTGTATAGAAAATAACGAAACTTTAGCTCATATTTTATCATGTATACAAAACAAACGTAAAAAGAAGAAGCCGTAAGATAATTTAGTTTATCAAAATCTCCGAAGTTTCCCATGTTGTTTGTTTTGCGTATTTATGAGTAGCATCGAGTTTCACAAATAAATACATTATTATCTCGATGTAAAAAAAAAAAACAACAACACACAAATACGAACGTAATATAATCGATAAGTAACAGGCGCCATTATTATTATAACCATGGATTAAGTATCAGTAGTTATTAGTTAATAATGACATCGTGGTTAATGTCACTAGATAAATAAATGGCGGGAAAGGGAAATTATTTATATTTTCACCGCTACCGGAGAACGAAACAAATACGCGAGGAAAATGACTGACAAAGATTACAAAAGAAAAACAAAAATAGTGGAAATGAAAATGCCGAAACACGCACAGATAGACACGAAGTATTATTTACTTCTTACGAAAGTTTCGCATTTAGCCCGGCAGACGTGCCAAACATGTTTGCGGTTTATTTTCATTTTTAGATAGTTTAAACATGCAAAAATAACACACGATTTATCTTCTACGTCAAATTTTTCCACACAAAGGCTTCTGGCATTATTGCAAATTACAGCTACGATTGATAGGTAAATACTGACATATTCTATGGAGAAATTGTAAAAGAGTCATTTTGGTATGAATAACCTGAATATGTACATATTGAAAAAGTCTAATTGAATGATAGAAACTCGATTTTTCATACTTTGCTAATACATACTCGATTATACTATCAAAAATTCTGCCAGGATTTATTGCACATTTATGTTAGCAGTGATATAGGAAATAGCCTAATAACAATCTAATCGCAAACGGAAGTGTGATGGTGGTGAGAATTTTGGAACTCATCTCAATTATGTGTTTCGAAATACGAAATTAAGTAGAAAAATGCTGTTAAAATAAATTATAACAAAATAGTCAAATTTCTTTATTATGAAAATACAATAATATGCACTTTGAGATGTTTTCGCTTTAAGGCAGCGGTCACCAAACTACGGTTCTTTTCATCCGGCCCGCGAAAAGTTCTGGATTTTTGATATAATTATATAAGAAATATAATTTTTTATTATTTAGTTATGAATTCTCGATAAATATTTATTTCAAATCATCAATTGTCATAAAACTATCTGGTAGGGGACTCAAAGTGAAGGACGCTGGATAGAAATTGGAGGCGAGACGACCAGATGTTCATTAACTCAAAAATTTCTTGAATATTCTCATTTATTGAAATTCTAAGAATGGCAAACATTTGTTTACATTCATAAATAATATTCTGGTTGGGTGCCAATAAGAATTTATTTGTCGTCCGGACCACTTAGTTACTAAAAAGTTTAATCCGGCCCGCTTCTCAAAAAGTTTGGTGACCCCTGCCTTAAGGCAACCTTTGATATGAAAAACTTACTTAGAAAAAAAAAAAAAAAAGTATAATTATACTAAAACATCTGCAACCTATGAAGAGAGACGTAAATTCCCAACGCAACATTTCAACATACGGAAATTAAAAGTGATACGCGGAGGACTGGTGGCTACCCAGTCGTAGTAGAACTGTGTTTCAAGAAAAGGTTTACAGCGACATGATGTTTATAGATATTATACATATATATCATCGGTGCCCGAGTACACCATCGCCAGGTATGTGGGCCATTTTGCGGAAACAACAGAGCCGGATCGTTATTAATTTCCCAGCGGCGTCGTAAAAGCAGGGCCGCTTCCTCAAAATGAGCAGACTATTAATTTATAAGCAGCGAGACGACACGTGATCTGGCCGAAATTAAATTGAGACCAGTAAGTGGTTTTTTTCACTGCTTCCACATCTCCTCGCTCAGCTATTAACGCGTTTCATTAAAATAGTATATGCATAATTTATTAACAGTAAAGTAACTTAATACAGTTTAATACTAATATGTAATTCAGTCTACGCCAGGCAGGCATGGGTAATCTTTCCAATTTTGAAATTATTTTTTCATTTACTCAGTCAAGATCTGGACAAAATTATTAAATATGATTTCACTTTTATGTGGACCCTCGAGAGGTGAAGTGAGCCAACTAGTAAAATAGTAAATCTTTTTACTTGAGCTTTTAAGTACGATCACACCTTTATTAAGTGTTTTGGTGGATTGAATATTTTTATTTTACGGAAACGACACTATTGCAATGTGTATTAAACTGACGTTACTTCACTTTTACGATACTTAAAGACGTGTAGAATATTACAACGCGTCTAAATTATTTTTTTCTAAAATACCACTTGGCTCATTTCACATCTAATGGGCCCATACATAACATCAACAGTAAATATTAAATTACTACAAATAATTATTTCATACTTGCATCACTAACTCAAGAGTTCTCAGTCAATCGATCGCAATACAAAAATTGGTTAATCCCAATTACGACTCAGAACATTGAAGATTGAAAGATACGATTGGTAAAAACGAAGGTTTATATGATTACGAAGACTCTCCTATCACACGTCCTTTTGATTTTATCAATAAATTATACAAAATTGGCTCACAACAAATCCAACTTACATATTTGTATAAGCGGTTAAATGAAAATTATCTACTCTTACGTTAAATATTATATGTACTGTCTAATTTTCTCATGTCATTATATTGCTAAGTTTATTTTGCGTACCTACAATAAGGCGTTCAAGTATTTTGGTAAGTTTTTGTTTGTTTTTATGCCTGTCGTGTTATACCACTTTGAGAGGTTATTGTATAAAAAAATATTTAACAAAAATTTTCCCTTCAAAATAAAGCTACAGAAATTTTATTCAGAATACTAAAACATACAATATATATATAGGTACACCATTCACAAACGCCCGGCGAGCGCGTGACCTTCCTCAATAGAGCGATATAAACGCGAATAATGTAATCGTTTGAATTTAGAATAATAAAACAGCCGTAGCGCTCGCTAGAGAATGAAGATAAAAAAGCAATATGGGAACACGTTAAACCGTCTGACGCCCGCGGGGGATCTTGTTTCTGGTATGTTGCAGAACCATAAAAAATATGAACATTGTTATATTCTAACACAATTATTATTCACTGCTGGATGGCATAATTCATGACAGGCCATCTGATGGGTTTAGGTTGAATATGTTTTACAAGCGGATGAATTGTTCGATCATGATGTTATTATTATTTGCCCAATTAACAACAATGCCTCACAAAATTTTCGGCTAATTAGTGTGCTGCC
This sequence comes from Himalopsyche anomala, assembly GCA_031772345.1. Taxonomy (NCBI): domain Eukaryota; kingdom Metazoa; phylum Arthropoda; class Insecta; order Trichoptera; family Rhyacophilidae; genus Himalopsyche; species Himalopsyche anomala. Next base: position 16,193,933 of record CM062830.1, read on the forward strand.
GTTTTCTCAGTGTTAGATCTGTTAATTCAATTAAAAATAACATTAATAGCTTTAAAATTGCATCGATTTCATCTCTTAATTTGTATACGCTACTGTTTCCGAGGGTTTTGCTGATAAGCAATTCTTAAAAAAAACACACTTTTGGTATACATAATTTAAATTAGATTAGGACCGAACTGATCAGTTGATAATGCTCGCGACGAGCGGAACCGGTTGAGACCTTAAATAAATAATATGGAATTAATACAAAAAGAGTTATATTTTTAAATAAACTGCCTTTGACAGTGTGTATTCGAATATTCATGTGCATTCTCTTTGAAATCATCTTATTGCTTCTTGAATATTTCTCGAATGTGATAACCTGATTAACAAAATAAAAAGTTTAAGCGTGGCATCATTTGTTTAATGCACACCAACTACTAAACTAAAAACAACAAAACATATTGTGATATATACATGATATTTGATGAATTATACATCCTGTTGTTAAAGAAGATGAAAGTATAAAATCAAGGACACCATCAATTTATTGAACTATTTTACAACATTTTTAAAAATTGATAACTAGTTACCTACGAGCGTAACATTAACTAATGATCACCATTGTTGGTAAGGAAGCCCACAGCGGATTCTGACTTCTACAAAGAAAATCGACTACCACCTTTTATTGTGTGCAATTTTATTCAATTTATTTCAACGGTCCTATAAGTCATAGTTTCTCAACCTTTTTGAGCCCGTGGCCACTTGCCAAAAATGTGAGACTTTTTGTTTAACTCTTTTTAATTTCTTTCTTTCTTGGTTTCTCGATTTTAAAAACCTGGGAGTTTATGGATTTGACCATGGCCCCCAACAACTGTGATGTGGTTCTCCTAAAATTATTTTTACCAAAGTTGAGAAACCGTGCTATTAGTCGTGTTATTGAATCCATCCACCATGTTCCGAGTCAACCCATCGGGGTGTTAGATTAATAGACAGCTATGTAAATTGCCTATAAATCGAAGTCTTTCGACCTTGATAAGTGTCGTTTTCGAAAAGGCTTTAAATTACATTGTTGTATGCAAACATGGCCTAGACAAGTGATCGGCAAACCGCGGCTCTTTGCATATGCGTTTGAGGCATAACTCTTGGACTTATCACGTTTTTTAATCTCTCTCTATATATATATATATATATATATATACACATATTGCATATGTATGGCATGTGTTCTCGACAACTTGACTCAGAAAAAAAGACACTTAAAAGTTTGTCGAATACTGGCTTAGACGATACCAGACAAAATTAGACTCCAAATACTTCTTAATTTTCGGCTTTGGAGGGCACTGAGGATGAGTGCGGCATACCGAATGAATTCAAATATCAGAACAGATCCTTCCATTTATACTAAAATGATTTTTTCCTCTTTGATATTTTAATGTTTAATAAATTGTATAAAATACAAGAGTAATTTCTCTTCAACTTTTAAGTTGAGATAATTAGACTTTTATAAAACATCAAAGTAATTTTTAAGTGGATCTAATTAATTCTCTTAGAAGCGACGTTCCAGCAAAAAAAAAGATTTCCTACCTATGATTCAGTATTTAAAAATATGATAAATTTATAATCAAATTAACAGTTGAATCAACACTTGCTGTAAATTATAGAAAGGTCATCGTATAATTTGTTTAATTACTTTCGTGAAGTTTCACTGGAACAGCGGCATTCATAACAGAAGCTGCTGTTACGAACGAGCTATCGAAATACTTTCACTTAAAAAATATGTAGGCAATACTAATAAATGTTTAAAAACTGAGCTTGCCGCTAGCATTTGTAATTAAAGCAAAATTGTGAAAGCGAAAAATGCGAGGGAAAAATGTGAAAAGTCCGGCGCTAGCACAGCGAGCGGCCTTGACATTGAATGCGATATTTATCATTCGCATATGCGCGGCCACTCCGCCTACACACATTTTCATACGCATAAATAATCTGTTAATGTATTTGCGAGAATTGAATCAATCGAATCTCTACTTACTAGCGACGGCTGGATAATCTGATGATCTTCATTGCCTAGCTAGGAAATACAAAATAACAAGAGATTCATTTAAAAAAAAAAGTATTTCTCGCAAGATTGTATTTGTAGCCATGTCTGATTCAAACTTGGAGCAGATTGACTTCTAACGAAATTTATCTTAACAGAATTTCATCTACGAGAACTTTTTGACACTCGTTTGGCCTCTATTTTTCGAAAAGAGTAATGATAGAAAGATAGTAGCTAATCGCTCTTGCTACTTCCTGCTTTTAAGATCAGATGAGTGGGACAAAATTAATAAATCATAGATACCCTGTCTTCGAACACAAATCAATAAACCTTTATTAATCACGGTCCATTCACACTGGGTTTCGAACTCGCGAACGTATACATATGTATATTTTTAATCAATGTCCGTTCCCAATTTGGATCATATGGCCTCCTAATGGAGGTATCTCAACAGAAGATTTTCTACGAGAACTGTTTGTTACTCAGCTACTCAACCTTTATTTTTTAAGATAGTAGGGATATAAAGACTGTGCTGGGAGAGGATTAGTGGTTTACTAATCGCTCTCGCTACGCCGTTATTTTAGGATTGGAAGGGATGAAAGAAATTGAACATCAAATAAATCCATTCCTTCGGGCAGAAATCTATAAATCAATGTATAAAATATCTATTGTTACCGAAGCCAACTGCATTGACCACTCGACCACGTTGTCGGCAAACATGTAAACATATTTAAGAGTTGTATGTGGTAAATCCAAAAATAATGTAGGTATTTTAAACTGAATATAATATTTGAATTCTCTGTATCTATTTATTACGCTGTCACTGAAAGAACAAAACCTTGAATGTTTAGTCGTTATAAATAATTATTCATATTAAATGATTTCAAAGAAATTTCGTATAAATTTTCAAACACTAAGATTTCTGCCAAATAATCTATACGCATTCCCCTTCATGCTCTTCATTTCATACATTATCCTCGAAATCAACACGGCACGTTCAAATGTAGTCAAATATTTTGACTAGAAAACTAACAGTATCATTCTTTTCATTTAAAAAGTGATGACGATTGATCGTTTAGTTTTTTTTTTTGCGATGATTTTAACAACAATTTTGATTCGACAGAACATAATATTCTACCACTTTTAGGGTGTTCACTCTCAAATACTTGGTGGAAAGGTATTATATTAATAAAAACACAATATTCCTTTTACAAAAAAGGGGAATGAAGTACAAAGGAATATTTTGTTTTTATTAATATAATATTACATAATCATCGCTTTTTTTATTACATCAATTTCGTAAACTATTGCTTTTCTACAATTAAATTATTAAAGCATTTGCAGTCATGTGTTAGTTACATTTATTAAACTCAGAAATGAAATTATATAATTATGAAATTTGATAACTTAGTTTAAAACAACAGAAATTTATTAAGCAATAAAAACAACAACTTCGTTTTATTTTCAGAAACTTATTCTATCCAAATCAATTGAATTAACATTGTCAATATCTTTTAAGTAGCACGTTAAAAGAAGCACCCGCTCACAGTCCATAAATTAAACTAATTTTATTCTGAGTGAATCAGAGATATTTCAAATGCAAGCGTCACTTAAAAAAACACTATTTTTAACCGTGCCGCTGAAATATTTACTTATCCATTGCCTCATTCCGCATCTAACTTCACGCTCATTTCCATTATCCATACATTAAAAACATTCGGGCATCGAAACAAATAAAATTTATAAAATCATATAAACGAAAATATCAGCACATAATTATTTTTAAATAAATTAAATTATACAAGAAATTACAACATCGATTGTATTTTTTTTTATTTAAGCCTTATTTTAAATTTTATGAAAGCCGACCAACATCCGTCCGGTCCAACAGTTTGATGGTAAATACTACACATTACCCAGTCAGTAGCGGTGTGTCGAACGAGCCTTTTATGGTTTTGTGCAAGTAGCAGGTTTCAAATTGATTTAATAATATTACATATAAAACAAATCAAACATATAAAGACTTGTAGGGAGCCTGCTGTGTAAATGTACACTTACCGTCGTAATAAAAATACCTACCTTTGTATGGCGCAGTTTATTGCATGACTTATCAAATATTTAAAAATACATTTCAGGAAATTATGACAATTTTTTACATGTAATTTGATCTTCATCGTGTATATTATATTACAGACAGTCAAAATGTATCATGCATACAAAAGTTTTACAATTTCAATCCGCAATATCATTGAGACTATTATATATTAGACAGGAGCAGTGTACACCAGTAGTCGGCAAATTTTTGAGAGACTGGCTAAAATAAATCAATTTTTAATAATTTATGAATGACTTAATGTCGGGTAGTATAACACAACGGTCAGCGTTGTGGGCTTCCGTGCCGGATCTCACGGGTTCGAGTCGTAGTACGAATAGCATTTTTTCGATTCATATATTGATTTTTGTTCGAAGGCATGGGTGTTTGCGATGTCCTGAAAATTCACTCCCACCCTTCAATTCCTTTAATAACTGGGCGTGGCGAGAGCGATTAATTAATCACTAGTCCTGTATTAGCCTTATCCTTCTGTCCCCACTTCTCTCTTTGAAAAAGAGAGGTTGAGCAACTGAGTAACAAACAGTTTTCGTAGAAAAACTTATGTTATGATACCTCCATAAGAGGCCATATGGTCCACATTGGGAGCGGAAATGGCTAAAAAAAGTTAAAAACATTCGTGTATATTTGCATATGAATGTGTAAATACAAATTTATTTTGTAAAACCAAAGATACCATAATATTGTAATAGAGGTTTCCTTGGTATTTCATTATTTTTGAAAGTTTTTCTATACTTCGCCAATATGTAGTTGATTTAACGTTTCTTAGCGGGTAACTAAAAATGTTGTAGTGGGTAAGTAGCGGGTACCGCGGGTAGTAGGTTCCCGACCACTGGTGTACACAGTATCTATCGCTACCTAACCTAACCTAACAGTGGAAGGCTATGCCTGATCAACTAAAATAAACTTTTGCTGTAACATATTGTTGATCAAAAAACTATCTACAAATATGACGATGGTTCTCGAAGAGATAAAGCACTTGCATTCATTTTCATACAACCGTAATTTCAGTTACATATTTAGAGACCTAAAGAAGTTTACTGAAGCATGTCCAAAATACACACAAGATAAATTATTAATTATTTAACAACATAACATAGTGATAACAGAGTATCATAAATGAGATACGATAAAGTGTGATAAAGTTTTGATAAGCACGTTAAATACACGACAATAACATTGTATTATATATTACAAATAATAATTTTGGATAGTGCAGCTCGGTCAAATAAACTTTACATATAATAATACGATATTTGTTTGCCAGTTGAGATCTGGTCTCAGAGCAATCGAGAGGAATTTGTCGAATATTTATTTTAAGATTGCCAGAGCATTTGAATAAATAAATAAATAAAAATAATCAGCAATGTCAATAGTCGGCCGAGTTGGTGATGCCATTGCCTCGCCGACCGGTCATTTAAAAATGCGCGGTAATTAAATTTGTTTGCAAGATCGTTGTATTCATCTAGTTTTTTTTTATCCGGCGATAAATTTGGAAAACGAACTCTGAATAGCTAATTAAATTACATCAGTGTGTGTATTTGTGTTGTGTACATTACAACTTGTTATTATGGGTGTTATTTTGTTACTGCGTAGTGTTTCACGTATCATCAAAGAAAGGATTCAATGTATGAAATACTTGTGAAAGTATCTTTGAAATTAGATTACTTGGCTGTATTATTGATAGCCAATGTACGGAAAATGTGCAGGGCCGGCGCCACCATACAGGCGAAATAGGCAAACGCATAGGGCGCAAACCATTAAGGGGCGCACAAATGGAGTATTCAAACTATTTTTATATACTCTAATAATAATAAATAATATAATATTTTATATTATGTTGTTCGTTATAATTATGCATCGTATTCTATACGATTCGAAAATGAGATGTTGAGCGAATGAGTAACAAACAGTTCATGTAGAAACACTTCTATTGAGGTACCTCCATTAAGAGGCCATATTCTCCACATTGAGAGCGGACATGGATAAATTAAAAAAATATATTTCTAATGATCTCGAATTATTTTATATCAGTTTCGAAAAAAAAGACGATTTGTTAAAAGGGGGGCGCGCTAATAAACTTTGCCTAGGGCGCCAAATAACCTCGCGTCGGCACTAATTAAATGTGGGAAGGTCGAGGAATACAAATATCCAACCGTTGTCCAAATGATTAATATATAATCAAATTATACAACTTGGTCATTCCACTGTAGGACTCAAAATTTGTGACGCTAATACACTGTACGCCACTGATTTAGACACGTGTTTCGCCTTAAATAGTGAGCAAACATTATTCATTGAAAAAAAAAATATAAATAACATAAAATCTCGTGAAAATATCAGCCAAATAAATTAAATAAGTGAAGGTGTATTGATTTTAAACTTGAATTCGAACAATCGTTAACTCCGGGCAAGGCATGTACCATAGCAGTCACTATAGGGGACTTTGCATGTACACATGACCTTCAATCATGCGTTTATCTAAAAATGATAACGAAAATTGAATATTTTACTAGCAGATAGGTTAAGAGGAAATGACACAATAATTGTTACTGAATCTGTTTATATATCACCATCAGATAATTATCTACCAAAATTCGCGACATAGTTTATTTACGTGCCGAGACTTCGAAATAGCTCGTCGATGTGTCTCACGCCTACGACTCCATACGCCAGCGACGCGCCGGTGCGTAGCGATGCGATGTTTTCTCGTGGAAAATACATATTTTTTCAACATCTAAAAAAATATTGTGCTAGTGGCATTAATAATGAACCCAATAATGGTAAACATTTAAAATTATCTTAGTTTATCGATATTATTTTGAAATAAATTCAACAAGATGTTGCAAGGACTACCTACCGATCTTTGTATACGGCATACGCGAATCGTATATGGGAGGTATTTTTCACAATGCCTTGTAAAAAAAACTGAAGCTATAATTTATAGGTTAATTCTACAAACAGCTTCGGGGTTCTTAAAAGCAATAATATATTGTAATTTTTAAAATCTAATAATATATACTTATAAAAATTGTGGCAACCCTGAACAAACAATCGATAGTTAATGACGAGTTTTCATCCGCTGTACATAATATTGATTAAAAGTAAATATTCATTATGTGTTCAGAAAATAAATTATGTATGTCAAATCATGTTTATACAATTTCAAACGGTTCTAAAGCCGCTGGCGTGGAGGACTAAATCAAATATTACGCGCTGGCAGTTAAGTTGTTAACAATAACAATTTATTAGAAACGAACACAAAAAGTAAATTCAATCGGGAAGAGGATATAATATTCCCAAGTATTGGATAACTATTCATTTAGGAATATTAGTTACCATTGTAATAGTCATCGCGATTTAATAATATTCTATCACAATAAAAATTAAAAGGTCCCTACAACATGTAAAAATATTGTGACTACTGTCACTATCGCAATCAATACGGCAGGGTTTCCCAAACTATGTTCCGCGGAGCCAGAGTAGGTGTTCCGAAAAAATTGGAATGGTGTTATACGCTGCAATACAGTTTTAAAAAATCTTAAAAATTCAGCTAAGTGTTCCGTTATATTTTCCGGACTTGCGAAGTGTTCCATTCTAGAAAATGTTTGGGAAACCCTGCAATACGGTATTGAAAGTGAAATTTGGAAATATACGATAAATAATTTGCAATTAATATTTTCACTTTTTTCATATAAGTAACGTTGGTGGCCGAGGGAACTCTTTTTCCGCCACAAGAAAAGTTTACGGGTGTTAGTCTCTGAGCAATTCATACATTATTGCATGTTTAAAATAAATAAATATCTGCTACCAGTCACTATAAGACACCACTAAGCAGTGGCGGCCGATCAATGCACCCCTTGTATATGCAGGGGCAGTTATAATTCATGAAATAATATTCAAACATAACATTTATAACATTCAGTCATTTTAAATTCTGCCAGCAAGTGTTCTTAGATGATTATACGGCATTTTGTTGGATTCGCACAACAAACTATAAAGCGACAACAGTGGGCAAAAATGATATTTAGATTTGATTGCAATAAAATGGTAAAAATTATAAAACGAGTAAAAACAAACGAAACATTTATTTCCACTTAACAGATGTTTACGGAATAATATCCCCCTTTTACAAACGATTCCAGTAGTGCTCAAGCAGTAAAAGCCAGTCAATGAACATCAAAAACAATCAAAATATAATATCGTCTTTCGTATGTATTCATGTAATAAAAGCTTAACAGTTAGTAAGGAGCTTTCGGGAAAGTTCAAAGTTATTCAGACGGCGCAGCGTTGCCCCGGCAACGCTTCAAAAGCTTTCAATGTATTCAGCCTTACCCTACCCGACAGCTGATCCGAAGTATTAAAGTTATATGAATGTGTGTGTAAACGTCATTACAGGAGCTCGAAAATCAGAAAGGGACAGTGATATTATGTTACTTTTGTAACTTTTATCAACATACAAAGGCAAGTCAGATTGTGTTGTCATTTTTCTATTTCTAAATTAATGATATTATATTATTAACAAAGTGAGGTAATATCATTCTATATCAAAACCGCTGTGTCTTGATTAGCATTTTATTATTTAAAACAGTTATTTGTTCACTACCAATCATAAATTTATTTTAAAAATATATTCTTTATTTTGTTTGGAAATATGCTTTGTCAATCTTCTTTTAACCCCTTCTTATGACTGCTGTGGCATCGTACATGCCATGTTATCAAATTACGGCGTAGAATGACGTTTTACAGTGAAACAATATTTTAAAAAAAACTGTGAAAGTAACTACGGAACATTTCATATATTATCCGGCTCATTAAGTCATAAATAAGATTCAACAAATGTCATATAATTCGTCGATAGTAAATTACTAGTGTGTTTAATTAAATGTCGTAAAACTTTCTATTTATCGTGTCAATAAACATAAACGATCCATAACTCATAAAATTTGCTACTATTATAAATCTATACACTAATGAACTGTTTATATACATTTTTAGTAATTACTTGACACGTCTATTTTCTCGATAAAAATAAAAAGAAATTAGTTTTATCAATCGACGGTAGAAACAACACGCAACAATTTGAAATTATGATTATTGAAGATTTGTTCCCTGAATTTAATTTAACATTTTCGAATAGAAAAATAGTGTAAAAAGATAATAATAAAGCAAAGCAACACACAATATTATAATTACGAAAAAATAATACTATTCTTACTTGATTATATAAATGGACTTTTATGAGGAACTGAACATAAATCGCTAGAAATGTCCGACACGTGAAATAACATAATCGTTTGTTTTGTTATTTCTGTCTTGTGTTGAATTTATTGTTATTAAGAAATCCTTTATCGGATTGTTTTTATTTCAATGAATCGATTTAGAGCAAATAATTCGTGTAAAAATATAGTATTCGTTATTTTTAGTGGGTTGCGTAATTTCAAAACCGAGTAAAAAAGATGTAGGTGTTTATCGATTTGTCAAATGATTTATACATTTTCATTCGGGGGCATGGACATATGCGATGTTTCTTATCAGTCTAACCTTAGAGATTTGAGTAATTGCATAACAGAATTAGGACAAATCCTATCTAAACACAATATGTATATACTGCGATAAAAAATAATGAAAATTATTATCTCTGTATATTTTGATATAAAGATAGATAGATATCTACGAGATAACAATAATTGAAATAAACACAAAAAAGCCTATAGCCAAGCCCGGCAAGTGAAGCTATCAGTAAAGTGCGGCAAGTATGGAAAATTAGCACAATTTCGAAATTTTACAGTCACGATTTGTGAGTTCAAGGAAATATAATACAACTTCAAGTATGATCAGATCACGCTTCTGCAGTCAACGCCAACGTTTTTTTTTTCACTATTGAATAATCAATCAATCGTGGGAGGACGAGGAATTGGTATAATATCGTAGAAGAGATCACACTCCGTATATCATTATTTAGCAATTCAGTCATGATAATTATATTTTTAACGAGTACATTCATTTCATGAGACTGACAGATTCGATGATTATAAATTTAAATGCCAAAGAAGAGTCACAAGATCGTCAGTCGACCGAATTCAAAATAAACATTTCCTTTGAAACGGTAATAAAATTAATTTTCTAACAGATGGTTATAAAATAAGTCTTAGCGCATGCGTATCATAATGATGCTCTGGATTTCGTGCGCATCGTCATTCACGCATCTCAGAGATTGAGAAAAATTCGTATTCATATATTTATTGATTGGACAAAATAAATACAACATCAAATTTATATTCTTCCGCGGTTATCATGTTAATAACCATAATCCTTTTGTAATAATCCTTATATATTCGCAATCGCACGTTGGCAAAATTAGCGATAAGCAAAAAGAAGCCGACTAAAATAATCATTATTGAGTGGGTGATGAAAAACGAGAGCAGCTGTTTCATTGTAACATTTATAAATAAATTTTGAAAACTACTAGGTGTGCTTACATTAATTATTGAGATTCCCTGTAGAATATTAATTAATGTAAATGTACTAAAATAAGTGTCATTGATTTACTATCCATTGTTCACGCTGTGTTAATGAAATTCAGTTTATTTAATTCCGGTGTATACAATTTTAAAACAAATAATATCATATTTGCATAAATGAGTGAAATAGTTTTCATCGAAATTTATGGGATCCCATCAGAATTTCGTATTCTGAATTAAAAACGTACTTTCGAAATAGGCAACAAATCTATTCGTTGCATTAAAACAACAAAAAAAAACTACTGGCGAATTACCATAAAAGAAAATATAATTAAAATCGTGATTTGGTGTATTTTATTAAAATTGTATTTTTCACCATGCCATATTGAATAAATAAACTCTTAATGGAGTATATCAAAATAAGTTGTCCCACGAGAACTTGCTGTGTTTCATCCGTCAATCCCTCTTTTCGAAAGGTATGGTTTGAAGAATGAAGAAGAGACGAAGAAATGACTAGCAATAACCAGTGGTGTAGTGGGGCCAGGTCGGCGACCTGGCATATGAAAATGAGCCAGGGCGCCAACCTGCCACCTTTTTGACTTGTTACTTAATTTTCAGGTACATGCATATATTAAAATGTAATATATATTTTTTTATTGATTTAATTGTGAAAACTTGTGTTTTTTATATCCTCGAATGGATATTATAAAAATAAATAGGGAAGAAATCAATGACCGACCTGGTACCTATTTATGTACCACTACATCACTGGCAATAACCTAATTGTCCTCGCTAGGAAAAGTTTTTCGGATAGGATATGCGTTCCGAATGAATACAAACATGACTGACATCGATGATTTTAAAAGGGTTGTGGAGTCAGACTGTTTTATCCGGAGCCGTACTCGAAAAAACTAATAAATTTGAATGTGTATTCAAATTGCTAAGGTCAAAAGTAGCGTTACTGCAAGCTACTGAACCTTAAAATAATTACGGTAGTGTATTTAGGTAAGGTCTTATTTTTTATCGATTTCATAACCATGGTCTGTAAACAAAAAATCCATAAATCAATACATGAATAAATGTGTCAGTTGGGGCATTCGAGCCCCTGAACCCACGATCAGTATGCTGCAGTCCCGACCCTCGATTACATACGGAATGAATCGCAGAAAACATTTTTTATAAATATAGGGCAGTCATGTATTTTTTCGAAAGGAAAACATTGTATCCTATGCCATATTTCAATTACATGGTACATTTGTTAATAACAGAATTAATATTTAAAAAAAAAAAAAATGTTTATTATCAATGATACGATAATAATTTAGGGACGAGTGTGTTAAAAATGTATTTCTCATATTTGCAATGACGTGTTGTTGAATGTACTCGAAATTCAATGCCGCAGGAAACATTAAACAAGTTGTGACACACCTGCTTCAGTTGCAATTTCACAACCGAACAGTGGACCTCGAATAAAAAAGTGCATATTATGTTGACAGACTGTCACGAATGTATTATTTTAAATGTGAGAGGGCATCGTTCTAATCTAATTGGATTAATAGGAATCAATTTGAGTGAATGTACGAGTCATTCAACTTTTATGTTTGAATTAAATTCACCAAGTATATCCGTTCATTGCTCTTTTATTATTTTTAATAGAAATTTTCATTTAAAACTATTGTTGCAAACAATGCACACCGTAAGCCAATTCGGCTTATCAGTACATTATAGCCGTCACTTAATTATGTATATTTTAACATGACATATAGTTAAAAAGGATACATCAGCTCCATTAACTATGTAAAGAATTATAACTTGAAAATCGATACTTTACAATAGTTATAAACCACTCTAAAGCTAACGACCCACTGGTGTGTCGCATACCTACTAACCACACACGCTACCCACCAGTGTGTTGTCATTATTACGACGTCAATAAATATTTTTTAGAGTTTGCATCATTGAAAAAGGGTCCGACATCTCTTAAGGACTCACAAAATGAATATTAAGTTTTCCTTTATTAGTTTTTAGAAAATTGCTAGCTTACAGGGCAAAAAACGTTATTTTTTTCTAGCTGTTAACGGGTTAAAGAGACAAAATGTTGGTGTAACCAAATCTTTTGGTAGTTTTGCACCAAATTATATTTATGATTGGCAATGAACATCCGAAAATTGGTGCAAAATAATCAAAAGTTTCCAAGTGCATCAAGCTTCTGTCTCTTAAAACCACTCTCCTGTAGAGTTACAATACTTTACGTAGGGGGTGTTGGACCGAAAAATATAACAGTGAAAAGCAGGATCCTCCTGATCAACATTAACATACTTAAAAACACAATGAATATCTAATGAACACAGAGATACGGTAGGATTATTTTTGCTCCAATTCCATGCTTCAAACGATATGCTTCAACCGTTGTAGATGATAATCAGAAATTTATGTTAGAACCTGATTTGACCCGATGTTTTAACAAGGAGCTCGCCAGCCTAAATCAATGCACGAATCCTTGAATGGATGAATTGTAAATTATTATTAAAAATATGGGATGTTGCGTGATCCTTTTATCACTTTCCCACGCACTCTTAATACTAACTAACACCTCTACCATATTATGTTATTTCATTTCTACTGGCAACAGCGCAATTCAAAATAATTCACTACCTACTGATAAAAATGCATTATAGATAATCTAAATAAAATATGATAAAGAAGTCTAACATAAATTCAACAGTTAAGTATTTCAATGACAAAAAAATATATTAAGCTCAAGTTTGAATTTATGATAATATTTGACACGAGGTCAATATAACCAAACGTTTATACACAATAAAAACTGACATTTATTGAGCAATCCACTGATTTGCTAAAAAAAAATGTTATGCAACGACTAAACGCGTGTAATGTTATAAATTGAACATTGTGCATTCCTGCCGCATTGCGTTGAATATGGGTCACAAAATATGCAATCAGCATGCATTTTCAAATACAGTTGTCAAATAAGTTAAACGGCAGGAAACGAAACTTTTACAAATTGATTTATTACTTTGTGTTAAAGGCTTTTAAGGATGTCTAAGACTTAATGGTTGTGCGTAGCGAGAGAAGAATAAACTCAATTCTATCATATCCCTAATAGGCATAATCAAACCAATGACATCTTAAATGAACAACAATTATCAATCCATCATCGCTTCTAAAGCCCGTAATGTAAATAATAATAAATTTCAGTTTGATTTAAAGCTAATTTACCTTTAATAATTCCATATTTGTTATCGTTATAAGAAACAGTAACGTCATGTTTACACTAAAGTCATTTGGATGTCAAAGTAAATAACAAGATGTACATATTGTGTATATCTTCTAATAGTTTATATAGTTGAGCAAATGTAGGTTTAAACATAGTTATGACGATGGCATAAGCTGAAATTGCTACAAACTTATTTTTTAAAATTTGTAGAACATACTTTGATATCTGTTACCGTATTACAATGGAGTTTTACCAAGTAAATGACAATTCAATTAATCTATCCCTTTCCTACCCTCATTCTTTTGTCGCCTATGAAAACGTGGATGAGCGACTGAAAAACAACCAGATTTTGTAATAACTTCTGTTGAGATGTCCATATATGTACTACAAATTGTGAACGAATATGGTGGTGGTGCTTTATTGGTTCATATTATACAATAATGCCTGAAAAAATGAAAGTAATTACTATTCCATTACGGCGTCAAAATTATTGCCATTCGGTAAAACGAAGCCTCGAACTGGATAAACCTGACCCAGTGGCCAGCAAATAAGCCAAATTGAGTGTTGTTCTATAGAGCCGCCACTTAGATATAAACCTGACCCACTTTCGCGATGTGAAAACTTTCTTTTATCCGTAAAAGTAACTATACAGAAGAAACCCAATCCTTTTTCAACTGTTATGATAGCCAAGCAACGATTAATAAGGCTTAATTTAGACTTCTTGATTTATTATTACCAATGTCGCTAATTGTTTTAAAATACTTTTATATAATTCAGTATTCAATATACGAAACTACATTAACCACTTGATTACCAAGCGGACACCGGTGTCCGGAATATATGCAAGCGAACACGGATGTCCAAGACATTTAAACAACCAAAATACTTGGTATTCTAATAGAATATAAGCAATGTTTTGATTAATATGTGTAGTGCTATCTATACTGAGTCAATATAGTTTTTAAAATATCGAATTCGAGTTCAAAAATTATTTTTCTCAAAAACACGCAGTATCTCTGAGACATATTAATGATTTATTTGCGCGGTATTCAAGCGGTTAACACAATGTTCCTTTGTACTTATTTATTTCCACTTTTATTAACCAAGAACAGGACCGGATTTGCTGATGGGCGAGAATTATCAACTGATCAGCATTATAATCCCTTTCCACCAAATATTGACAGTGAACACCCTCAAGTAAATTTATTGAATTTTGGGGTACAAAAACAATATAATGTCAGAACATGATAATTTAGAAGGAGAACTTTTAATGTATATTTATTATGTGATACTGAAAATATGAATCTGCATTAATTGTTTGTTTATGCTACTTACTGAGGAGTTAACAATTATTTGACAGCCGGTCATCGCAAAAAATATCCACTGTTTAAATAATACTTATATGCTCGACGTACGGATTGAATATTGAAAAAAAATGCTACGTCCGAAATGTTGTTTTACAAACTTGACATGCATAATTCCACGCCACTCGACAATATTATTGCAAAAAGTGCTGACCAAAGTTTCGGTCGTTGCCAAAAGGTTGATACTTGATATTGAGAAAGTTGCCTCAGGGACATGCTGTGCTAGCTGTTCGTAAAGTTAACTGGAAGTAACAGTGTGAGTAACTTCGGTGTGTAAAAGGAGGGTTGTGGGCGGGGGGAGGAAGGAGATCGCAAACTTCGAATGTCGCCAAAAGTTGGCCACGCGAATAATATAAGTAGGGCAGCAAAACAGACTTTTCGCGGATCGTAATACAAATAACAAAAACATAAGCGACTTATGATTTTAAACTTACTTTTGTAAATATGTTTTTTTAGTTAATAAGTATGTGAATGTATATGTCTAAATTTAATAAATCAAATTTATGTGCAGTAAACCCTTCTACAGTGGTCCTCTTATAAGGAATTTTCCTATAGCGTATGCGGCAGTCTCCTTCAAAGAGTAGCTTTTTTACAAAGCTATTTATCCCTTTAATTTGATAAGTCGTATCTGTGACAGGCGAAACTAAAAGGTGAACGTGACAGGAAAAATGTTTTAATTTCTGATTTCGTACAATTCAAAAAACACAATTGAAATATCCTAACCTCAAATTTTGTATGGGTGCCTAATCAGTCCCCTATAGCGTAGTCCCAATCATTACTCTATAGCGGGCGGGGGGGGGGGGGCAAACTTTTCGGATGAAGGACCAAATTCAGGAATTCAAAATAAGCAGCGGGCCGCAAGTAAATTACCATTTTATATGTACACTATTTATTATCATGAAAAAAATATACTACAAAAAAAAATCAATCTAATGAGATAAATGGAACTGTTTTACGTCTTTTAACATTTTTAGAATTCAGGTGCTAATTTTAAAGTTGAGATTCTCAAAACTGCTTGTAAATTTTCATCGGTGATGTTTGATCGTAAAAAGTTTTTATTGAGGTTCATGGTTGAAAATGTTTGTTCGCACATATAGGTTGACCCAAAAACAACGACAATTTTTCGAGCAACATCTTTCAGCTGGTTGAATTTTTCAGAATTAATTGCGTTATAAATGTTGCAGATTTCTTCATGACGGTACAATTCCCTTAAATCAGGGTCACACTACAGATCAATAATTTCAAGTTTTAGCATAAAGTTATTATATTAATTATCAATATTTTTTAAAAGGGCGTTAAAAGATAAAAACGTATTTTTTTCAAAAATATAATATTGCTCGCGGGCCGCAGAAATATACGCAACGGGCCGCGGTTTGCCCGTGCTTGCTCTATAGGGAGGGAGTCGACTGTACTTCACTTTTATTTTCCATTGATCGGAAAGTAATTTCCATAACCCTCGTGTAAAATTATTAAGCTTGAAAGATCTTTACTTTTGTGAAATACAAGTGACATCACCACGTCATCACTGTGGGATCGGTTTATTAAACATCCGTTATGACGAAATTGATGTTCACACGTTGCCGATTCACTTATTCTTAATTTCTGTTATAAATTGTCATGAAAGGTGGATGTTTATTTACAACAAAAAAAATGATAATATTTTTTTCAAATCACGAATGGCATAACTAGTTTACTTTTAATTTTATTTTATTTTCATACTAGATAGGTACATCAACATTATATTATATAACACACAACAGCTTTCGAAAAAATAATCTATGTTACGGCAGACTAAAAATAATTATTAAATCTTATAAACTGACATACCTATAGTAAAATGACGTATACAGATTCAAATCCATGCAGTAACTAGATTGCTTAGTTTAATTTTTAATAACTAAACATTTACCATGAAAATAATTACTTGATTGTGTTAACTATTACCATGATAATAACGAGAAAACAATATTTGTCAATCCTGTCTTTTCAACTAACAAAAAAATACTCGGAATATCAAAAGTTCAAAATATAACCTATGCCTTAGAAATCCGATGAAAAATTTAAATTCCGACCCAGGTTATAAAACTACAGACAGCACGTTAAAGTGAAAAATTCATAAAACTAGAATTCTAAAATATATTGAAATAAAATAGTTTTATTATAATTAAAATGTATTTGCAAGTGAAGAAGTGGTAATGTTAATAACACTAAATTATTTTTGTAACCAAGGATGTTTTGCTGTCGCAAATGCACTAATGTTTATATTCTGGTGAGTGACGCAATCTAAGTACTTATTTATAAACTAAACTTGTAATTCTAATATAATATGACGAAACGATTATTTTGCAGTAAATTTAGGAAAGCAATCAATATGTTACTGTCTGACCGACGTTCCAAAATAATAAATCTTTAGAATCCCGTTTCATGACATTTGCGTCGCCAGTAATAAAATGTGTGGCCCGTAATTTCAGAAATGGCTGAAGCCAAGTAGATCATTGACGATTATACGAATACACTTGATTGCATAATTAAAAATAGCTTACCTTATTAATTTCAGCTTAACCCCATTAGTAATCCATAAATAATTGTATTGCACAAAACTATTTCAGTGTTACGTCACTCACTTTTGATCACAGACCATCAAATTACACAAATTATTATCAATCACAATAAAATTTATTCAATAACACTCAATTGTCTATTATCTCGTTTCACATTATTCAATTCATTAATTTAAATCACTTTCACTTAATATGCTCACGTTAAGTATTATTATTTTTTAACAATAACTTTTTACAAATCAATAAAAATAAACTGTAAAAAATTGTTCTCAAACACTCGTTGTTATAAAATCAAATGCACTGTATTTCTAAAAGATCATCACTTTTTTCACTCACTTCAATTGCAGTTCTCAGACAGTTTCAAGATGGATTCAGAAGATTAAATTATCTGAAATAAAAAAAAAACATTATTAATTGAATACAAATTGAAAAACATTTATTATTATAAATACAGAATTAATAAAAAAAAACACAAAATGGCAATTGTCATATGTTTGTTGGGGATAAAACGTTTAAATGTTCATATTATGCATGAAGAGTTTCGAGATAACCGTTTTTAAATATCGTAACAGTTTCTCCATATTTCAACGGTTCTTTTCGCGGTTTGAAAAATAGAATAT
Organism: Himalopsyche anomala; assembly: GCA_031772345.1. NCBI lineage: Eukaryota > Metazoa > Arthropoda > Insecta > Trichoptera > Rhyacophilidae > Himalopsyche > Himalopsyche anomala. The sequence continues at coordinate 16,212,307 of CM062830.1, forward strand.
AAACTTTTTATTCGAAATGCAAATGACCTGGCAGAATGTTTCGGTTTATTTCACTGAGAATAACATAGATGTCTAGTTCGCGCCGCACGTACTCAACGATGGAAAGACAGAACGATACTAAAATAACATCGCCCTCCCACGTGGCACCGTGGCATTCGCTAGCTTCTCGTGAACTTTCTCTCCGGCCGACCAGAACACCACACGCCTAGTTGTAAACACAACAACTGAGCGATGACTTCAGGTCATTGCGAGGAAGTATAAAATAAAGACGAACAACTCAAAGACGCGTCACAAAATAAGCTCCCATTTACAAAATATTCATTGCCACCAAATAATACATCCACATTATTTACTTCGTATAAATTCCTCGAAATACCGACGTGTATAGCTGGGGCAGGTGACTACTACTAACTCGACGTATAGCATTTGGACTGTGTTATTTTTTATTATTATTACACTGCAATAGTAAAAAGATAAAAGAATAATGGATCAGTGAAAAGACGGATTGTGGTTGATAAGATCAAATTTACAATTAAAAACAAGGTCTACATAAACATTTTAAAAATTAAATTTGTCAGCAAGCTGGTACGAATATTTGATTAATACAAAGACAAAAATGCTGGTTAGAAAATTTCATACTTCGCTGTGGTTTACGTCTGACAAATTAATTAACAGATTTTATCGAACAGTGATGATGTTACCAAAATAAAAGCAAGTAATCGCATATAAACTTAATTTGCCTAACTGATATGTGCAGTTAAAAGTAATTGATAAACAATAATAGACAATTTAATTGGATATCATAATATAAATCACTCCGCCGCTATTGCGTAAACTAAATTTAGTATAGCTAGTGTAATTAGCGCGCATTTATTAAAATTACTCTCTTCGCCTTGTTCGTACTGTAAATTCGTCCGCATGGAATACCAATCGAGTGTAAGCAAGCAGCCATAAACAGCTGATAATAATGTATAAACTATAAACCATTGAAATATTTACATTGATTTTCTATTGAAAGATAATAATTTTATATTCACAAAAGCAAAGTGCAGAATTGAAAATGTTTGCCCTAGTAAATGATAACAGTGTATTTAATGTTGTTGCATTGGTACGAACTCTGTTTATAGATTGATTACAAACAAATGGACTAACATCTCTCTTGCGTCGAAATAATAAAATATATTCACTATTGATATTAAAAAATATATACCATTAATTTTAAATTTATCATGCTCGTGTATGATGATTTTACTGATATATCAAGTGAAAGTAAATACATACATAATTGTGCAGGTTAGCAACAGCGGTTTTGTATTTCGTGAAATGCGTAATCTTTGCAATAAAAATATTATTAATAGAGGAAGTATGCAATGTAGTTTAAACACAGGTAATGATGATGCCTTTGTACAAATTTAATAACCAATGCCATAATAACAATATCAAAATTAAACAAAATAACATAATACTTCAAGTATGATGTAAAATGAATGAAATTTATAACCTTCGTTGTTAAGCTGAAATATGGATCGGTTACCAAATTTGACGAGACTTGTGTTCTTAACACGATGATAGTTTAAAAACGAATACAGTTGAATATCTACTTGCTATTCGAGCTTATAAACAAATCAAACATTTGAATTCCTTTCGAAAAAGATTTATACTGTCAATGCGTATCGGTGATTGAATCACACAGATAAATATGTTTTCAGCGTTCGACTTCGGAAAGGGAAAAGAACGTCGCCCGCTGTGGTCTAGTTGGTTAGAGCTTGCTCTACCGATCAGGGGGGTCCGGGTTCGATTCCCGGTAAGGTCACATTGTCAAATTGGATTTTTTCAATTTTTCAATTGAGATCTAAGACATGGGTGTTTGTGACGTCAATTCTCCTTGAGTTAATCTCATGTGACTTACAAAAATTCTCATCGAGTATATCTCGTATGATCTTTCAACTTTAAAACTTAAAAAATATTTGACGCATTGGCGTAAGCTGTAATGTCAAATATTTTTTTAATAAATCTAAAAAAAAAATAATTAAAAAAATAAAAATAATATAATAATATTGATACACTTTTTATCAAAAGGATGAAAGCTGAACATGCAGAATTGGAATCTAAATTTAGCTTTTATGTTTGAAAAAAGAATGGCCTGTGGAAATTTCAATCAGTAAAAAAGATTTTTTTTAAATATATCAAATTAATATCAGATATAGTCAATTAAAAAAACAGTTTATCAGTATCCATGCACTTCATTGTAGAATATATTTCGAATTTTGAAAATTGTTTAATTTTCAATTTATCCAGTGTTTCGCTTTGTTAATGTATCAATCATATTGTAGGCTATCTTTGATACTTTTCGATTAAGTATGGATAAAAATCAATACAACAGTTTTATACATATATTATATATTGACAGTAGAATAAGAGGGCGCGAGAACGTTTTATATGAAATGCCTATTTCGACTTTTTACTGGCCACGACTGGCTAGTAAACTGTGCTGTGCATAGGTACGCATTTAGATAGTATCTGACATCATACACACATAGGCAGTTCGTATCAGAAGACCTACGCTCGCGTCACATCTACAATCATCGCGATGTGGAATACCTACATCGTTTTTGCTAGGGCACAAATAGAATGTATAGATGCACAGCGGCTGGCCTGCACCGGTCGAATAGCAGTTTCCTGTTTCCCCGTCAAATCGTTGGGCATAATATAATCGTGATGCGAGGTGCTTGAACTAGTATAACTGTATAACCCACTTAAAACATATGACCGAAATATAAATAGACTCGCTTGGAAAATACGCATCTTCGTCTAATTGATGCGCCCCTGTGCAAGTGTGTGTCAGAATGATCAGGTTGATAAGAACCGTCCTGGATTTTTTAAAATTAGTTTTTGCTCCTTGCGGAATGATAATCCCCCTGACATTTTTTTTAACAAACCATTCAATGATCAAATGTGGAAGTAATACAAGTCCTGGTCGTGGAATATGGTCCAGTGTATAGATAGACCCAGCCTGCCAATGAGATAAACATTTTTAACAGTATTGCTTGTTGACGTTCATACTTAAATTAATTAAATTTAATACATTCAGTTGACTTTTTTTAAATTGTATTTTTCCATATTTTTTTAATAATTTATTTCTAAAAATAGTAAGGGTACTATTTTAAACTCTACATATTATTTTCTCTAACCTCTTATTTATTAAACTATAGATGAAGTACCTTACCCCGTGTGTCACGTTTTTATACAAGCTTTTTAAAAGTTTAAAATGTGTTTTTTGTGTAAAATGACGTAATGCTTCAACTAGTAGGCGAAATGACAAATCATTAAAATAATAGAACAAAAACTGCAATAATGCATCATAATTTCGGATACCAGTCCATAAATCGGTATTAGAAAAAAGAAACACAAACAATAAAAAAAGGATATAAATGCGACATCTACGATTCTACAGTAGTGACAATATAACGCAACAAAAACACGTCATAAACCTGAGCAAACAATAAACTGCCGAGAAGAAGTCAAGAAAGCTTAAGACATAATACAGAAAATACAATTCGTTAAATTATTACGCACTATGCAGGAGCGTCCATAAATATTACTTCACCAGCCGTTTATGCTAACAATGACGTAAAGAAAAAGTGATTATTGTTCTGACCTAGACCCTAAATACCGCCAGAAAACGTGTACAAAGGGAATATCCAGCCGGTGGAAAGGCAGGTAATTTTTGGACAAAAAAAGGTCTGACAAAAGGGACAACCGCGGGCGCACTGACTTTAAGCCCAGGGTCACTGCATTCTCGGCAGAATAATAACATGGGGAGCCAACAATTTGGGAAGGATTATTTGGGACGAGATATTTTATGGATTTTTTTTAGTTAGTTACTTTCGCAATTTGTGCCACTTAAAATAATTCGAGATTTTACGTTACAATTGCATGTTATGAATTTGATTATAGGTACCTATGATTCATAATTTATATTTTAATCGTTTGAACTTTGATAATTCCCGCAAGTTCTGTCACTAACGACGCGGGTTTCACCTTTTGGTATCTTCAGGCGTTCAAGTTCACAGATGAACTTGAACTGTCAATTCATCTGATTCGAATTGGATATTGAAATTCCACCACGCAACTTTAGTCGAACTCTTAAATTATATTTTATATGTTTAAGCAATTAACCGAAGCCAATGATATCTCGACTGCTACCGGTGTTATTACCGCCCGCATACAGTTATTATGAACGGTCTGAAATACTCAACACAATCACGTTTTGAGTATACAGACCTCCAACACAATCACGTGTTGAGTATTTCAGATTTTCCAATGCGCAGTATGAGAATAGCACCGTTGAATCCTTTAATAATTTCAGCTGACAATTGGGCGGTTGGTATGATTATTAAGCACGTGAATTGCTATATATATAAAGTAGAGTTTTAATTAACATTAGTATGTAAACGACAACCGATTCAGAAGCAGCGAATTAATTATTGAATAAGGAAATGGAAAGAAGAACATTAAGTAACTATAACCCGGTGCTATATGCCTTGTTTTCGGAAAGTGTGAAAGCATATATCTATTCTACGCGATATTTACGCAAATACAATAACTCGGGATAGTTACGTGACGTTGTGTAATATGTAGTTGAATAAAAAGAAAACAAGCTTGGTACGGAATACCAAAATGTAACGTTATAGTTGGTTACTCATCGGTAATATTCAGGTGCAAATAAGTTAACAAAATAAAAATATTGTGAGCGTATTGCATTGTGCAAAATTCAGGTAGAAGTTCTTTAGTTGACACAGTCGCACACTGCAGCGAGAGAAACTTACTTTTAAACAGTATCACAGCTGTTTTGAGTATCTCCGTATGAACTTGCCTTATAAAAGACACACATAGTTTCATAACATAAACTTACACTCTAGCGTAAGTAATTTGCCTTTGAAATGCAAGCCAAATGGTTTTACGTATTTTAATTAATAACATCGACAAAAACTATTTCGATAGAATGATGCAGGATATTTTAAAATGAGCGTTGCTCGATGGAAATTTCATATATTTCTCGGAAAATCGATTGCACAAGTAAAGACAACATAACGCACCGATAATTAATAGCAAGTTTTTATGAATTTGTATTACCAACAGAGAGATATATTTATATCATTGGTGATTGATAGCCGAATCACAATACAAGGTAATAATTAATAAAAACACAATAATCCTTTGTACTTCATTCCACTTTATTTAATATGTCAGGACCGGTTTCGCTCATTACGAGCATCGTCAACTGACGTCAGTTGACGATGCTCGTAATGAGCGAAACCGGTCCTGACATATTAAATAAAGTGGAATGAAGTACAAAGGATTATTGTGTTTTTATTAATATAATGCCTTTCCACCAAGTATTGACAGTGAACACCCTAAAAGTGAACTAGGTAATAAATAGAATAGCGCGAAAAATATTTTTCTAGCATTCGTTGTAGAGGTTAAATTTTATAGCATAAATATTTAAAGTTATTATATCCCAAACTTGATTTTGCTGATCATTCGTTTATCCGAAATAAAAACAGTTTACAAAGCATGAACCATTTATATAATTGTTTAACTGTATTCGAAACTCGCGCGACTATCTTTTTTTCACGCTATTCGAAAACTTGTGCTTGACAAGGACAAAAACAGCCAGAGTAAATTTGCGTAATCAAACGACGCCTACTGCAGAGCCGCTGTCTCTTTTGTTCAGGTAAATTCCTAGAAGGTGAAGCTGAGAAGAATGTTAAGGTTAATTATGCTCATGATAAATTTTTTGAAATAATCAGTGTAAAAAGCAGGGCTGTGGAGTCGGAGTCTAGAGTTGGGTTTTGTCCAGTCAGATTCGGATTTTTTTTTCAAATCGTTTTATGCCAATACTTATTCAATATTGCCAAGGTGTCAGTGAAAAAATTTTTAGAGCATTATCTCATTCACCTGATCTTTTTTAGGGCCTGTGCATTTTAGCGTTTTGACTTGCTATCGTTTGTAACACGTGGGCCCCGGTTGAGAAACGGTAATCTAGAGAAAGTAGTAGACGACTTCATTATAATATCAGGTTAGGCATTGACCATATACTATTTACTAACCACAACATAATTTAAAAAAAACCTTCTGTAAAATTTATAAATATGTAGTCGGTTACGATGTTCTGTCTAAAACGGATCGATATGACTGTTGATACCTATCTATCCTCGTTACAATGATTTAAACCTTTTATCCGCGGTTAACTTGCGTTAGTAGCAGGGCTATGGAGTCGGGTAAAAGAAGACGAAGACTCCGAAGAAATTTCATTTAAACGTTTGTGTGTTGCAGTGACGATAACCATAAAGTCATAAAATAAAGAAGCAACCAGTCTTTTGTTTGGTTATATAATTGTTTCAATAAAAATATATTGCCCGGATAGTAGAAATAACGTCCGATAAATTTATTTATTGATTTGGCATTTACTTGGTAGATCTCTTTAGTGTAATTAATAATAAATTGCAGTATAATTTATCCTAATTTACCTTGAAAAATCCCATATTGCTTATTGTTTTATTAAAAACACTAAAGCCATAGTCAATAAATTTTATGTAATGTAATTAATAATAAATATCAGTTTAATTTATCCTAATTTATAAATACCGTTATTAAAATTTACGTTATAAAAACCCCCGATTGTTTATCGTTCTTCGAAACAGTAGAGTCATATTTAATAAGTGTAATATTTTAATTGTAATTTGAATTAGGATGTTCGAGTGAATAACATGATGCATTGTGTATCTCTTCGTAGCCAGTATACATAGCTTAGAAAAATGTAAATTTAATCATAGTTCTGACGATGGCGAAAGCCGAAATAGCTATCAACTAATAAATATAAAAAAAACTGTAGAACTAAGTACGTTGCTATTTTTACCCTATTATTGTTCGATAGATTCTTAAGCAGATCAAGAAATTATCATTTAGAATTGTTTTTTATTAAATTGTGTTGTAAGCGTACAGTTAACATTTTTTTATAATTTCATATAATGCATTAAAATATAAATACTGGTTAAATCTAAATAATTACTGAAACTGGGAAAACCTAATTTATATTTATTTGGTGACGTCAAAGTTCTTCGGTAGAATATTCAGAATACATAAATTAATAAATGAACACAATTCTATAAATTCGTTATCCTGTAAGAGGTTCAAAGTTAGTTTTTGTATTTAATGGCTACTAAGAGTTAATACCCCGTAATATATTCTGGGAGGCCTTGTCGGGTTCAGAGATGGAAGGGGCTCTAGCTTCAATATAAATTTATAATTATAATACCCATAAGTTTGATCTTACGACGTTAACTAACGTGTTAATAAGCGATGTTTATACGTAGTACATATTCAGATAGATGACTCGATAAAGGTGACTATGACTCAAATCAATAAAAATAGGAATGAAATACAAAACATCACAAAAATATGGTTTGCTATATTCCTATGATCATTGGGATGTCTTATTGTATGTTTGCTATTTGCTTGAACGAATTATTTACACAACGTTGCCGTATATATCTAGCAATTCAGTCATACACTTTTATAACGTCGAGTCTACGGCGGTAAATTGCAATCGCCCGCCGATTTGTAAGCAAGGCCCGATAACATATTAAAACCCGAGCCAGTAGATAGATACAAGAAGTGTAAATAAAATACCGATCATCTTACTTTTAGTAGTGTAATTGTTTTATTTTCAGCTATCGTCTGATATATTAATATAACATTATGAAAATAGGTTTAAGCAAAACTTTACACTCCTACAATCGTTTTTTTAGACAATATAAATACATGTTTTTTTTTATTATTCGACTGTTTTTTTGTTTGTTTTTGTTTTAAGGAGTCGTATCTTAAATATAGTGTCATTATGTGGTGTCGATGTTAGATCATAGATATATGTTGTTTGAAACGAACTAATGTAATATAGTTTTTTAATTTCTCGTCTTCTACTCTTTTTTTATCTTGTTCTGTAAATTGAAAAAATAAAATACAAATGTTATACATTGAAACAATGTAGTATAGGTAGGTATGAGTCGATACTGTTAATTTTATATATGAATAGTTTTTATTTAAAAGCATATTGAACATAAGCGATTTTATATCAGTAAATGAAATGATTCAAATCATTTATAATATCTGCTCATTATATGTATACATGTTAAGATCTTCCACGTCGTATAACGCCGAATTATAAATGAGCAACGGTTGGTCGTTTGTACGTAAATATTTACTTGTTCGGGATTTTAAAAGTTAACGAGGTCTTGCTTACTTAACAGCAAACCAAGCACCGCGTCGTGTCCTCATAATATGAAGGCCAATTATTCAACTTTGTACGCAAGACCAAAAAGATTATTAAATTTACACTCGCGAGAAAATTTTTCCTTTACACTTTACAAGAATAATATATTACACGTATGCCCGTAAAATAGAACAGTAAAATAAATTTATAATAAATACCTTTATAAAATGTATGAGCATATTGTATAGTCAGCCACGTTTTCGTCAACAATTTGTTATAAACAATTATTTTTTATCAACAAGGATAATTCATTTATCGAAGGACAGATACAGATTGAATTAAATGTTCTCTTTGTTTTCATTTTAATACTGTCACGAAATCTTTCTTATGCCGTTTTTCGGCATACTAAAGATTCCGTGTTCTTTCATTATCATTCAAAACCAGCAAAATTATCCTATCTATACAAATTATTAATAATTATTTCTATAAAAGTAATATGTTTACAGTTTCATCGCTGATATTGAAATCACAATAAAAAAAACAATTAAAAGCGATCTAAGAAAATCCGCCTGTGTGGTCAACATCGTTGGCTATCGCTACGGAGGGCACGGGTTCGAATCCCAGTACGGGCAGTTTTATAAATTGATTTATGAATTTCTGTTCAAAGGCATGGATGTATGTGATGTCTTGAATTCCCCCCCCCCCCAACACATCCCATTCTATGAACGGGGCGTATCGAAAGCGATTAGCTAACCACTAGTCCTGTCCTAGCCCTTTCCTTCTATCCCCACTCTCTTTGGAAAAAGAGAGGTTGAGTAACTGATTAACAAGCAGTTCTCGTAGAAACATTTCTGTTGAGATAAACTCCATTAGGAGTCCATATGCTCCACATTGGGAGCGGACATGGTAAAAAAAAAAAAAAATTGACGTCAGTTATAAAATAGATATGAATTACAAGAACGATTGTTTTACTGCAAAACAATTCTAAGCCAACAAAGTTTATAAATATGTAGTTTACTTTCAGATAAGATTGAAACCACCAATTTTGATGTTTCTAAAATAAAGAATGTAAGAGCGGGTCTATAAATAAAGAAAATCTTTCAGGCACCTACATACAATACATATATAAAAGATCAGAAGGTTTCACGCCCGGTAACAGTAAATATCTAATAAATGTTTTATTTGTGTCTTTCTTTTCGAGGAAATGTTTTATTTATATTTCAGTTTTACAGGAGTGATTTGAATTTTCATTAAATTAATGACTCATGATACTATCTATAACTCTGATGATATGACGATATAAACTCGTTTTATTCATAAAGGCGATCACCTTTTGATATGTGTAATATGTTTTTTTTAAACATGTAATCTGCGCGAACAGTGTTAAAATGCAGTTGACACAACTGTATTAGATGATACGGTGTCCTTGCATTTCATAAGGTCAATGTACTGTGCTCGTCATTCCAATCGGAGGATTTTGCAATTCCACCATTTTTATGTGTCTGAGTGGAATGGGTAAACAATATGAAAAGAGATATATTTCAACTATTATAATAATTAAATTGTTTTTATAAGAACTGTATTCACGTTGAGACTACTGACTGCAATTCCGGACGAATATATCAATACCGCTAATAATAATAAAAGTTAAATTAGCATATTTATGAATCGCGAAAATATGTGATATATTTGAAATTAGATTTTGGTTAATTTTGAATGTCGAAATACCGGTATTGAAAAAACACTATGTATATACCCGTTTCGACAATCCCTAATCGACACAGAACGAACACAAAATAAAAATTGATATTTGAATCGTCATGTCATTCATTTATCAGTACATATTATACAAAAAGTTTTGTGTGTGCTCTCGCTACGCAGTTATTGAAGGATCGGAAGGGTGTAAGGGAATATTTAGACATCACAAACACCCATGTCTACGAACAGAAATCGTTAAATCGATCGAAAAAATGCTTTTCGTACTGGGACTTCGAACCCGTGAGGTCCGGCACGGAAGCCAACAACGCTAAGTTTAATATTATTACAACTGATATAATCATCGGTAGAGGTATACGCTGAACTTTTTAATGGTTTATTATATTATATGTTTTTAAAATGAAAATTGTGAAACATATTTTTCAAGATTTTCATTTTAAAAACATGACAACTTTCTCTAAGCTAAATAAATATTTTTTCAGAATTATTCGCTAGCAGTGAAAAGTTATATCGTCGGCTTATCTACATTTTAGCAAAATAGTTGAGCATTACAACTAAACTTCAGTTTTAATTAATGTTATTCTCTGAATTTCGCATGTGTTATATGATTAACGATTTGTATTGTATAAAAAAAATATTCGTAGTTTGTTAGTTACGCCGACGATATGTATCCTCCAACCACGCAGTAAAAATTTATCAGAAAAATACTGCCTGCTCAATCTGCAAAGAAAAGACAAATCACTAGTTGTTGCTAAGTAGATAATAATCAAAAAAGCAATACCACGAGGGGACCGATAGCTAACTCGCTAAATGAAAACCTTGATAAATACTCGACGCGATTGGGTGATCGATCAATTAACCGACCCGGCTTATTATCCTTGAATTTGTTCGGAAACCTGTAATGTCGGTCTTGAGATAGAGTCACGCCGTGGTTTGCCGACGAGTTAACCTGAGATGCTAAGTAATATCAGCCAACAGACGGCGTCTTCTGTCTAGGGATTGCAATATCGGACGAATATATCAATACCGGGTTTTTTCCGATATTTCATAATACTGGTATTGAAAATATCAATACTGGGTATAACAAAAAAAAGTTTAAATAATGAAAAAAATTCGACCGTTGGGATCTCAATACCGGACGAGTAAAATACATATAATTATATAAAATGTGATTTTCTTAAATAAATTACGGTTTTGTTTAAGTAATAATACACTATTAAGGTAAAAATAAAAAATAATTATAATGTAATTTGTAAATCCTTTTAATTGTTAGTAATTGCTTACACCTTTTATTTTAATTCAACTTGTATAAATAGCACTGTTTAATTTATTTTCCTTATCAGTTGATAATGCTCGTGAGGAGCGAAACCGGTCCTGATCAAATATTTTTTTAAGTGGAAAAAGTACTAAAAATCTTTTATTATTTTTATTATAATGCCATTCCACCAAGTATTGACAGTGAACACTATTAAGGGTTATCAATTTAGGAACCAAGTCAAAATTTGATGCAACTTTTAGCAGATTTAAAATATTTCAATTCGTTGCGAAAAAAAATATGAAAATATGTGATGATTTATAGCCATTAAAAATTTGGGTTTAATTTTCATTACCAAACTACCGGTATTCGTGCATTTAAAAAAACGGTATTTCGGTATAAAAAAATTATGGAATATCGGTATATTGCGAACCCTAGTTCTGGCGTATTTTTTATGGGCTATATTCGCTTTCTACTTAAACTTTTTCCTTTGTTGCCAGACGAATTCTATAAATAAAATAGTAATTTTGGCGGTTAGTGCTTTGTAGACACGACCTTCAGCCCAATTTTGTGGAATAATATAGAGTTATGCGTGAGAATAATATTCTTTATCATCGATCGAGAGATATGGATACGACGGGAACGGGATATATTGTAATATTATATAGCACATAACTACCATCAGTTATAAAAATAATAAAACATTTTTAGTACTTTTTCCACATAAAATGTATTGGATCAGGACCGGTTTCCCTCATTGTGAGCATTGTCAACTGATAAGAAATACAATGAAGCAGTGATATTTATACAAAACTTAAGTAAGAAAACCAAGGTATGACAGTACTAAAGTACTAAAAATGTTTTATTATTTTTACTATAATGCCATTCCACCAAGTATTGACAGTTAACAACTTAAAAGTGAACAATAAGTTATGAGGAGTCGAACTGTTTTAACTGGAGTCAGACTCGAGTCGTCTTATTTTTTAAGGTATCCAGATCCAGGTAAGTAAAAATTCCAATCTCGATAGAAATTTTAAGAGTGAAAAAATACAGTAAGTATTATACCTTCCAATAATACGTACTCATGAATCATGATGGATAGATTTTTATTAGTATTTTCTTTGCCCTGTCAGCTGTCACGAAACGTGTTTATTTAAACTTACATAATTTCCGTCAGTACCAACAGTGTTTTTTCTTTAAATTACTTAATTAAAAATTCATTAATTTACTTTTTCATTTATGACGCTGTCATCAGCATGCAAAAACAACTCTTAGGAAGGTATTACGTTCTTCAATAATATAAAATATGTACTACATTTTTTTTTTATCAAAATAATTTAATACGGAATGAACAGAAAGAGGGTCAAAAAAGATACGTTCTGATTTAATTTTCCAACTAATATAATATGCAAAAAAGATCTAACATCTAATCTGTTTGGTGGTACAATTTATATATTGGCGATAGAATATAGTTTGAATATAATCCGAAAACATGATGTTATGTGAAGTCAATTCTCCTTGAGTTAATCTCATGTGACTTTCAAAATTTCTCATCGAGTATATCTCGTACGATCTTTCAACATCAAAATATTTAACGCATTGGCGTAAGCTGTAATTTCAAATATTTTTTTTTTAATTAAAAAAAAAATCTAGTTTTAATTGGTAAATATAAACACGTGTAAGACATCACCACAATTTTTTAGATATATTTCATAAATTATAATATACATAATAGATAAAACGATATAACGAAGGGACGAACTCCGCAACTCGATTTAAAGACAATGTTATATCAAATTATATCGATGATAACCTTAATCAACACTCATCTTTACTGAATCGAAATTGTATACCTCGCAATACATATTCTTATCGAGTAATCCGTACAGCCTTGAGGACGAGCTGTTTCTCGAGGCAAATAATAAATTAATAATGTATTAAAGGCGCGAATAATAACTACAGAATATGGACGTATTAATAATGTACGTACTAACAATTATTTTATTACTGATAATATTGTTTGATAACTAAAATATCGTCATGAAAATCTGGGAATGACTGAGAAGGTTTTCGGAGAATTAATATTGGGGTTTGTGGATTTAATTTCACACCATTTTACAATGGACGCACAAATGACCTTGTAGATATTTTAAAACGTCAAGCTGGTATAAATACGCTGACATTAGAGCAGTTTACTCTCCATAGCAACATCGAAGAATCGTATTTCTTAACTAATGTTATGTACTTTACATGTTGTATTTTGCAGAACAGTAAAGTACGACGAACATAGGTTGATTAACAGAAAACGTGTGTGTGTGTTTGTGTGTGTGTGTGAGAGAGAGAGAGAGAGAGGGACTCACAAACGCGATTCAGATTCAGATTCTATTATTCCAACTTATAATACTTTCCTCGCCACTTTTGAAATGCTTCTTCTATTCAGAATATCAGCGAGACTATAACCAACACTTGTCGACACGCGGAAAAGGTGAGTTTCAAAAGAGTAGCCTTGAAAAATTCAAAATGCTTCCTTGATGATGCAGTGCATGACGTGTTTAGATAGCCATGTCAAATACACGCATCAAACCTTCATAATAACTTGAAAACGAGGACATGAGTCAGAAATAGGGTAAAAAAGAGATGACACATGCAGGTTTAAAAATATATATGTAAAAGTTAATATTTTTTTTTATCAAAGTCATCAATATATTATACAATTATAAAAACTTAGTTTTGTAAGTCTTTTATTTATTTATGTTTTGGAGGGAAAATGTTTGGTTTCATGAAAAAAAAAACTCCTACAACACATTTCCGCGTTAGAACGGTTGGTTGTAATAAACGTTGGTGAGCCGCGTTCCAAATTTGATTAATATATGTACATATTTATGATTGTCGAGATCTTCCCACGTTGTTTCAAATATTGATTTTCTCTAACATTAACTATTCCGCCTTATTCAACCTGAGAGGACTGAAATTCATAAAACAAATTTACGTAGATTTTCTTTACTGATGATTCACCCTATAAAACATAAGGCGAACGAATCACTTCTACAATAGGAATACCAAAAATTCTAGTGACCAAACAAATTCGTGTGCTTCCGAATGCGTCACGGAGGTTTCGCGAATCATTTGAACAGCTCGCGCATAATCTGTACAATAATAATTTTAGGTCAAATTGTTCGCAAAAGTGACGCCATAAAATACTGTTTATTGATCGCGCAATAAAAATTAGCAGGTTGGGTTACGTAAACCGAAATGCTTAGGTCCGCTGCTGTCTGACGAGATGGTCCCGTGACTTGTGATGGGCATTCCGAAGTCACGCAAAAGAATCAACTCTTCCAAAGGTAAATAAATTCCCGGTCTCGTAAATATACACGCAAGAAAAAAAATGAGATTGATTAGTGAGACGAGGCTCTTTGAAATAAAAATATATACATACAACGATGCCATATTGTTAACAAATTCAAATTAGAGTGTTTATTCTGCAAAATGAACGTAATGACATTAAAACCGTGAATAACATTCAATTGGAGTACGCATTCATCGGTGGGCTGCCAAAATGTTAACAAGGGGCTCGGTTAACCTGATGGATATTCGCGGTGTTCCAGATAAGGGGTGGATTTTATCACTCTTATAGGACGATTCGTAATGATCATGAAATCAATCGAATGTTACTTAAAATGCTTTTATTATGTCAAAATATACTGCTATATAAATTTAAATACATAACTCAAGATGTCTTTCAGTATGCATCACGAATAAATCTATTTATAACACCACATTAAAAGGTAAAATTTATCATTCTTATTTAAATTACGAATATAAACTATCACTCAATAAGCTCGTATGAAGCATCACGTATTAGTCGTAGGATGACTAATAAAACAACAACTATAGGGCAACATTTGACTCTATTCATCAACATAATCTCATTCAAGAGTGATACATTTATTACAACGCATTTTAACATTTGAATGACTAAATTTTAGTACTGAAACGATCATTTAATTTTCTCTATCCTCATTCCTCACTGTCTCCGAATAGTAAGGGCGAGCAACCGACTTCACAACAATTGAGATTCATTAAACACAGGGGTGGACTGGAGGGGGATCGAAGGGGTTCGCGCGAGCCCCTTGTTAAATTTAGCTGCGGCCGGCGAGCCCCTTGTTAAAATTATCAAATCAAATGGTACAGAATTGCAATGTTCATTGATGGTTTTATAAAATATAAAACGTTGTTGCCTTTTAAAATTCCTCGTAAAACACATTTATTTTGGGTGGATAATAAAAGAGATCTAACTGTGTTTTGCCTATTGTTTCACAATGCTTTCAATTTTCATTGTTCCGGAAAAAATGGAAGATAATTAATCAGGGTCAAGACATATCAAAATAAGGAGAACCGTGGGACTTTTCTAAAAACAAAAACGTAAACCGCGAATAGCTTTGAAATTAAGCGAGCCCCTTGTTAAAATATTCGCAGCCCACCGCTGATTCAACACCCTTAGTTGAAATATTCCATAAATATAGAATTGATATGATCCACGCTGGGAGAAATTGAAAATTACTTTTCAATTTGAAAGCATAATGAGCTTATATAAAACCACAATTATTGTTTTAATAAAATGTTTCGTGAATTGTTTCCTTAGCAACCGTCAGCCCATTCTGCGGTTTAAGTTGGAAATTAATAAAAGCAACTTATTATATAAAAAAAGGTTTCAACGACTAAAGTAGGGGAGAGTGGGGTCCAAGATTTTTTTGATATTTGTGTTCAATGTACCTTATATACGATGGTGAAGTGGTAAATAAAAAGGTATCAGGTCGGTCATTGATTTATTCCCTATATTTTTTAACAATTAAATCAATAAAAAAAACGATTTTTAATATATGTATGTACTTGAAAATTAAAAAGTCAAAAAGGTGGCAGGGCGCCTTCCTCATTTTCAGGTGCCAGGTGGACCGACCTGGCCCCACTACACCACTGCTTATATACTTTTTTATAATTCTAGGTTTACTTTTTTGTTTAATTTAAGACATTTGGAAGTTATGGGATATTTAAAAAGCGGATGCCCGGAAGGAGGCTATGATCCCAGAATTTTTTGTAAGGTTAAACCAGAAGATCGTGTAAATACAATATACCTGATTGTGTCTATGTATATATCTTCATGATGGATGCTCCGGTATGATGCCAGTAATCATATAATTATTTATAACGATGGCATGATACCGAAACAGCCGTCAACAATATATGACCAATCTGAACGTACTGAATTTTTTTAACCATATTATAGAGTTCTCTAAAGCAGGGTTTCTCAACGGTGGGCCATGTGGCCCCCCAGGGGGACACATCGTGTTCTAAGGGGGCCACAAAGATTTATTTTTGTTTTGGGGAGCCACAACACAGCTTAGGGGGGCCACAGGTATTGATAAAACGATACAGGGAAGAGCATAATGGCGGACGTCGCGCAGCTATTTTTTGTAAATCCGTAAATAAAATAAATTACTTTAGTAAAAACACAATATTCCTTTGTACTTCATTCCACTTTATTTAATATGTCAGGACCGGTTTCGCTCATTACGAGCATCGTCAACTGATAAGAAATATAATTTAACAATGCTATTTATACAAACTGTTAACTGTTCATTTTTGTATAAATAGCATTGTTAAATTATATTTCTTATCAGTTGACGATACTCGTAATGAGCGAAACCGGTCCTGACATATTAAATAAAGTGGAATGAAGTACAAAGGAATATTGTGTTTTTACTAATATAATGCCTTTCCACCAAGTATTGACAGTGAACACCCTAAAAGTGATAAATAAATTACTGGCATTCTAGATTCGAAAATCTCGGAAGAGCTATAAAAAAGTTGGATTTTTGAAATTATAATTTTCATGGGAAGACAAAATACAATGGTATGGGGGCCACAGAAAATAAAGACACTCAAAAGGGGCCACGCTCCCAAAAAGGTTGAGAAACACTGCTCTAAAGCGTATTTCAATTCAATCAAATGATTGGCCGGTTTAAAACTGTTTTTCAGAAGCGACGCCAAACTCACTTCTGGTTGAAGAATTTGAGCCAACTAATACAATAGTTCTTTTATCAAGTACAGCCATTTTTTAAAAAAGCACACACACATGTGCGCAGCTTTAACGGTGATATTTAATGTGTATAAAAATCCATCAATGTTTTAAGTGCGCTGGCACACGCGAAAGAAGTGGTAAAGTAGTATCAGTGTCCTTCTTTCTCGAGCTATCGACGTCTTGCTCACGGGTCGTACCCTCTTGCCGGCATCGACGGGTTGTTGACCGAACGTGCTAGGCTAAAAATCTTTACGACAGAAAAAAAAAACTACACACAGACGTCTCAAAACTTAATGCCAGCTTATGGCTGTAAACACTATACGCGGTGATCGTCCACGCGAGTCGAACCCGTTCCAAGACTCGAACTGGATTACCATTAAGAATAAACTTAGCAATATATCGGTGCATCACCATGAAGCCGCGAAGTTGAAACTTATGTTAAATATTTATTTTTTCTATATTCGTTTATCTGTTACAAGCAGTTGAGTGATCTAAAAAAATATATAAAAAATATGATCATAGATATTTGACGAATATAATTCTCACGAAAATAAAATAACACTACATCAATGATTTAATCATATCGAGCCATAATCGGCAAAGGAACGTAAGAGACACAATTCGGTAAATTACGTTTCTAAGCCAATAATTATTCGATATCGCCTCAGCGCCCTCAGCGTTAGTGACAAAAATTTTATCACATTTCCTCATTCGTCTGATTTAGGGCCTGTGCATTTTAGTTTTTTGACTTGTAACTGTATGTCTTACGTGGACGAAATCAAAAAGACTCGGTGCGTCACGAAAATATCGAATGGTCTCCGCCGCTTGTGTTCTACGCCTGTGCTTCCCAACTTGGGGTTCGCAGGTTTTTCATGGGGGTCCGCGAAAATGTTCATTCTTTCAACTTTCTTTGTGACCCGCGGGCCGGGTATGCGCCTGAGGGCCAGGCCCGTGCCCGTGCAGACCTCTACTATGTACTAACCGCACATAGTAATGTATGGTACGGAGCAAGCAAAGAGAACATAGCTATAGCATAATAATGAAGTTCTTACTTAGATCGTTAAAATCCAATACATATAAGAAACACTTCGATAACTCTGCCCCCCCCCCACCCTCATTTACCACACACGTTCAACTCAAAGCTACCAAATTTTACTAGGTATACTGAAGATATCTAAATCTCGGAGAAATCTAGAGAGTGTAAATCGTAAATTTAGTGAGGCATCCACCCATTATACCCATCAGTTTGTGAACACAAAAAATGGGTCGAGATATAGGGTTACTTTTAACCTATCATTCAAGGGTTACATTAGATTCCAGAAGGGTGACCATATGATCGATATTGAAAGTGTATTTGTATTTACAGTATTATTATAGATCCGTTTCCAAATTACGATAACAATCGTCGTTGAAATAGATTGATTAAATTCATTTTAACCGAACGTTGCTTTGTTAAATTCTAAGCAACATGCGTAGTGCACGAAACTGCGCTCAACATCGCGCGTAGTAACTAATAAAGTATTGAACATTGTGTTCACTCACTTCATATTATTCGCAATTATATTTTATTTCCTGGTTTTGGTTGAGCCTTAACCCCTTACTCTCAATGAATTTATAAGAGTACATATATGCGCAAAAAATATTACATAGTAAAAACATTGTTAATGGTACAAATATTTTCGAATAAAATAAAACAATTAACTGAATGCATAGATTTAATATACATATATATCGACCGTTAAAAGGGAAAAAGACGTAATCCACAACTTATTCACAACAGCTTTTTAGATAATCACAATGTATCCAACTTGATACACGTTCTATCAAAAGGATGTAAGCTGCAAATGCCGAATTAGTATCTAAATTTAGCTTTTAATTTTGAAAAAAGATGAGCTTGTGAAAATTGAAACCATGAAAAAAGACTGAAAAAAACGGTTTATCCCTAGACAAATTTTCAAATTAATATTAGATTATGTCAATTAAACACCAGTTTAGAGTCTCCGTGCACTTCGATATATATTATGCAGTTGTTGGCAGTTTCTGCCAAGCATACCTCATCTAAACTTATAGGGCCCTTTGTTTATTTTCTATTACTTAATTTGTGAAACATAATTATAGACACCTGCAAATTGCAATAGACAGCATATCAATTATTATAACTTAATTTATTACTCAAGGTTGTTTCCTAGCTCAGTTATAGCTTGGGTCTTCAATCCCGGAATTGTCTTTGTACTAATACTCATAAATGGTTTTATATTTTTAAATATCTGTGGAACCGTCAATTCACTGCTTTTTTGGAGGAGCGACCTAAAATTATTTTTGAGAGATTTGAAAATCATTTTCGAATCTCTCAATTTCTCACTGTTCCCAGTAATCAATCTCAAGACTACGAAGTAATTTTGAATCCTGGGATTAAAAAAAGGGACCCGGGATCGGATGCCCTAGTTATAACCCATACATTATCCGGCTGGCTGGAGTCAATTAGTTTTGGGCGCATATCAGATGTAGTTGTTGTTTTAAAATTTAAATAATCATTGCATAATCATGAAACTTGTATGTATGAACGAATAGGGCTTTGTGTATGTGCCATTTAAAAAATAATTAAGATCGGTTTACGGATCATAAAAACACGAACATTTCTATACACCACCGATATAAAGGTGGTGTGGGAGTAAAAGGGTTAAATACCGTGATACTAATTGCATATTTTTAGAAATTTAAAACACTATGAAGTATCTTTCCAAGAGTTCAATATTGTTTTATAAAATTATATACATTTGAATGTATAGGTTACACAGTTATTCGTGTTGATGATTTGATCATTTAAAATTGCTGTCAAATATTGTATGATCATTGTCATAAAATTAATTACCGTACACTAACGTTCATAATAAAAACGTCCCACTTTATATTTCAATTCACAGAGGACGGTAAGGTCATTTTAATGATAGAAGCCTAACGAAATAGTTTTAGGTGCGATATATATTTTTCCTTGTAAACGATAGCAGTTAGCATTTCATATGATAGAAATCACAAGCGTGAAATTTGAAATTATTATTTGAGAATTTGCGCTTCTTATTTGGAACATGATACGGCTGCCACAAGGCACCTTCAATATTATTGTTGCTCGCTAATAGCTTTGCTTCCTTCCACGACATGTCAACATTCTTAGTTTCGCCGGATGGAAAGAGGCAAGTAGGGTTTTATAGCCGCTCCTGAGGATTCAGCAGCACGTGTCCTAACTTGTTCCAAGGTCTCTCTATGATCGCAGGCATAACAGAACGTTGTCTGATCCGTTCTTATAGAACTTTAGGTTTTTATAAAAAAAGATACCCAGAAAAAATTCCATCTAATAATCATTATTTGTTATTTCAACAACAATTCATAGTCAGTATGTCATCATCCTATTGAGATAACAGAAGTTATAGTTACCCACTTGGCAAGCCATGTGGGACCCGACGAAAAAACTCGACACCGGCTTCGAACCGAGAACTTCGTTCGTCGACCCGAGACAGTTAACCATCAGATTATTACAATTCAATCCACGAGTAGTGATAGTCGCGTAGTGGTAACAGACTAAAACAAAGAACTAAAATATAAAATTGTAAGTATTTTTTCCATAGTGAAAAAAGACTAAATGAAAGACTATATTCACACAGGGTAACATCAGCTTATACAATATCACAAGATTATACATAATATAAATCTCATTGTTGGAGTAGGTGCATATTTTTATTTTGCGTTGATTGTATGTTTCGGTGAGTTTGGTATAGCAAAAAATATTTGGTTATTTTGTTTATCAATATTTTAAACCATACATACTTGACGTAAATATTGATGTATTAAATATACAATGTTTTAAATTAATCATTAAAGAGCAGCCGCTGGGACGTATTATAACAGGAGCGACGAACGTCACTTTGGCTACCATTGCGCAATATGACCTTGAACAAATACCATTCACCACAAGCAAATATTTCGCCTGGCGCTCAGAAAGGATTTCATGAATGCGAAACATATTTTGACACTTCGGCATAAAATGTTGTAATATGTATATTGTGTATGCGGTTATGCAGAGAGCGTGATGTGCGACCTCGAGGGCACGTAGAAGACGCACTAGTCTGTTTCGTGTTGGAAATCCTGCGTCGTTTTTTGGCCTGAACACTGTCGGTTACGTAAAATAGAGCCGAGTGTTATCCGGCCATACTTAACGACGAAATTCAGTTGATCAATCAACAAAAACAACTTAAAGAAGATACAATATTTATTAAATACAACTAAAGATAATAAATAAAAGGTGTTTAGACCAATGCATTAAGAAAGACTACAGTCATTAAATTTATTACTTTCAATCCCCGGAAAACTTTGTTAAAGTGATGTACATACTTCAAATGACATCGCAATATGTTTGATATGTATTTGGTTCATGCGAATTATTATTATTAATATTATTCAAAATTGAAGACGATAGATCAACTCTTGCGGTTTCAAACATATGGACCCTATTCAGCGCAGGTTATAATGTTTTGTGTGTGTTTTTTTCAAGTGTGTGAGGACTTGACCGAAATTTTGAAATTTATCTGAAGGGGTGAACACTCGCGGGGTGTAATGGTATGGGTTAGGCGGGAGTATTCAAGCAGAAGTTAGAAAAAATGTTATTTTCTACAAAAAACCGTACTATCAACCACATCATAGTTATTTAACTTCGTTGTGTATTTATTACTCCTAAGCGATCTATTGTATAAGCACATAATACAGGTATGCAAAAAAAATAGGGTAGTGATTGAAATTGCTATATCTCTGAATATGACGTACATATATGAAAGTTTTGATTCCGTTGGCTAGTTTTTTTTTATTATCACATGTGTCAATTAAAATATGTGAAAACTATTAAGTGATTTTAATATTCTGACGCCACCTACCGTTCCTTAATCAATATATGAAAAAGTATAATTTAATAAACGAGCCAGTAGTTTTTGGATTGGTTTTATTTTTTGTATTCACTGCACATGTAACCTTCTCATACGATCCTCGCCAGACATACAACGTAAATGTAAATTTATCACATAACTCTCGTAAGATTAAAAAAATTCTATACATAAATCTAAAAAGCTTCACTAATTTAGTAAGCAAAATAATAATCGATAATATGCATATTTTTTATATGTTTGGGCGATAGATACCTAATGCCTGTATACAATTATGGTGAAGCGGATATTCTACAAAAAATCTATTTATTTTCAATCAATTATGATTTCTGTGAAATGCGTTATGATCATAAAAAAAGCACCAGGTTGATATTCGAATATGTATAATCAATTATGTTGTTTTGCCGATAGAGTAAAACTATTAATTTATTATAATTAATCCATGAAATAATATTACTCATAAATTATTAATTTGACATGTACGATGGAAAAAGTGTATCGTAACACTAACCCGTCGTAAATAAATACTATAATGGCGATTAAATTTGCATATTGCATTTAAAAAAATCAATTTGATATTGGCGAAATCAATAAGCTCAAATAGCCCTCTTCTAGAAATTATCCTGTTGTGTATGGTCTTATTATTCTGAGAATTCCGTTGATAGAATAGCATGTGCACTGTCTACAATATGTATTTAATTTGGGTTATTTCAAAATCTTAAAGGTGAATGAAAAGATTCAGTGATTTCTGGGCAATGAATTAAATATTGATAGCAAAAAACTTTTAACCAACTGAGATGATTAAAGCATTTATGTTAATATTATTTAGTTTTACTAACTTTTAAGCATGTTCGCTCCCTATGTAGCATATGGCTTTCTAATGAAAGTAATATCTAAACAGATTTTTTCTACGATAACTGTTTGTTACTCAGTCGCGTATTGAGTATGAGTACTAACTGTTCAATAAGTAAGTATGAAAACTGCTAATTTACTATAGGACAAAGATAAAGAATGAGTACTTCCATTTATTATATGCTTTTTAGTATTCTAGTATTATATTGCACGCAGGTTATCGCAATCAGAATACGTATGTTAGTTAAACTGGTAACATTTACCAAGACTTACATGATACACCGAACAAGTGTATTGAGCAAAAAACAGTGTCGGATATTTCTACCGTTTCCCGGGAAAGTTTTTCTCGTGCAGACTCGAGCAAGACAAGTGTGCAGAGAAGGTGCGAAAGATGGAGATCGAAGCGACGTGAAAACCGGTTAAATGAAACTCGTAAACGAATGCGTTGCATGGAAACCCGTTACACAAAAATAAATCCCAAGATTTCACAACGCTGTGGTCACAGCGCCACCGAAAACGCGTACCTAAATTCAACTATGTTTTCTAGACAGTAAATAATTGTAACTTCTTCCGCAAGTTCATCATTCATCTATTTAATAATCATAAGATTGTTTTTTTAACTATTCAAGATACATTTTTAAAAAATAAAAAGCCGAACATTTTGTGGTAAGTATTGATTAAACTGATGTTTTTTTTGGATAATCAAATTCAATGAAAAAACCGGGGCGGGGCTGTTAAGTCGTGAAGAAATAAGACGAAGGCGACTCCGGCTCCGACCATAGCTTAAAACAAGATTTTATTATATTTTTTAAGCTTAGCAGCATGTAGTGGCGCCACTTTTAACCGTAACTATTTGAATAAAAAGATTTAAAGTTATCAGTTTTTTTCGTGCACGACTCCAGTTAAAACAGTCCGACTCTACGCCCTGGAAAAAAACTATTAAATAGTCAAAGAAAAAATACCTAATATTAGACTAAAAATAGATAGAAATTTACGCGAATTTAGCTTAGCGTAGGGCAGCACAGATGTTCACATAAAGAAACAGAGCCGCGTACGCTGTTACGAAGGCACGTGCGACGCATACATGCGTCTGTCCTGCGCTCCGTTGTGGAGCCGTCAAAGATTTATGCTTGACGAGTGCAGTTTTATGAGTGTTCTTTTGATTTCGTCGAGAAATTGACGAAACTAATTGAATGAGTACAAACTGAACTTTGTTTATACGATACAATTCATGTATACTACTCTTAAAAAACATTAAGAGTTATCATGGATATTTACGAGTTATTCATATGTCACTTGCGTGCTTTACAGAGCTCAATTAGTGTGTTTTTGTGCAGTGGTAGGTACATGTTTACATTTAGTAAGAACTTTGAATTCTTTTTGAATTACTCTAAAATGAACCTTGAGTGTCATTTCGTAAAGATATATACATTTTCAAATTATGCCGTTCTGTGTCACAGCATACGATGGTCGCACATTTATTTCTACTTAGCCTGACTGCGCGTGCCCATTCTGTGCTACGTCGCATGCGTCATTTAAAATAATCTTCAGAGTTTTTAGCTACAGTCCTTATGATCGAATGGTACATTTAATACCACTGGATTCGTTCTAGGCCAGAGGTGGGGAACCCGCGGCCTTCTGACCAACTATGGAAAAACGAGATTTGAAGATATCTGGGGAAAAAGTATAGCTAATTGAGGATTTCAAATTCCTCGGTGAGATAAAAAAAAAAAACGACGTTTGAAGATATCTGGGGAAAAAGTATAGCAAAGTGTGGATTTCAAATTCCTCGGTGAGCTAAAAAAAAAACGAGGCTTGAAGATAATCTGGGGGAAAAGTATTTAATGTTTACTGCGGCCATATGTCGAATCAGAAAAATGAATGCGGCCTTTAGAGAAGAAAAGGTTCCCCACCTCTGTTCTAGGCTAAAGTGGCTGACAATATTTAGTATAACAGAAATAATTTAATGATAAAGTCGACGTATCGCATTACTCGTCAGACCGGCATAATTAACAAACGTTATCGCAAATTGAACATCATTATCAATCAATTAATGGTATGCAATCTTACTAACGTAATAAATATTATAATGCTCGAAGAAATGCCAACGCGCGTAGAGGAAATATTCGATAATTACTAAGCTAGTCGTCAAAATGTTTTTTTTATTCGAGTCATTGTCAATATGATACTGATGCAGGTAGCAGAAAACTTGTTTTTACGAATCCATTATAAGAAAGAAAATCAGTCAAGGCGTACCGCTTTCTCTTTTTGGGTAATCTATTAAATTCTGTAAATTGCTGCGAGTGGGCAATCAAATTATTATATATGCGAACAGCGTTTAACGAAGAAAATAAATGACACAACATGTGGCTACATACAGTAATATTACACATTATAAAAACTTATTAAATTATAGAAAAAATATGTTATTATTTATTTGAAACTCCCCGGATAAAGATTCTGGAATATTATGTTGCATTTGAGTACACTGTTGGACATAATAGCCAATGTTCCCTCTAAGCTGCACGCGCACGGCCGCGCAGCAGTTTGAAAACCCCCGCGCACTCATTCCGGGTTGGCGGGCACTTTAATAAAACTATTCAAATAGTATTTTGCTAAATTGCAAAAAAACCTTAATTGACCGCAATATAAAAGGAATTGAACATTTAGATATTTCAACTAGAATTATTTTTTTACACTTAATAAGAACAAGAAATTCGTCTCAATTGTCTGGTGTGCTCTTAGGAATTTGTGCCTAATTTTTTTTTATGTAAAAAATGGAATAAATTCGATTATTAATAATGAAATTATATTAATTAATAAAATAATTATATTAATTAATAAAACAATTATATTAATTAACAAAAAAAAATATATTAATTAATAAAAGAATTATATTAATAAAAAAAATATATTAACAGCTTAACGACCGTGGACGCGTATTTAAGTCTTTGAAATCCAACGGTTGCGGACCGTGGACGCATATACGCGTCCTACGTCATACATTCCATTATATTTAAAAATCACTTAGTTAGGATCGAGTTTGATTTCAAATGTTAACGAGAGATAGTAGTACACATATTGACGTATTATTTAACAAAAAATAAATTATTATTATGCAAAACTATTTCGTGAAAAAACACCCCTAGATTTAGGTTTTTTCACTACGCAACATAAGTATGCAATATACAGATAAAGAACCACTGCTCAAATGACATTGATTTATGCGGCAAAGTATCGGGAAGCTAGAAAATTAAATTTGGTAAAGATATCTCAATTGGTTTACAAATTATAGTGAATTTAGTAAAATTACAATTGTTTGCGAATTATTCGCAAAATTGCCCGGCCGCCAGGTGAAATTCTATAAAAAACGAGCGGGCGTTAAGCTGTTAATAAAAAAAATATTTATAAATTATCAAATGACAAATTATGCCGCGCATTTGTTGGTTTGGCCCGCGCAGCCTTTGGATGTTCTGTGCAGCTAAGCTCTTGTCTTGTGGAAGCTTTGATAACAGCTATTGCATATGCGTCAGATAATCTCGATTAGAATTTTTTCAGTAACTCGAAGTCAACTTAAAAATAAAAGACATCACGAACACGCATGCTCAAAATCTCAAATATTAGATATTTTAAATAGTACTCAATAGACAAAATTCATATTCTTCATGTCATAGAAAAATAATCGAGAAGGGAGGTTAGAGCTAAGTTAATTATTCTCCTTAGAAATTAAATTAGGATTTTGGAATTTAATCGTGGTATTTTGGTTGGGGTTGGAGTTGCAGTCCTAAAAACCTGGCTCCGCCTTGATTATTTTTTTTTAAATTTAATTAATACACAAAAAGTTATGCATTTTTATAGATATTTAAATATAAATATAAGAACATGTTTTTTTCAATTCGTAACTGCCGGAGTAGGACTACATATTTGTAAACACTTAAATACGAGCATTGTCAACTGCTCGCAATGAGCGAAACCGGCCCTGACCTATTAAATAAAGTGGAATAAAGTACAAAGGAATATTGTGTTTTTATTAATATAATGCCTTTCCACCGAGTATTGAAAGTGAACACCCTAAAACTGATTTGAAAATACCTTTGGAGTCAGTTGTTTTTCACGACAGCAATGTATTAATTAAATTTAATAAAAAATAAACGGCTGATTTCAATAGTAACTATCTATACCTACGGCTGTTCATTGAAAGAAAATAATATAATATAGGTTTTTTTTATTAAATAAAAACGCTTCTATATTTCAAAAATTAATAGGTTACTTAATTATTTATAAAATATACATATAACGTTCGCCTACTGCCAAGTAGAGTATTAAAAGATGACAAGATAAAATCATAGAAAAAATATGTCTGCCATTTCCTGTCTTAAAAAACCATCCCGTCTGACCTTCCAATAAGAATAGACGATAAAGGTTTATTTCGCAAATAATCTGTACATACCTTAGGGTAAAAAAAATACCAGGCAGGTAGCATTGTTTTTTATTATACTCTGCAAAAAAAACCTTGAGTAGTAAGTTACGTAGTCTTAAAAGAACGACCATTGTGTAATTTGACAATTTGACAGCACGCAAGCCCAATTTCAACGTCAATTATTTACTAAATTTGACTCACGGTTTCAATTGTTTTTGACTCATGTCAATAATTACGAAATTAAGATCCGGTGTTATCTTTTTGGCAAAAAAGCATTACGAAAATATTTCACGTTTGAGAACAATGCCCTTATTCATTGAATGCTATCATTGATGTCTCGGCAAATTGAAGAGTATAAAATACGGTTTTAAAAATTACAGAACATGTGGTCTTCGAGGTCGTCGAGTGCGGTTATTGACTGAATTGTTTTTTTCGGTTATTTATTTATAAATACATTTGAAAACAAACTTATGAAAGTGTTCTTACGAGAATTCAAACCCCAACCGAAGAGGACGAACGACATAGAACAATGATCACTCGGCAGTAAGACGGCAAAACATTATTAATTTTAAAATTCGCTAGCCGCCCAAGCAAAATATAGTAAGAAGGCAATCGAAAAAGTTTTTTCGTACATTAGGATTAAATATAAATAATCTTAACATATGTGTACAAAGAAAATCCGTCTATACTTGAGAACGAGATTTTAGAGCTTCATGGAAGAGCGCAAACCACTTATAGCATTACTGTTCGGGGAAATTATTTAACCTAACGATTCTGAGAATATAAAACGAGAAATTCGTTATTTCCCTTGTATGTATCCAATAAATTATCGATGTTCATCTAGTCGCTATAGTCAGAAACCTACCGCATATAAACACCCCACGATAGTAGACAATTTTAACCGTTACCGGTAGTGTAAGCAAAATGATTTTTAATAATACTTTTTCATGAAGTATTTAGAAAAGACTATAAACATGGGAAGATACGTATTTTTAAACGGTTATGACTTGTGAGAACAGAGTATAAATACTATAATAGGGTACAATACATTTAAGCCATGGCTGAGGAGTAGTTAAGAAATATGAGGACTCCGATTCCAACTTATTACGAGAGTAATTAAAAATAGTCTTCTGTAAAAATTATGAATTTTCGCTTACGTTTTTCTGCCGATTACGTGTCAATATAATCATTTTTAACCATCTGACAAAAATATAGAAAGTTAACAAAAAAATATGTAATGCGTATTATGCGTGTATCTAAACAAGTATAAGATTTGCAGAAAAAAGGCACTGTTAACCTTCAGCTTACATATCGACTGTGGAAAGGAAAAAGGACGTAGCCCACAGATTTTCAAAACAGGTTTTTTCGATAATCACAATGTATCAAATTTGATACACGTTCTATCAAAAGGATGGAAGCTGCAAATGCCAAATTAGTATCTAAATTTAGCTTTTAAGTTTGAAAAATATGACCTTGTAAAAAATTAAAACCAAGAAAAAAGACTGAAATAAAGGTTTTTCCTAGACAAATTCTTGAATTAATATTAGATTATGTCAATTGAACACTAGTTTAGAAGTATCCGTGCACTTCAAGATTGTGTATAATTCATAATTTGCATATGTCACAAAATCATCAAAACACGTTTTTAGCTCCTCCTGTAAAATTTGATATGTGTGGGTTACGTCCTTTTTCCTTTCCACAGTCGATATGTTATTATAATCAAACCCAAGATTAGAAAGAGAAAGATTTACGATCGAAATTTCGACCAATCGTATGAATTATTGCACACATCAATTAGTTCATAATGCATGAAACAGTAATATTATTCTAGGTGAAACTATAAATAATAAAACATTTAATGAGAATAATTCAATATTTGTAGTGGCTTACTAGTAAAGATTTTTTTTAATATCATTCAATTTCAGCCCCGTCTAAAGGAGTTTGGTTAAGATCAATATGCGAAGGACAATGAATTATGTTTTGCTTATGATCGTTTGTAGAATATAAACGAATCAAACAAAGTTCGAATGTTAATATATTTTATAAATTATAGATATTTTAATGTCATTAGAAACAAGAAAATCTATTACGTAAATAATATTTAATGTCAATATAAAATATGCACGATAGTAGTCAGGCAGATTTAATAGCAGTTAAATTAGGCCACACACATTTAACGGAGAAAGAGGCGAGCAAGCAACAGTCGAAGCTTCGCGCGGAGAGAAAGTTTGCGCAACACAAAACAACGCGGTGGATGATTGTATAGGCGCAATTATTTATTTCTTGTTCAATGTTGCAGCACGTACCGACTGAATAATAATTAGTTAGCAGCCAGTGCTGCCAAGTTAAATATTTTCATGCCTGATTTAACAAATTGCAAACGAAGGTCTTGATTTTGAAATAAAATTGCATTCTCAATAAGTTTCCGAGGGATTCTAGTTTTTGCTGAAACAAGTGACACTGATGACTGTTTTGTTTTAAAATGTTACTGTAAAAGAAAAATAAGAATTGAAAAGTTTTTTGACCCATTCTGTAATTTTTATTTCAATATAATGATTTATTTTTAATTCATCGATGATAAAGAAAGTAGCCATCCGTCATGTGTTCATTTTTTTATGGTTGGATAAAATAATACATTTTGGGAACGTGGTATGAATGAAAACATCACGAGTCACGACACGATGTTCTGGCGATGTCGTGAAGCTGAAATAGCCATCAACTAATTAATATATTTCTTGGAGAACTAAATATTTAGTTATTTTTACCGTAATTTGAAATGATATCGTTATGAAGACTTGAAGAACTCGAAGTCTTACAGCATAAGTTGGATAATGATACGGATCGGTGAGAGATACATGGAATAAATCGCAGAATCGATCAATGTGTATTATTTATACAATAGATATAATTTAAAATATGAATGACGTCATCTGCACCAATGCAAAGTTTGACATTATATGCATACCTAATTGGCATTAATTAGATGTTGATTGGTCGCGCTCTAATGACATCTCATTGGTCAGCCATTATACCTACTACAGTTCATCAGTACGAGTTCCGCTTAGCGGTCAGAAGTCTTTACAAGGTCAATATATTTTCTTTCTTCAATTTAACATTTTAGTATCTGTACAATATTTTCAACTCATTTTAATCAATAATGAATTTGTTGAAATTCTCGTTGAGTTTGGTAATGTACAATAAATAATACCAAATAAATGTAGAAAACAAAAGTGCATACTTACATTAAATAAAAAAATATTTTGTTTCCGAATCGAAGTGCGCTTTTGCCTACCGAATTGGGATATTAAATGATGACAACATTATTTGCTGACATCGTGTTATGACAAGTCAATATGGAAAACTGATAGTAGAAAAATCACAGCATACTAAATATAATATTTTACTTAACCCTCCAAGGACGAGCGTGACCATATGGTCACAGTAAACACCGTTGTCTATTGATCCCACTATTCAACCTTTTTCTACCTGAATATCGTTTCTTTCACTCATATTTGGTTAAGAAGGGTAGTCATCAGCTGCGGGGACAGAAACGGCCACCAAAAGCACATGCGATTTTTTGAATTTCCGTTTTTTTAATGGAATTTCTGAAACTGTTAGTTATTTTTTTTATCAAAACATCAAATTATTTACAGTTATTTTGCTAATATATTTTTATTTGAATTATGTTGATCTAAAAAGGTCAAATAGTAAATATTTTTAAAAATTTCACGTTCAGCTATATTTCAACCCCAAATGTTTGAGTGCCCATACGGTCACGCACGTCCTAACTACTGTCCGTACACAATATTACAGGGCAATAAAAGGATGAGCATGACCATATAGGCATGCGGGGTTTCTATAGAACGTTTTTTTATTTTATTTTATTTTTGTTAGGATTAAAAGTTATCCATGACTTCAATATGGCTTAGAAAATATATTTTTTATCGAAAAAAAGCTCTCGTCTCTGGAGGGTTTAATCGTATAATATTTATTAGAATATGAAAATTAGATAAATTATTTTGAATGAATTACAGTACATTCTGCGAAATCAATAAATTTTATGATATACATAATGTATTCAATTCTTGGCTTTTCAATAATTTAACCTATTACATTTATCAGATAACCTCATTTAGTTCTACTATTAACATGTAATAATAAACTGAATTTATTTGAAGTGATAGCGGAAAAGAAAATGTCGGAAAAATTCAGCATTGTATTTTCACACAAAGTGCCATTCCATAACAATGAAAGCGGAGCTAAAGTGTAATAGACCATAAAAAAAACACAATGTTCAGAGAGAGAGAGAGAGAGAGCAACCGACACATCCATTTGTATTACTGTCCAATGATGCTGCTGGGAGGCAGCCCAATAACCACAAAAACAAATAACTTTTACACCTTTTTAAATCCAGCGAAAAACTTTTTTTAGTCATTGTTTACGCCCCTACATCTTTTTACAGAGAAGTAAAGAAAAATTATTAGGCATTATACAAAAAGCTGAAAATTGTATGTTATTTTTATCATGTATTAAAATTCAACAATATTTACTTTGACGGAAAGGGCACCGAGTATTATTATAAGGAACGCAGTGTTAATACGATTATTAACGAAACTAGTTAGTTATATTAATCACAATTTAAGTGACATGATCCGAGATCCATGATTTGGACAGAATGAGTTAACATTCCACCTAACCTAAATGGGGTGACAGTGCCTTTTCGGCAGTATCAAATATTGTGTGTATTCCGATTGTAATTCTGTTGACGTCACTTTTGACGTCACACTCGAAGTCTGTTAGAGTAATAATCTAATAACACATAATATCAAAGCATTTTTAATTAAATAAGGTAACTAAAAGCAGAACACGGCTAAAATTTTGTCACCAAAGGAAATATTACATGTTTATTTATTGACCGCAGGACAGCGTGCAAAATGTACAGATCTACTTTACTTAACACTTCCCATACGATGCTAAAAAACACTAGTAATTGAGGAATAAGTACATTAAGAGTGTTTTATTTATTATATTTTAATATAAAGCCTCTCCAAGTATTATGCAGTTTGGTATCGTGACCCTGACCAGTACTTACAGAGCCAAGACTAGCCAAGACTGATTATTGTTCAAATAGAAGTTTCTGAGAAACATCGCTTATTTTTAAATGATAAACGAAAAGAAGATAAAATGAGACTGGAGTACGACGCTAAAAAAAATGTTTGTAAGAATTTCAGGCTCGATTGGGTTTCGCAAATGAATAGTGATTTTAAATGCAAAAAAAAAACTGAAAGAAAATGTATTAATATTGTCGATGTTGGCACGCCTGTCATTTTTTCGATTGGCGGGCATTCGGCCACATCTGCCGACCGCACATTTGACATTGTCAGAGTGTTGACCTGCGTGCAAATTTGTCGCCATCGTGTCAAACAATTAAATGATAAGTTTTAGATAACCTCCTAAAGAAAAATAAAATAAAAGCATCGTGCATTATGCGCTCTTTCTTATCTCACTAGCAATTACTATGTGACCGCATTCCGAATTATCTTTGAGAAGTATGTTGAATCACACATATAAATAGTTATTTATTATTATAAATAAATACAGACGTGAATTAGGTAAAGATCACAGCGTATACTGCAAAGTTTGCATGCGAAAAAAAATGTGAAATTAAACACCATAGAAAAATGGGATGTCACACGAGAACTCGTGTATACTTTGAAAGCCGCGATATATTTTCAATTAACTTTCCATTGTACATAGAATTTAATTATTTTTTTGCCACACATAATAAAACAAAAACATACTTTTTTGGCAAGAACGACACTTTTTGCATAGTCAAATGCACAAGAACAACTTTTTATTGACTTATAAATATTTAAATTTTATTGCAATAACCTTTGTAACGGTAAATATTAATGTTTGCTTGTATTATTTAAAATATCTGCATTGAGTTGTCTAACATAAGACAAATATAATAAAATCATTTTTTGATGCTTGGCTCACATGTGTGCTAGTGTATAAATAATGTTATTTGTATTATTGTCATTTTACTATAAAATAAACACAAACACGATAATGTAATGGCATAAGACTCTAGAACACGGGTTCCCAACCTATGGGTCGCCAACTTTTTTCGATTTTGGATTTGAACAACAAAACTAAAACTACAGTTAGGGCATCCAACCCCGGGATCCCGTCCAATTTTCTGATTGCAATCCCAAGATCGCGACCATGTCAGTCCCGGGATTGAGAAATCTTGAGCAAATTCCGAAGATTGAGGCGAACTTTATTTGGCTTGGCCGGATAAACAGGGGCATGCATATGTGGCGTGATGCAGGATGCTGGTCACATCCTCTGGGATTGTCATGTCACGAATAACGAACGGGAGCAATTAATCAAGTCGGTCCGACCAGCCGTCGGACCCACAGGCCACGCCGACTTAAAAGCTACTAGGGCAAACTACTTAGTAGAGGTCTGCACGGGCCCGGGTTTGGGCCGGTAAGGCCAATTGAGATTCGGGCTCGGGCTGGTCCCGGCTTAGGAGTCTATTTTCCAGAAATTATTTTCGAACTATTCTTACAATAAAAACATAAATTCTAATTGTTGTTTTTTTGTTTGAATTGCGACTTTTTGTGTTGTGTGACCGCTCCAGATACTTCATGTCTACACAGGGCCGGCGCCACCATAAAAGCGAAATAGACAATCGCCTAGGGCGCAAATCATTAGGGGGCGAATAAATAAAGTAATCAAATTATTTTCTATAATCTATTAACATATAATAGTACTTTTTTAAGCTTGTATCTGTTCGTTATAATTATGTTTCGTATTATATATACTTCCAAAAAGAGAGATTGAGCGACTGTGTAACAAACAGTTCTCGTAAAAAGTGTTGATGTACCTCCATTAGGAGGCCATATGATCCATATTGGAAGCTGACATGCACGTAAAAAATATATTCAAGTTTGTTAAAATTGGGGCGCGCCAACAACCGTTGCCTAGGGTGCCAAATAACCTCGCGCCGGTACTGTGTCTACATGTGATGGATATGTTTGTGAGCATATAAAAAAAAATATTCTCTGATATTATGAGCAAACTCAGTCGGTCCCATCTTCCTCGTAATATCCAAGATCAACTGAATAGCAAAATAAAAATCGAACTTCAAAAACAGAATAGGAAGAGCGGCTGACTACGTTGACGAAACGCTAATAAAGTTTGTGTCCATTTCAATACATTCAGTAGAATAAGAGATTTAAAGCCAAACGACTAATAATTATGCGAAGTCTTCCATTATGTCAAGTGTCAATTACCCAGTTCGAACCACAATGACAATGTCATCGTATCTCCGAAATGTTATCGGTCAATGACTATAACAACGAATGCTGTTTTACAATGTTAACATAACACGCTGGCAAAATATATTTTATTAAATAAAATAAAATGCGGCACTTTACACAATCAGCAACCATTATAGATTTTTTTAAATACCTAAATACTAACTACTCTTTGCTCACAAAAAGAAATTCAATTTACAAAATGTGTTAACTTTATGGACAGTTTTCAGTCTTCAAGTCGATAGGCGAAGAAATGTTACTATCGCAAAAACAAGGCCAATTCAGTAGACATGTTCTACGTCAATTTATCAAAATAAATCATTTATATAATTACAGTCGAACTTGGTTATTACGAGGAAGATGGGACCGACTGAATTCGTTCGTTATATCAGAGAATATATATTTTTAAATGCTTACAAACATACCCATCACATGAAGAATCTGGAGCGGTCACATAATACAAAAAGTCGCAATTCAAACAAAAATACACAATTAGAATTTATTTACACACCCGTTACACACATATTACATTTTTCTGTTTATCCACTGTCCTTACAACATTTTTAAATGGTGCTTGTTTCATTGTTTTCACTCTCATTGGCGATATTTTTGCTCGGTATGCTCGAGAAGTAGTTCCTTATAAAATTGAATAAATGTATGGAAAAAACCATAAACTAAAATGTCAACGAATGTTTCCTCATTATATCCGTGATCGTAATAACCGAGTTCGACTGTATTATGGTAAATAACTTCAGTTACTATCGTTTCTAATAACATTGAGTGATTGCAGTATAACTGAGGGTACATTGACATATTATTGGGACTTATGTATTATGTGACATAAATCGCATTTTTCTACTGAGCCAAACAAGAAAAATAAATTTACAACATCGCTGATTAATGAGAACACATTAAAACTAATAGCTTTGGGTACCATTTCTAAATTGTGTTTAAAAACTGACAAAACTTTTACTGAAATCAAATCACTTTCTGACAAATAAGCATACAGGCTGGTCATTAGATGTCACCTAAAGTTCTAAATTTAAACGATACAATCAGCTGACGACTTAAATTAAGAACCAGATGGAATAAAATATTTTTAATTAAGAATGATATTATGTATACATACATATATTGTAAATATTTAACAAGTGCCAAGAATAACCAGACATCATCAGTTAGGATGAATGCCAATATGTATACTATTTTGGGAAAGGGCAAACTCTAAGAAACGTTTTACTTAACTCGACTAACCATTTTTATGTATAAAATTAAATTTGGTGGCTTTATTATTCAGC
The DNA here is from genome assembly GCA_031772345.1 of Himalopsyche anomala. NCBI lineage: Eukaryota > Metazoa > Arthropoda > Insecta > Trichoptera > Rhyacophilidae > Himalopsyche > Himalopsyche anomala. The sequence goes on from CM062830.1 coordinate 16,248,458, forward strand.
TGATTGTGTCACAACAACAGTTATCGAATTGAATTTGATATTAAATATGGATTTCCACAAGGTACAAGGTACCCCCGAATTCATCAAAAATACATTTTTATACTTTTTAAGATGATAAGACTACTATAGTAGTCGAGAAGCTTCTATATGAACCAAAAAGCTACAATATCAAAGGCACAATCGATTATATATCGACTGTTGAAAGGAAAAAGGACGTAACCCACAAATATCAAATTTTACAGGAGGCGCAAAAAACGTGTTTTGTTGATTTTGGGCCATATGCAAATTATGAATTATACACAACCTTGAAGTGCACGGAGACTTCTAAACTAGTGTTTAATTGACATAGCCTGATATTAATTAAAGAAATTGTCCAGGTTAAACCTTTATTTCAGTCTTGGTTTTAACTTTTTACAAGGTCATCTTTTTCAAACATAAAAGCTAAATTTAGATACCAATTCGGCATTTTCAGCTTCCATCCTTTTGATAGAACGTGTGTTAAGTTGTATACATTGTGATTATCGAAAAAAGCTGTTTTAGAAAAACTGAGGGTTACGTCCTTTTTCCTTTCCACAGTCGATATGAATGTTACTCTTGTCGATATATATTTACTTTATATGTATTGTATTTTAATGTAAATAATGAACAATTATGTGCGATCACTGGCTGTAATGTAAAACAATAGTCCACGTCCAGCCCTTGGGCCCAATTAGCGAAGCGCATTGTCAACAATGTACAGATTTCGCCAACCTTTTTTTCTAAATGAATCTTTTGCAAGGCCACCAAAATCCGAAATATCGAGAAGGGTTGCGTAATAAATAGTAATTGTGAGCTAGATATATCCTAGACGGCATTTACATCAGGTTTATTGCAAAAATATATATTGTTTACCAACGGATGTTATCTGTACGTTCATATCCGATACATTTGTTGTAAACTTCCATAATGGTAGATATACTTATATAATGTAGAAAATATCGTAGATATTTGTAGTTTAGCAATTTCCTGCGATTTTGTATTAAAATCGTTGTAGCTCTACCAATAGACCACTTTTATCATAGCCGTTATCTGATAAACATATTTTATGTTCAAAACTGTTCCAAGAGATTCATTGACGCTATTACCATTAGCAAAATAAATCTCATTAAATCATTACATCGTACATCCTTAGATAACAAGGGAGAGAGTTTATTTATATTAAATATGTAAACATTTTTGAAGTAGTGCAAAGTACAGATATAAAATTACACATCAAAGATATTTCAAAACTATGATCACCGAATTGAATCAATATACAAAATTATTGAACTCGGGGGAAAATAACTACACGGAGAGTTGCGATAAGCTCGGTCGCTACTGGTTTGCGGCTTGTGATCTCTTGATGAAGCCATGAAATGGAGGTGTGTCTGTTTGTAATACAGACATTCGACTCCCACAACGTCCATCATGTTGCAAAATTATATGTAGATACAACGAGAATAGCAAGCGACATGGCAATCTTAAGTTCCGTTTTGAAACGGCCAACAGGGGAAGACAAATATTAATAACACTATTAAAAATCATTCCCGTGTGAAGCAGTGTTATCAATTGAATATAATTAGTTTCAAGTTTGCAGTGCAAGATTTTTGTACTACTCTTTAGCCCTTTCAAATTCATCATTTCCAGTTCCCCAGCCAATGTAAACTGTTGATGTTTAATATCGTATGAATAAAAAAGCAGTCAGTATTCGAAAAGCGTTGTTTAAAAAAGAGTTTCGTCTCGCAGAACGTATTCAGCGCATTTCATTTGCAAGGTGAACGTTGGGCTTTATGGCACCATAAACGTACGAATTTAGTTAAGTATTCCGTCGTACAAGCGGAATTAGTTACGGCCCGAATCCTTTCCGTGTAGCTCTTATTTTGGACGGTCTGAAATACACAACGTCATTGTATTGGACGGTCTGTATAATCAAAACGTGATCGCATTGAGTATTTCAGAACGTTCAAAATAAGTTATATGCACGCGGGAATAGGACTACTGGTACCTGTATTCAATCCATATTATTTTATTCAATGTTATGAGCAATGTCTGCCAAGCTGTGTGCCGCAAGACGTCTCAGGTGTGCCGCGGTGGAAGAAGCGTTAAAAATATTAATTTTAAATAATGCCTATTCGGTGCCAAATCGAGGATTTCAAATTCCTCAGTGAGCTAAAAAAAAAAATAGTTTTGGAGATAATCTGCGGCATTTTGGTGTGTCGCGGTACTAGTTCCATTCATCAGTGTGCCGTAAAGGAAAAAAGTTTGGCAGACACTGCTCTAAGGCAACAGATTAGCTGCGCGGAAATTTCAAAAGGGTTATTGTCTATATCAGTGGAGGGGAACTTGCGGCCTCTTGGCTACTCTGATGCGGTCATTTAACTTGGTGAAGATATTCACTTTGTTCAAAAAATTATACGTAAGCGTTTGGAAAAAGAGCGTTATCACCCCATTATATGTTCGACAGTTGAAAAAATGGGGGGTGTCAACGTTTTCTTTACTGCGGCCTTATGTTGAATCAGATATAAATGAAAAGGTTCCCCACCCCCTGGTCAGATATATCTATAATTACGCTCGATTTATAAAATTATGTAATTGAATTCCGTAATTTGGCGTTCGGGTGAGCTGAAGTCTTTTGGATATATGGTTTATCATTAATATTTCTGAACTAATTGACAATAGGTGATGGGAGAGTCCAAGGTGAGTAAAATGTATCGTATGGTAGATTCTTTTGGATTACCGGATGTTGGCCGGAGCGATGTGACTGTCGCCATTGTCAGTGTGTATGGAGGCTTGGCGAAGACAGCTGCCGTAGACACTTCGGGATCATGCAATTCAAATTGATACGCATAATAGGTCAAATGAAAGTGGCCGGCCAGGCGAGACTAAAACGTGAATGCAATTCATGTATGCATTTATACAACCACTGCGATAGGTCAGGGATACATAACAAAACAGTGCCACACTAAAATATTACGCAGCTTTGAAATGCTTTCATGCTCATTTTGTCTTAATTCTAAAATCTTAAAATTCTATTAGGAAGAGTGTAGTTGATATTTATTTTGGTAGAAAACGAGTCTGCCTCGCGAGGAAGGTCGAGGACGCCTCGCTATTCCGAAAGCATAACAAATATTTTTTAGAAAAGAAATACGATACCATATAATCAAAAATAATTCAAAATATATACTACGTATTCCATTGTCCTCTCTTCGTTTCGTAACAGGAAGTATGTATTGAAATAAAATAACTCATGAATTAATTGCAGACAAAAGTTAACCAAGCACAATCTTTATTTTTGTGCAAAAAAAATGAAAAAAAAAAATAACGGTAACAGATTATTTTTATTAAGTTGGGGATGAAAATATAGAAAACGATATGATTTTGTCCTTTATCACGTTGTACGGATAAAATATTATTCACCATTATGAATGATAAGAAATGTTACAGGAAAAACTATTGTAGATTTGAAAAACTAAGCAATCAGTACATTTATTCACAAGTAAACAATACACGTGCCATTGTGAAAATAATTTATCATTCAACATCTAACAAAACATCTGATATTTAAAAAACGTCCGCTAGATGGCAGGCCAAACAATATAACCTAATAATTAAACAAGATGGCTAACAAATAATTACTGGCATGGATACGTGTCTAACACGATAACAAAGGAAGTGAAATTCAGTAGTGAGGAAATAATTCGAAAGAGACAAAAATTCACACAACAAACTATGCATGTTGTTAACTCGATAAAATATTTGGTGATAGGTAGAAGATCCTTATAATTAGAAGTGCTTGACTCTTGGTAGATCGCCAAAAGAATGGCCAGCAAAACGAACAATCACAGTGACAGGAGAAACCACCAGAGGCCAATGTTCTAGTATGCATATATATTTAGATTGTGTGCATCCCGTCGGTGCATTAAGAAGAGTTTACGATACAAACTAATAATACCTTCAGAAATAAGACAAACATTTCATTTCAATTTTCTGACAAAGCATCCATTTAGATATTATCTAATACAGCAATTTTTTGGGTTGGGTAATTCATAAAAGTAATGCTGAAAAAAATATTAGAGCGTCCATTGAAGTTGTCCTGTAAGCCTTAGTGAGTGAGATCAGTGAAATACGTTTCCCGCTCAGTGAGGTCCTCTTGACAAATCCAATTTTTGCTCTAGAATGCCATACGTTAGCTGCGTATCCTGCTATTTCCATAAAAATTGCACCATATGCTATTTTAAGCGCGCGAGTTTTGAAACCTCAGTTTTTACCAGCCAATCTCGGCATACAGAGATAGGCGATGTTAGCCTTGTCTACGACTGTCTTGGCGTGTAGCTGAAATGACAATTTGTCATCAATAATGACGCCTAGGTACTTGACTTGTTTAGAGACACGTACAGAGGAATCGCCCATACGGATATTTGGAGACCTCTTAGAAATGTCAAGCTTAGGCCCTCCTTTTAAAAGAAGAGATTCTGTCTTGGACGGGGAAAATAAAAGTTTGTTCAATTTTCCCCAATTAAGCATGTTCATATAAGTGTTTCATAAGCTCTGTTCTTCTGCGTACTTCTGACAGTTTGCAAACCGTCAGCAAACTGTCAGAAGTACGCAGAAGAACAGAGCTATTGTGAATGTTGTTACAGTTACTCGTTTTTCCTGCATCATAAAAATCCACTATCCCTGTCGTAGGTTAAACATTGCCGCTAACTGGATTATATACGGACAGACAAGGAAGGCATCGATCGAATGGGCAGTGTCAATTGTACATCGCGATTTCCTTTCGACTTTCTCTTGCATACAGTCTATCTTCGTTAATTTGATGACAAGAAAAAGGGTTGGAACATGGAATGATAACCAAATAACATGAAACTCTAGCCTGTTGAAACTAACTTCGCAACAGTATTCATAACATTATTATACAATATTATGATGAATTTGCGATATCTGATATATGTAAAAATTAACGAAAATTTAACATATTGCTCCAACAGTACTAGTGTTAATTTACAATCTTATTGATTGCTCATTATGTTACCTTATCATTATAATATACACGTTCATGATTTGCGGTAAAACACATGCGCTAAACAAGATAATATTATTATACTGCTTATTGGATAGGTATGCATGAAATTTGAATCTTCAAATTTAATATTTAGAATTCATCGAGCAACCTAAATGGTTCTCATACAAAATGTGTAATATCTATCACTTTCATATTATATTATACAACAAATAATAAATACAATAAACTTACTAATCGAAATCGCAATAAGATAAGATAAGATGTTGTTAATACCTAATAACAAATATACTACCCTTACCTACCTATATGATAAACAAATAATATTACTTGGGCGTTTACGCCCGAATACAGAAGGGCATAGCGTTTGTTTATAAAGCATTGTTTGTTGAATACAATTTTAATACTTATGAGGTAACTAGCAATATTATAGACACGTTACCTTTTATTACAGAGCACGTAATGAAACGTAATTTGAATGCAGAATGAGTCAAAAGGGTGACCCGTACAACATTAAACACGTTGAGTCCCGGAACCGTGTTTTCAATTGATACACTATCATTTCAAATAGCCATAATTTTTGTTTTTAGTAACATTAAAAAAAAAAACTAAAAATTAAAACCAATATATATTCAAATCATTTTAAAACAGTCATTCAATTATTTTACATTCATCAAACATGATTGATAAAATATTTACCAATTATTAAGATTAATTGTATCATAACGCATTTAATGCGTCCATTTGTCCGTCGAAGACCACATGATGATCAAGTCACCGAGTCTGCAACGAATTTTAAATTTAATAAATTAATATAAAAATCGGAATTGTCAGGGAACGTCACTAAAAATATGTCAATACTAATAGCGGTACTTCGTTGTTTTACGCCAGGCACTGAATTAATGAAACGGTCGTCGGTGCACCTCCGTGTTACTCAACCGTTTTCAAAATATAAAAATAACAAATAAAAATAATAAAAGATTTTTAGTACTTTTTCCACTTAAAATTTATTTGACCAGGACCGGTTTCGCTCCTCACGAGCATTATCAACTGATAAGTAAAATAAATTAAACAGTGCTATTTATACAAGTTAAATTGAAATAAAAAGGTGTTGTTATCAATTATCAATGTGACCATTAATTGTATCCTAAATCGGGACATCGACTTATTTTTCGGTAATAGTGTGTGTTTCAGAAAACTAATGTGTCTGCGTAGCTTTTATTTATTAATGAAAAGAACAGAATTGCTTACGAAACATTCCTACCATAATATCATTTGCAGTGTAGTGTAGTTAGAAGTAAGTGAATACTCATCAAATACTTTTGAATCTTGATTATAATATATAGTTGGCTGAATTTTTGATTTATCGCGATTTTGAATTGTTTATAAGGTTGTCGTCTTCAGAAGACGGATCAGTTCAAGCTCTGCTTGGGGACAACAGGATTGAAAACCTAAAAACAGGACAAATGGTCGAATTTTATATTATGTGACGTGTCATATGGAAAGCACCCTAACAGTGACAGCAAAATATAAATGAGCCCTGTAGAACCAGGTTTGTACCAAGCAAAAAAAAAAGTATAGCTATAGTATATATAGAGTACATGTGGAATTATTGCAATATGGCTTTCCATTACTAGAAATTCTGGCAATAATATCATACAAAATTGTATAGAGTCTTTCAAACAACCACAAAAAGGTTACATTTAATTTGACTTTATGGTTTCAGTTACAGCACTTTTTAAAAGACCTAAGGAAAAATGCAAATCATCAAAAATAAGACGGCCAAACAGGATAGCTTCACCTGATTCGGGCAGGGGCGCTTGTTATTCCACCATGTAGTGTAAAATTAAAAATAATTTTAATTATTACGTTTGGTATAGTCAATGAATTCGGTTAAGTATTTATTATACATAGATAATTGTGTGTCGGAAATTAAAACAATCATAAGAGGCATAAAAAATTTCAAATAACTAATTGGCAGTTCGGGATTATTTCCGAATACTTTGAAGTAAGTATGCGTGAGCCAAATTACCGATGACTCATGAAAAAAACACAAATTATTTTTTGTACAAGCAACGGAGTTCTCTCGAAACACGGAACAACTACTATGTACGTATTGTTCCATAAACTGTTTCTTTGAAATAATCAAACATTATTTCATTGTAATAATATTAAACATATTAGGCGATGTTTTTATTTTCGACATTGGAAGACAAAAACAGAAAAAGTGTCAAGACTTGCAGGAATAAATGATTACACGTAAAACTATATTTACGCAATCAAAATAAACTAACATCCGAGAATCGATTGAGTAAGTACCTACGCACAGAAGGAAATAAAACACTAAATAACGGAAACATATTATATATGCATGAATTACGAAAACTATCACAGCTGATATTTTATTTAAGTATGATTATATTGCTATGGAAATCATAAACACTGAAAGATCTAATATTTAATATTTGTCAAAAGATATCTTGTTAATTCACTTCAACACAGAAAAATATTTTATCCGTTGAAAGAAGCAATTAACATTCCATATGTGGTACTAATAAAATTTTCTACGATCTACACGACACGTGTTTCGCTTAATAAAAACATCACCAAAGCGAATGCAAATTGTACAGTTCCTTTATACACGAATATAAATTTACACACGCAAAGAAGATATTATTAAATAATTGCGTAAGAAAAAAGCTAGCGATCGTAATCCATAAAATAAATGTTGGTAAAAATAGAACAAATACCTATACACTTTCATATCAAATTTATTGGCTGCCGTTTAGGTATGTTATTTTCATAGATATGTTAGTCAAACTTATGTATTATCATATGTATATTTCATAGCAATTTAAACTACACCGTATCACCACAATTATTAAAGAAGTAAAATTATTTTGTTTTCCGTGGAAATTTGTACTCCATTAGCATTTAGTTATATCGAATATACGCTTGTTACATATAGAACTGTTTAGAGATAAGGAAAAATAATAAAAGCTTTACGATAAGCACTAATTCGAACAAAATATTTATGACAAGTTTCACTTGGTTTATTCAAAGATCATTCGATAAACTTTTACAGGAAACAAGAAATATTTTAAGAAATATTTAATATTATTAGTATACTATTTGAACAAACTATTCGTTCACATTTTACCATCATTTATGCCTGAATAAAATGAGAAAAGGGTACCACAGAATTCACTTAAAATAGTTCGAGAAGCAATGTTTTTCGATCACATGATCATAAAATCTATCAGCGACGACGCTATCTATCCGCAGCAATATGTATGTAATTGACGTCCTCCTATAAAGCGACGAAACAATATCCAAAATTATTTTTGAACGCTTTACAAACGGACTCTGAAACAATCACACGAAACCGCTGCTTTTATAACGGTGAACCGATAAACTCGCCACAAATTTCGTGAACCGAATTCAAACAGGCGCTCCCGAGAATTTAAAACTGACTGAGCTCCGAAGTTGGTCAAGTGAGCTGAATCCGGTGGAATTCAAGCGGGCGCAAAAAGCGAGAAGGCGCAACAAAAGAAACTTTTCAAAACTCGCGAAATCGTCTCGGCGAATCTTCCGGAGCGGATAAGCCGTTAAGAAGTTTTTCGAAACAAAATATTTATTCACTTTGCGGTATGGGAACACTTTTAACGCCCATCGCATAGGGCCCGCCGATAAGAAATCAGGTTGAACAACACTCACGGACGTGGCATTCTACACATCGAATTGCAAGAACAAGGAGTGTGGATGGCAGGGAAATAGCGACGAAACAAAGTTGAAAAGAAATATTAACGTAATATTGAATCCTGTGAGGAATTAAATAGACTGTGGAGCACGTTACCTTCCGATAATTCCGAAGGTGAACGACGAAAAGTCCGCTAACGAGAAGACGGCGGCCGTACAACGGTGAATAATATTCCAGGCACACAGAACGTCGCCATTCGGACGAACGCCAACACTCTATCACCGTACTTCTTCACGCACTAACTAATACATTCCGTCATGGAGACAAAAAATAGTCATTTCGCAGTGAAAACTGCTGTTAGCGTGCAGTATTGCACTTTATAATATTGTTAAAGTTTATATAACACGATATCTAATACGACTGTATTGGAATACGGGTGGAACCGTTTCGAAGCCGAGCGCACCCAACCTCGACGACGTTTCGAACTCGACTGAGGTTTTCGAATCCGCGCGGTGGGAAGGGGAACGAGCCTAACCGAACAATTCCGAAGAAGACCGATCGGTGCGGTGTGCACATTTTGCTTGCTTTCACGTCAATCTGGCGATAAAAAAGTATATGTGTGTGTGTTTTTGTGTACGACTGTGAGTATAAATAGCGGGTATTAAACTTGCAACGCGGAGGAGTGGGGGAAAATGTTGAAGCGAGGCGAGGCACGATTCTAGAATCGAGAATCGCGGCAATGGCGGGCAGGACTGGCTGCCCGACGAGTACGTTATGGCGACAATGAGAGAGAGGCACACACTGCCTCAGTGACGGCCAGAGGAACTTTGAAAACTGCTTCCGCCTTCCGACAAGAGACCTACATACAGAATAGTTGTTTCAGTAGTCTTGCGTTCTTAATCTTCACCTGTTATCAGTCAAAAACAATCAGTAATCATGGCCTTGACTTATGACCAATAATTTTTAAGGAAAAATCCATGGTCAAAACATAGACGAAAGACATTTCAATAAGGTTTCAGTTGACTCGCACCTTTCGTACGAACATATTTCAGAAACTTGTTACATGACTGTAATACCTTAGGATGACCAGGCGTTTTGCTTGGATTTTATTTTTTCAATAACATAACATACCTTTTTGTCTTAATAATTAATTGTAGCTGAAGGTAAAGCGTTTGTATTTCTCTCAAATACAATTTGGCTTACGTTTTACTTTTAACAAATCTTTTTATATTTTTAATATTTAATTGTACATACTTTTTATTTAAAAAAAATAACTTTTCAAAACAATTTATACACAAAAATATCTTTATTCCGTCATATACATACAATGTAGCCAAGTCGCTTTGAAAGGTTGTGACCAGGGCTTCGAACCGGAATGGAACCGAAAACCGTTATTTTTGCTGGAACGAAAACCGGAACCGAACCGAAAAGAAATATCGTTTTTTTTCGGTTCACGCTAGTATTTTGGGCAAATCGATAAATTACTCTACGGTTTTGAGATTTTAAAATTCCTCGGTGAGGTAAAAAAAAAAAAAAAAAACGCGTCACGGAGATATTTTGTGCAGATCGGTAAATTGCTGGGCTTTTGAATTCAAGCTGAACTGAAAACCGAAAACCGTTAAAACCGTTATTTTTGCAGGAACGAAAACCGGAACCGAACCGATATATATTTTTTTACTTGAACCGCAACAAAAACCGGAACGAAAAAAATAGCGGTTCAAAGCCCTGGTTATGACAGGTTTGTTACTGTTTATTGATTTTAAATTATATTTATGATCGTTGATGGTAAGTTTGCCTGCCCGAATCAACAATTTGATAGGGCATGTCTTTCAGTTGGGTACCTCCTACGTTACGATCTGACCCTGTTTACAGATGAATAAACAGCTAAGAAATCTTATTGAATGCGTTCGTGATAACGGCTATATTGAAATATTTTAGTATCAAACATGCCTACAAACCATTGGCGGATCCAAGGGGGAGGGCATGGGGGCCATGCCCCCCCTGAGGAGAATTTATTTTCTATTTTATTAAAACTTTATTGTGAAATAGGCTCCTTAATCGTTTAGTTTTCTATGTTTTGTAGAATACATACTTAATTATGTATTGACTATTTTTATACAGATATACAAGCTTAAAATCATTTATTTTTTAATGTATTATGTATGTATCATGTTTATTTTCAAATTTAATGGCCCCCTCCTGGGACAATTTCTGGATCCGCCAATGCTACAAACTGAGACCAAACTTCACGCCAGTTACAAACAACTAGCTACAAAACATCTGAATAGAATTATGTGTCAAAAAAAATAATTTAGAAGGCTACAACATACATTTCTGAATGCTTCTACACAAGGAAATAAAAAATTCAACTCTATGCGGAATGAATGGGACTACGGTTTTTTAGGTCAGTGCCAAGTACTACTTGTCCACGCACGCATTTTCAGGGGTGAGCTGGAGGTGGCTCAGAGGGGCTCGCACGATCCCCTTGTAGAGAAAAGAATATTCTCAGATAAAATTAGTATATAATTTCAATTTCTGAGTTATATAAATATTATCCACGACGGCTTCAGTATACACAGTGGTAAATCGTTAGCTATTAACATTGATAATTTTACGGCAAATTGCATATTACTAAATATTATAAGTTTGTTAAGTAACACTCGATTGCTTATTTAAGTATTACTTGTGTGCTAAAAAAATCATTCCTTCCCCAGAACACCGATAATTGTGTTGACATGGAGCGAGCCCCTTGTTAACGTATTGGCAACTCACCGCTGCCCATTTTGACAGTGCTGTTTCGGTTGCGAGTCATGGCACACTAGAAAAGTAAACAGAGTAACCGCATACAGTGATTTGAAAACGGATGCCTGCGACGAATACTAGGTGTACGCTGGTTTGAATTTGTCACAAATACAGAGATGAGAGAGCGGACTAACTCGCCTCTTATTACGTCAAAAATAAAAATAAAAGTGATGATGTTTATTACCAATCGATGGATCCCGTCGCGGTGGAAGGCCACTGATGACTACCCATAGGATGTAATCGGTGAAAAAACGTGAGTAACCAGTGGCGGATTAAGCACTGGCGAGGCCCCAGGCGCAATAAATTTTAGAGGCCCTTTTTTCGTAGTGCAGAACACGTTGTAAAAAAAATCGTTGGTGTTTTTCAATACCAAGTATATTCGGTGTTTTCATAGCAAAATTGCAAACCTGCAAAAAAATAAATAAAAAAAAAGATAAAATTATCCGCATCTGAGTGTAAAAGAATACTTTTATAATTTAAGATTTCGACTGGGGGGGCTTGGTGGAATATCAATATTAAATTTGAAACGTTCAAATTATGTACATTCACAAGTTTTGTTACTAACGACCCGGGTTTTGCCTTTCGGAATCTTCAGGCGTTCAAGTGCCCGTATGAACTTGAACGGACGTTCAGTAAATAAATGTATCACTAAAATTAAGGCTTTTGTTGGCAAAATGGATTAACTCATGAGAATGCCTACAGATTGATTTCTGTTCCTAGGCATGGATGTTTATGATGTCTAAAAATCCCTTCCACTTATGAAATCCCAAACAAAGCAGATAAATGAAATCCCAGAGAAGGCAATAACCTTATCACTTATACTCTCCTAACCTAATCTTTCTCTCTACTTTCCTAAAAAAATATGGATTGAGTAACCTTTAGCAGTAGTTTTCTTATAAAAACGTCTGTTGAGAAAAACGCCATAAAGATTCTACATAATTTACATTGGTAGAAGACATGGTTAAAAAAATCGTTAAAAATATCAAAATGAAAGAAATGTCTGTTTTGGTGAAGCAAAAAAAATACATATTGATGTAATAATTGTGAGAGCGCTTGCGTGGTCGATTGGACAACGTCTTTGGCTTCGGTTATGAAGGCTAAGAGTTAAAATTCTAGTACGGACAGTTATATAAATTGGTTTGTTAATTCTTGCTCGAAGGTATGGATGTTTGTGACGTCTTGAATTTCCCCCTCCCACCCATCTTACCCTTTGATGTGTATCGCCGTACCCGTACGTCTAAGTATCTTGCCATCTATTATCTATTGCTATCCTCATATTTTGTATTGAATATTTGCTATTTCTTCAGATATGGATACTAGATACATCCATCAGTGATTTTTGGTCGCCACATAAGTTTTATCATGCTTTATAAATGAAAAAAAGGTTTTTTAAAAAAAGTTTAAGGTTTGTAATCAATTTGGTAGTCATATAATATTGAGCGTAAAATACCATTTGGGATCGATTCCTTTCTTGAAATCGACGCCTGTAAAGTGTCACATGTACACAGACGAGAGAAAAAATACAGTAATAAACAAAATCGCAGTAATAGCTTCTAAAAAAATATTTATGGGTATAATTTACGAATCAGTTTACTCACTCCTCAAAGGGTTAACGTGAAAATGTAGCGATAAGCTGATCACTTGTCCTAGTTTAGCCCTATTCTTATATTCCTACTCACTTTAGAAGCAAAGAGAGAATAAGCAACGGAGATACAAGTAGTTCTCATAGAAACACTAATGTTGAGTCCATATGCTCCACATTTGGCGGGGACATGGTAAAAAATCTTAGAGCAGAAACAAATTACAGTGTTCATATCAGCGGAAAGGATAACAAGAAATAATAAATCTTTGATCAAGTCTTTGTCTACTTTCTACAACTAAGCCATGAAGGATGTCTCCATGGGACATTCCTTCAAATTAAAAAATAAATAAATGTAACGCCATAGAATACACTCTGCAAGAGGATTGTGAAATCGTAGCCGGTGGTCGTGCGTACAAATTTGAGTACAACACGGAATAAAAAAAAGCTTACTGAGAATAAAAAAAAGGAGTCTTTCAAAATATTTTGAAAATCATTTCGTAGTTAAAGATGGAGGATAATTGCTAAAAAATAATTATATCTAATTTTCTGGATCTATTTATTTCGGTGAACTATTTTTCAAATAACATGATCGTTTTATTATCGACTATTTTTTTCTTGGGTGCTCCCTATATATTTGTTTACAGTATAATAAATAATACCGAATGCTTGTAATAATGCGAACTGTGATAATTTGAAAATCTTATTAAGCTTGATTCAGTGGCGTAGGAAGGGGTCCTACCGCCCACGGCGTTTCTTGAATTTGCCTTGCCGCCCCCCCCCCCCAATAATTGCTCCACTTAAATAAAAATTCTCCACTTCTTTTGCTTTAATTATGAGATTACACTACATGTGGCTTTTTTTTATAAATATAATTTCTTTACAAATATTGTATTTTGTTATTTTTTTTCCTTTTGGATTTTTTTCAAAGCAATTTTCGTGAAATAAGGAACGTTGATTTTCAATAGGAAAATGTAAATATTTTGTACAAAATTAAATATTTAGAATAAATAAGTTATGTGTAATACTTTTTTTTTTTCATTGAAAATATTTGGAAGATAAATATATTTTATTAAGAATGCAATGAATTGAATTTTCAGAAAAATTGGTTTGAGCGTATACTTTTATAAAATCTTTGGGATTCACGAGATTTTCATAGGACCGTTAACGTTAATAATGTGGCCACAGTAAAGTTTTACGTGAGAACCACTTTATTTTTAATTACGAGTAGAAACTCGTAATCTAGAAAATAAAATTTAGTTGTTCGGACGTCTTATGAGAGACGTTTTGTTTTAGGGCGCATATCAGATTCCAAGCTAGTTTCTAACACATAAAAACCCCATTGCCAATTATCATCTTGTATAGATTAAAGAAAATAGCTTCATGTATGTGTCACTTCAAAAAAAATGGTATTTGGTGAATATTTTTTAGTTGGATTGCGGTATTTCAAAAATGACTACCAAAATTAGAATCAAATATTAGGGCCTCAATCCTTGAAATAAATATTCTTTATTAAAAGTGTTACATGTTAAATAAATGAACATTCACATCTAAAAATATATGGAAACAAAGATATTTTTGAGGCCCCTAAAATTTGGAGGCCCCAAGCAAGCGCCTCTTGCGCTTATGGGATAATCCGCCACTGTGAGTAACGGAACGCTGGGATGACATAGGACTCTGGGAATAGGCAAGGCAGAGGCGATTGGCGAGGGATAGAGAATATTGGAGGAAACGTGTGGTGACTTATGCTCCGAATAGGGAGCGGATATAGTTTTAAAAAACCTACATAATTAGTTTTTATTGTTTACAATATTTTTCTCTCACTTTATTAATTAATAATTGAAAAAAATAAATAATGCAAATAGTTTGTCACTAACAATACATTTTTCATTAGTCATTATTCAAATTAAAGGAATTTATTTCAAAATTCATTTGAATACCGAATAATAAATTAACATTATGGATAAGCACACACTTTTATCATTTATTTGATGCTTTTCAAAAACATGCCAATAACCGTAGTACCAAACATAGCTTCTCTATTACTTTACTATGTTTTAATCAGTTATATAAAATTAGTAAAAAAACAATAATCCTTTGTACTTCATTCCACTTTATTTAATATGTCAGGACCGGTTTCGCTCATTACGAGCATCGTCAACTGATAAGAAATACAATTTGAAAAATTTCTTTTTCAGAATCTTCCTGGCTGTCGATTTTGTTTAAGCATGTACACTCATCAACTACTTGGAAGCGGGGAAAAATATGCCTATTCACTCTATTAATGTCATTATTAATGTCATTATTTTCATTGTATCACTTTGTCAAAGAATTCCCAAATTTTAATTATGTTTGTAATTACTTTCAATCCCCATTCTAAATTTATTAATCTGAGATGACTTTTTAATTATATGTTAGATGTGTTAAACATTTTAATTTTGTGCTATTTTAGAATCACTTTTAATGTAGTTGGTATTTTCTTTTCAATGCCAATTTTTGTTTTATAGCTGTTCATTTTTGTATAAATAACATTGTTAAATTGTATTTCTTATCAGTTGACGATGCTCGTAATGAGCGAAACCGGTCCTGACATATTAAATAAAGTGGAATGAAGTACAAAGGATTATTGTTTTTTTACTAATATAATGCCTTTCCACCAAGTATTGACAGTGAACACCCTAAAAGTGAGTTATATAAAAAGCCAGTTATAACCAGCAATTTATCAGTGTCATCTTTCAATATTGGCTCAACACTTCCACATACTCTGTGGAAGTGTTGTCCTGCGCGTTACAGACATACAGCTTAATAAAGGATACATATTATTTTACAATTTTTTGAAGCCCTTGTGATTTTGTAACTGGTGTGTGTTTTGTAACATTCGTACATCATACACATAAAATCTCGTGTGTGTGTGTGATTGCTGTGCAACAGACAGGCAAACAAATAAATCAATACAATATAGTATAATCAGGGGTGGGCTGGAGGGGGCTCGGAGGGGCTCGCGCGAGCCCCTTGTTAGATTTTACCACGGCTGGCGAGCCCCTTCTTAAATCAAGGGAAACACTATTCCCAGATCAAATTGGTACATAACTGCAATTTCTGACTTATATATATTATCTACGACAGCTTCCAGTATACACAGTAGTACATTTTTAGCCATTTACATTGATTAGTTTATGGTAAACTGCGTAGTGTTGCATATTATAAGTGTATTAAGTAACAATCGTTTGCGTATTTAAGTATTGCATATGAGTGATAAATTGCTTTGATATTAAGCGAGTCCCTTGTTAACGTATTGGCAGCCCACCGCTGAGTATAATGATAAAAAAACTAGAACAAATGAGTATTTTATACGTTGTGTCTATTGCAGAAAGCTGTCATGCATACTTCAAGTTTTCAAGTTTCATTTTTTAATAGCTGTTATTAGAATATTTTTCTGTCTTTACTTTATTGCAATATAAATTATAGCATTCTATGACTGCATACGTATTGTATTTTAGGTTATTTGTGTCAAAATATAATAATATGAAACTGTTTCTTACAACATTAAGAGCGATTGCAATCCAATCGATTGCCGACAATGTGCTGAATTATATTATTTTGTTGTCGTTTTCCTAATCCATTAAATTACGCAATAAGACAATGCAAGCGTAACATTGGTCCAAATACACAAGCAAAGTTTACCATTTTATTACATGAGCTCGAGAAACATTCAAAATAAGTGAAGTGGGTCAAACGACAAACTAAAATAGCCGCGTGCCTATCGATCGTTATGTTTTAATGAAGTGGTTGTGAATCGTTGGTATCTCTAACGATTTAAGAAGCTACAGGAAAATCAATTTGCCGCAATTAAGCACTGGTTATCAAGACATTCACAAATTAATCAAACAAATACGTAGCCTGGATTCGTTCAAGAGGAACAGCGGGGGGAGGGATTGTCGAAAGAAAAAATACGAAAAAGGCGAGATACATGCATTTCAAACTTCATATATGAATTAATGTTTTCGGTGGATTCGGAGGAAGCTGTATGGAAATTCATTTTTAATACTCTAAGTTTGATAACTTTGTGGTTCCACTGATTGAAGTTTGCCACTTGCCACGATAAATTTGTAGCACATTAGTGAAATAGCAAAGTAATTAAATTTAATCAGCTGCATTGAACAATTAATTATTTGCAAATCAAACCTTCGTGTCTATACTGCCGAAATATATTTAGCCGTTGCCAAGGAGCGAGTGCAAGGGGTAGGGGGGTTGGTGGCTCGGTCTCAAAGAACCACCCTTCTCTACGTTCCTGGTATCGATACGAAATCAAAGCAACATACTCGGACTCCCAGATGTTTCGTTATATTTTTTTTCTAGTTTTTTTCAGCCCTAGGGTCCTATTTAATATTGAAATATTGAAATTTTATATTAATGTTCGATGTGATACGTAAATAATGTTGGTAACTGATATCACTTTATAATACTCGCTATGAGCGAAACCAGTTCCGATCTTGATAAATAAAAGTGGAAATAAGTAGGTACAAAGGAATATTGTGTTTTTCTTAATATAATATTATATAAATCTATTTTTTTACAAATTAATAATAATAATAAATTAGTAACAGCTTCAAGTTTTTGTATGGTATGTGATCAGTACCGGCGCGAGGATATTTGGCGCCCTAGGCAACGGTTATTGGCGCGCCCCCTTTTTAACAAACTGTGAAATATATTTTTAAATATGCATGTCCACTCTCTATGTGAATCACATGGCCTCCTAATGGAAGTATCTCAAAAGAAGTTTTTTACGAGAACGTTTTGTTAGTGAGGCGCTCAACCTACCCTTTTCGAAGTATATATAATACGATACATAATTATAACGAACAGATACAAGTATAAACTATTATTTGTTATTAGAATATAAAAATAATTTGATTACTCAATTTATGCGCCCCTTAATAGTTTGCGCCCTAGGCGATTGCCTATTTCGCCTGTATGGTAGCGCCGGCCCTGTTAATGTGATAAAGTTATTTATATTATGCTTGATTGATGGTGATGCTCTTATTATGATATTGGACAATAAAGAAGCAGAGTTGAATTTTTTATTGAAAAATTATGTCAATGATCAGCACTGAAGGCTTGAAAATATTAGGCATGATACATTACTAAGCTAACTCACGAAGAAACGGTTGATGGATGACCCACTAGCGTAAAATGCCATTCGCATCCTCTTTGCCTCGTAATAAATTAATGTTTTCATGAATATGGGGTGGGAATCCCTTTATGTATGAACTTGCTGCTCGAAAGATATCAAATTTGAATATTAATATTAATAATTTTAGATCATAGTAAACTTAATGTACATCTTTGTAGTACTAAAAGGTCAAACCTATAATATCAAACAGGAAGTATGTTTGTCTGTCCGTCACAAGGACCTCACACAAACGGTAAACAGTAGCGACTCGAAATTTTTAAAAGTCATTTTGGCTGCCATTTCTAGGTCAACTGGGTTATTTTTAACATCGAATTGAAAATTTTCAATTCAACTTTCCCAACGCTTCCAAGGCATTTCAAATATATACATAATATCCAACAGAAATTATGTCGGCTTCGTAACTCGGTATTCAACGTCGTTGGCTTCCGTGATTGGTCTCACGGGTTCGAATCCCAGAACGAACAGTTTTTTTTCAATTTTTCAGATGTTGGTTCGTAGGCGTTGATGTTTGTGATGCCTAGAAACTGCTTCCAACCCTTTTTATGCCAAAATAACGGTAACTTGCGAGAATGCTTAGCTAACCACAAAGCCGGCCGGTTAGTAAATAGTCCTTAGTGTAAATGCGGATATATGATTCAGGATGCTGATCACATCCTCTAGGAATGTCCAGACTTAAATAACGAACGGGAAAAATTGCTCAAGACGATACGACTATCTGTCGGATCTGTCGGCTCCGTCGGTCATGCCGACTTGGTTGCATCTAAGGCAAATTATTGGGCATTTAAAGAATTCTCCGCGTCTTTTGGAAAAAGAGTTGAGTTAAATAGATAAAATATAATATTTTCAACTGCACTTAATTATTTATTCACTTTTAATTTCTGCACACTGTAGTACATGCAACTAAGTCTTGAGGAATTTCTTCTCGAGGCATTTCTGGCAAAATTTTGAACACGACTAACGTTGTTACGCTACGGAATACTCCCTATAAGAAGAGTGTGAAGCCGTAGCGGGTGGTGGTGGGTACAACGTTGAGTACCCTAGGGAATTTAAAAAAAAGCCTAACTATCCCTAACCTTTGAAACCCTACTCTCTTCGAGAAAGAAAGGTTGAGCAACTAAGTAACGAGCAAATACTTCTGTAGAGATACCTCCATTTTTGGCCGTTTTTTTAAATATTCACTTTCAATTGATAACATTCATTTCAGCTTTCCGGTACTGACTGCTCCCTGCGGTGTTACAGGAAAATCACCTTGAACGGCTGTCATAACAACCCAAGCTCTGTTGAGGTCGCTAAGCAACCAAAAATATTATACATAATGCAAACTTCGCAAATAGCACAGATCTATATCGAGCGGCAGAAACGTTGTCTTTCTCCTTCACACATTTTGATTTGGCCAACAAACGCGTTAAAACCAAAACCAAAACCAAAACCAATTTGATATTATTTTTTTTATTACATAATTTATAACTTCGACTGAAGGTGCTTGTTGGAACATCAATATCAAATTTGAATCGACTAACCGTTTGCTGTTCGTGAACGACCCGGGTTTCGCCTCCGGTCAGTTCAAGTTCATCCGTGCACTTGAACGCTTGAAGATGCCGAAAGGCGAAACCCGGGTCGTTAGTGACAAAATCTGTGAGAGTGTAGATAGTTTGAGGATTCAAATATAATATTGAAATTCCACCAAGCACCTTCAGTCGAAATCTTAAATAATCAGAGTAGTAATTTAAAAAAAATATTGATCCTTGAGTTAGGGTGAGGTGTGAGTCTTACGCAATATGTAGTTCCATCATGTATACAGTGCTTTTTTATTTAAAAAAAAGGTGTCGGAACTCACTTCTTGTCAAGCTTTTTACTATTTTTATCTTAAAAGAATTTTTACGAGAACTGCTCAGTTGCAAAATTTCGTTTTTTTAAAGTAAGGATAAAAAAAATTATCATGTATTTGCGAAAAAAAATATATGATCCACTTCGATTCCATTTAGTTCTTGGAGGTTTATTTCACTTTCCAATACTGTGGAACCCCGATCTACCGTTCTCGCATTGTTCGTTTCCCCGCATGGATCGTTTATGTTTCATAGTTCCGGCCAAACACCCATAAGAACAATGTAAAATAATTCCCCATTAATCGTTCTCCGATTTACCGTTTTCCTCGATCTATCGTTTACATGTTTTGGTCCCGTCACGAATATTATCCCGATTGATCGTTTTCGTTGAATATTTTTCATAAATAGTTTTGCCTCGCATTTCGTTTCACGGTTTTTTCAGTGGAACCCTGATCTACCGTTCTCGCTATCTTCGTTTTTTTGCATGGATCATTTATTTTTTACTCGACCAAGACCCCGTCATAACAGTATTTAATAATTCCACATTTATCATTCCCCGATTTACTGATTTCCTCGATCTATCATCTAAATATTATCGTCCCGTCCCAATTATCCCGATTGGCCGGGACATCGCCTTTAGTTACATAAATAAATAAGTTTTTCGAATATTAAACATTTTTCTGGTATTATTTGAAGATTTCCCGCATTATCGGTTTCCTGCATTATTCATTCATTTATTACGGTCCCTTGAAAAACGTAGAATCGAGGTTCCACTGTACATTGAAAGATTGTTTTTTTGGCTTATTTATTTGCAGTTGGATTTTTTTGCTATTATCACTTTTTCGCGAGATAATGATTTTAAAAAAAAATCACCTTACAAAAAAAATCAAACGTTTTTAAAGCAAAATAAAAATTAAATTTTAAGCATATTGATTTGAAACATTGAGAAAAAGATGCCGGAACGCCGTTCAACCGCATTACATGGGGAAAAGCACTGTGTAAATATTGTAAATAAACAATCATAATAATTAATTTTTATCGACGCGTTAAGGAAAAATTAAATAAAATGGTTTCGTTAAAACGGATATTCTAGGAAATAGTCCTACAGCGACAATAAGGTGAACGAATAAACAAATCAAAATAATAAACATCATAGGTATCTAGTTCTGGCAAGGTGCCAACAAAAAAATGGTCGAGTGTGTGTCAGTGCTCACCGATCAGCCGTCTCTGCGCGGGGAATGACCGACTTGTTACACAAAAAAGTTTATTTTTGTTTTGGCAATACTGCTCCACCACGCACGTGAATAGTTATAATATAAAATGTAAAATATATATATACAATTCAGAGGGCAGACATTTCGACTTTTCTTCAAGCCAAACACTGAAATCATCACTAAATAGAAATAACCACGAATAAAATACTATAATTGAGTTGAAGTCTACAGAACAGCGTTTCTCCAAAATGCGTTTCAAAGGGTAACAATATGGTTTCCGGTGTACATTTGCACCGAGGATTTATAGTTGTTAACAACAAATTTAATTTAATAACAAAAATTGTAGCTCTTAATCAATGATGCAAAACCGATTTAGCACTAAAGCCTATTTTACTATTTGTGGGCTGTGTAGGTTCGAAGTATTTGAATAATACTAATATTTTCTTTTTCGTGGTGAGAAGTTATTATTTTTAAATTATTAATAATGTTATTTATCATAATTTTCAACTCTGCAAGTATTTTGCAGATAATAATAACATTAGAACGCGTGCAATGAAAACAATACTCTAAAAATCTAAAGTGCAAATGCGTTTCTTATCGACCATTTCTCCAAAATAAGGCTTATTCCCATTGGTCAAGTATATAAGTACACTGTACAGTGAATTCGTCGGTCAGTAAATAATCCCGTGTGAACATTCAAAATTAGGCAAGTAACCTAGTAGAGTCCTCAGTCGCTAATATTCATTTAATTCTATTTTTCGGCTTAATAAAGCGGTAACGTCCCCAGACATTCGTGACTAATTCCTAAACAAGTCACCAAAATCAGGTATGGTGACGTTTTGATGGAGAAAAATATTCAAGTAAAATTTTATAAAATTCGTTAAATATTGCAAATTGTTACACGTTATTTATTATTACAAATATTACAAATTATTTTTGATAGATTTTAAAGATTTAATTAGTTTTATAAATTTATCATTTAGCCGGCTGCGTGGTCGAGTGTCAACGTCGTTGACTTTCTCGAATAGAAGGCCACATTGGGAGCGGACATGGATTAAAAAAAATATTAGAAATTTTGTTTAGAAAGAGTGCTAAAAATATATTATTTATTAATATTTTACACTTTTTTTAAAAAAAAAAAGTTGTGATTGTTATTATTTATAAGAATAATACATTTTACAAGTCTTATAAATTTATTATTCATAAATTTTATAATTACATTCTATAAACATGAATATATTTTCTAAAAAAAAATTAAGGGTTTAATAAGTTTTGTCAATTTATTACATACAAATCTTATAAATTAATAATTTATAAGTACTATAAATTTGATTAATTTTATAAATTTTAATTTTTGGATATAATATATTTGTGTTCGTTGGCAAGAGTTAACAAAAATAAACGACTCTTGTGCTTTGTTTATCTCGGATCTTGAATACGTCGCTACTCGCTACTCGCACTGTGTGTGGATACTTTTAAGTTCGACTAACCAACTCACTATACTAATCTATTCGACCAATGGAAACAAGGCCTTAGTCTAGGACTCCTAGTATTTAGTCGATGAGCCACACGTTGTGGTCCACAACGAATATCGTTGAAGGCTGTATGCGGATCATTGACCTCGGTATGTGTATCAGTGCTTTATATATCAGTTTTGTTGTAACCGCCATGGAGATCGCGAAAACCTGTAGGCGACGAAGATTTAAGTTCGATCTTTGGACTATCTTTTCTCAAAATAATTTAAGTAAAATAGTTACAGAATGTTTATCATGGACAATTAATGGCACATGCAATTTCAATTTGGGTATCATCAATTAGCAGTGAGTAAGCAAAATCGCGAGATATAATTTTTAACTACTAATTCACAAAGCTTTTATGAGCTTATATTATTAAGGTGCTAAATGTAAAATCTTTGTGGAAAGGCATATCATATTATTACACATTTCTTTACTTCAGTGGTGTAACTAGAAAATCTGGGCACGTACGCAAAATTCATCAAAGGGCCCCTAATTTTTTTGTGACAAAAATAATAATAATAGAAAACGACGACTTCAAGTTGTTAATTCCGGGTTGTCGACGGATAAGAGACAGTGTACGTATTTTCCGAGAATTTTTAACTGGCGATTTTCACAAAAACGGTTAATTTCATTTCACACGTACATGCAAAAAAGCCCTCACCATTTACTTGTTTGAGAGGGACTTTTTAAATTTTAGAATCTTTTAGTATTAATTTTCCATTAAAAAAAATGAAATTACGGCTTCCCTCTGTCTAAGTGCCCTTATGCGTCGCATAGGCCTCGTTGTATTGTGGTTACGCCAGGGCCGACGCCACCATACAGGCGAAATAGGCAACCTCCTAGGGCGCAAATAATTAGGGGGCGCATAAGTGGAGTATTTTTTTTATATATACTGATAATAATAAATAATTTGTAGTACATTTTTTTTGACGTTAGTATTTGTTTTTTGTAATTATTTATCTATTTCCGTATGATTCGAAAAAAGAGGTTGGGCGACTGAGTTACAAACAGTTCATGTAAAAAACTTATGTTGAGATACTTCCATTACAAGGCCATATGATCCACACTGGGAGCGGTCATGTATATATTAAAAAATATCTTTAATGATTCCGATTTTTTTCATTATTTCGAAAAAATGGGACTATTTGTGAAAAATGAGGCGCGCCAATAACCGTTGCCTAGGCCGCCAAATGACATCGCACCGGCACTGGGTTACGCCACTACTTTACTTATTATAAGTAGTTTAATAAAGATCAGAAGTCACTATAAGGAAGCACTGTTTTATTTTTAAACATAATTAATTATTAAAAATGAAACAATAATAAATTCAATATTTTTTTTATCATTTTAAAATAAAAGTTCGTTAGACGAATCGGCCCTGATCATGTTACAAAAAAAATGAGGGTGGAATGAGAACTAATACATTGTTTTCTATTTTTCTATACGTGACAGACAGCTTACTTCATAGAAGTGACAACATAGATAATGAACGTATTGTTAATATTTTTTCTTCTTTTGATCTTTCGTTCGGGAAAAGACAGACGACATTTTATGTCATAATATATTTTAGTAAAAACACAATATTCCTTTGTACTTCATTCCACTTTGTTTAATATGTCAGGATCGGTTTCGCTCATTACGAGCATCGTCGACTGATAAGAAATATAATTAAACAATGCTATTTATACAAAAATGAACAGTTATAAACAACAATTGGCATTGAAAATAAATTACCAATTACATTAAAAGTGCTATTTAAAAATCTATTTTAGAAGAGAGGAAAAGTGCTTTTAATGTAATTGGTAATTTATTTTCAATGCCAATTGTTGTTTATAACTGTTCATTTTTGTATAAATAGCATTGTTAAATTATATTTCTTATCAGTTGACGATGCTCGTAATGAGCGAAACCGGTCCTGACATATTAAATAAAGTGGAATGAAGTACAAAGGAATATTGTGTTTTTACTAATATAATGCCTTTCCACCAAGTATTGACAGTGAACACCCTAAAAGTGATCATAATATATTGTACATGTTGCTATCGAGGACTGAGAAATTTTCCTTAACATTTTTTATCTGACCGATTGTTTCGTCCCTTCAAATTTTGTTTCGATTGTTTACGACAAAATTAATTTTTAATTTGAAAATGGTTACATGCTAGTTAAATTGTCAAGAACACAACTGAAAAAAAAACGCGACGGAAAACCAGAGAAAGATAATTTTAATTAAGATATGTATTGAAAAATTACTAGTCTTAATAAAAACACAATATTTCTTTGTACTTCATTCCACTTTATTTATTAGGTCATGACCGGTTTCGCTCATTGCGAGCATTGTCAATTGATAAGAAAAATATAAAAACAGTGCTATTTATACAAATTTAAATTGAAATAAAAGGTGTAAGCAACTTATTACCAATGAAAAGAATTTACAAATTACATTATAATTACACAAAATTAAAATACTTAACACCTATAACATATAATTAAAAAATCATCAAAGACTAATAATTATAATTGGCAAATGATGTCAATTATAAATTCAATTAAAATTTGGGAACTTCTTAGCAAAGTGAAACTCTATATTACTAAAATAAATAACTTAATGATATTTTGTGTTTTTCCCGCTTCCAAGTAATAAGTCTGTGTACTTCAACAAAATCGACAGCAATGAAGATTCTGAAAAAGTTATTTAATTTATCATTAAACTTTTTGAACCAATGCGGTATTTATTTACATTATATGTATATATTTTTAAAATTTTATTTCATTAGTATGAATTGATATGGTTTTTAAAAATGTTTTTTTCAGAATCTTCATACCTTATAATATCCTATCACTGGGAAATAATTTTGCGACAACAAACAGTGGTAATTTAATATATTTTGAACAGTTCTTCACATCATATTGATACTGAAATTCCTGGATATCTATTCCCACATTTCCCGGTTGATGGGTTATGCGATGCCGGAACAATGTTTCTTTACATTGTTAACAACTGTCACATAATCGATATCCTGGTCTCTATGGGGACGTTTCACTAGAAGCTTAGCAGTGAATGCAAACCATTGTTAGACATCCAGCGTCCATACGAAAGGGAACGCAATGCTGGTGTATTTGATACGTATGTTCAATGAAAAATACAGTGGAACCCCCAATTACACTATCCCGAATTACGCGCGGGCTTGAAATATTCGCCGTCAATCCCCCAATTACACGGTCGCATTCCATTGTCGTTACTACGAGACGGTCGTCTGTGACGCACATACAGTGAAATGTTGGCTAGCGTCTGTGTATTCAACACGTGCCAGGCTATACACGTATAGCGGGCGACTGTCTATGTGTGGGATTTTGGCGCCCTTTGTATTTTTCTTTCTTCTATCCTTTATATCAATTTTCATTCTCATTCGCATAGAAACGATGTCCATCTCAGTTTCCTGACTATTTTATATTATGTTGAGTCCGTACTCCGTACAGACTTAGTCATTCTAGTGATGGTGTAACTAGGTGTGATACCTCCTTTTAGAAAAACCTTGAGACTTACTTTATCGTTATGTGTTTTAGCTATGGCATAGAAATTAATTATAATTCATCCCAAATATAACAAACGATAAATTAATTATAATGGCTTTTTCTTCCACTGGTGACGGCTAATGAGAAGAGACAAACACCATGGTATACACTGGGGCTTATACAACAACCGACTTTTGAAAAAACCGGTTTTTGAATGTCAATATTGTTCGAAAACCGGTTTTATTCGGTTTTCGAAGTTTTCCAAAAAATGGATAATTCAATTAAAATAGCGAGAAAACATTAATTTTTTTATGTTGTTTATTTATATACATAATAAACACAACAAGAAAATATTTGGTGTTGCTCTTCAGAAAATATGATTTAAAAAAAAATACAAAACGTCCACTCGTTTTGTAACTAAATTTCCTGATATCGCCTAATACCTTTTTTGAATATTCTGCCAGATTTTGAATACCATATTTATATAGGCTTATCTAGTCAGTATTTAAAAAGAATACACAGTATTATTTATCTGTATTTTAATCTCAAGGACAGATTTATGTTGACAACAAAACTTAACCTAACTTAAACAAATCTATTGACACAATTTAAAGTAAATACATTTCGACTGTGGAAAGGAAAAAGGACGTAACCCACACATATCAAATTTTACAGGAGGCGCAAAAAACGTGTTTTGATGATATTGGGCCATATGTAAATTATGAATTATACACAACCTTGAAGTGCACGGAGACTTTTAAACTAGTGTTTAATTGATATAACCTAATATTAATTAAAGAAATTGTCTAGGTTAAACCTTTATTTCAGTCTTTTTTCTTGGTTTTAACTTTTTACAAGGTGATCTTTTTCAAACTTAAAAGCTAAATTTATATACCATTTGCAGCTTACATCCTTTTGATATAACGTGTGTCAAGTTGTATACATTGTGATTATCGAAAAAAGCTGTTTTAGAAAAACTGATTTGATTAAACTGATCGAATATAATGTTAGATTTATACTGACTATTTTCTTAATTAAATACTGACTATCAATTAATATAAATACTATACAATTAAATACAAATCATTTAATTATGAAACATTTTATTTATTTGGTTTTTATATATGTTAATCAAAGTAAAATTTACAACTTTGTTTTTTAAATGATTGCGTTACTATGCGTGACACGTGTAAGTGTTTATTTCCACACAGTAACTTCTGAGTATATTGATAAATCAGAATCTGTTTATGTCATAAACTCAAAATACAGCCGTATCATTTTCTCAAGAGAAGTTGTTCGACGAAAACTAGCAGTAAGTTACCTAACCCTGACCACTCTCCTCGATGGATACAGGAATAACTATGGGGGTGGGTTGGGACTAACATTCCCTCTAAGCTGCGCGTGGCAATTGGGAAGCCCCCGCGCATTCATAACGGGTTGGCGCGTACTACGAGACAGTTTTTTAACCACTCTAAAGCTAACGACCCACCGGTGTGTCGCATACCTACTAACCACACACGCTACCCACCAGTGTGTTGTCATTATTACGACGTCAATAAATATTTTTTAGAGTTTGCATCATTGAAAAAGGGTCTTACATCTCTTAAGGACTCACAAAATGAATATTAAGTTTTCCTTTATTAGTTTTTAGAAAATTGCTGGCTTACAGGACAAAAAACGTTATTTTTTTCTAGTTGTTAACGGGTTAAATTAAACATTGATTGGTCCGCGCAGCCTTTAAAATTTCCGCGCAGCTAACATCTTGTCTTAGAGGGAGCATTAGTTGGGACACGAGTTAGTTAATCTCTCTCTTCGTGACACATTTTCAATGTGAGGTGACGCGTTGGCGAGGAGGAGTGAAAACACCACTGGCAGTTGGCACCAATGTTCCTTCTAAGACAAGAGGTCAGCTGCGCGAAAATTTTAAAGGCTGCGCTGGCCAATCAAATATTAATTGACTAGTTGTCTTGGAGTGTTCGCCAACCCGGAATGATTGCTCGGGGGCTTTAAAACTGCTGCGCGGACGCGCGCGCGTAGCTTAGAGGAAACGTTGGTTGGCACCCATGCCTTTGGATACCAATTCATAAACCGACCCCGATACGAAAATACGCATTCTCCCGAGGCGAGTAGGAAAAATGTTGAAATATTTACATCAAAAACCATTATTAGTAATATCTATACCAAGTAGCGTTTATAGATTTTGAAATGTGGATAGGTTTCCGTAACATCGGTCAAAATCCACTTAAGTCTAAATTTTCCTATATATGTCAAAAGCATTCATGTGAAAACGGTTAAGTACAACTTACTAATATAACCCCATTTAACCCTCGTGTCAACAGTGGCGTACGATGGGTAAATCTCAATATATATTCCAAAGCTTTGTATATTACATTTTCCTCGGTCAAGTTATCATAATAAAAAATACTTTTTTCACTACCAAACTTTATAGGTATAGTGATGGTTTCTTTTATAATGCAATAGCGATCGTGAAAACAATAATAATTAATCCCTCCTTTCACGCAACTGGATCGATGTAGCGCTGCCCGAGAGCAATCGTTTTTAAACAATTGTGTGCGAGCACGCGCACATGAAAATTGCACAAAAAGGAAATGCGCTGAGGATGAATATTTTTTTGCGCATGTGTGTATACATACATGCAGAAATGACACTGCTCGCATTTCTTGTGTGCGCACAGGGTCGGCTAGTGGCGTGTGCGAAGTATACGGCGCACATATGCGCCAAATTAAGATTTGATCACTATCCGTTGATTTAGTTCTCGTTTTGAGAGGCGCCGAAGCGCTTTGCACACAGGCGCAGAAATCCTCAAGCCGGCCCTGTGTGCGCATATGTATTTTGACCATTTTTTACGTGGGTATACTTGTCTCGTGCACCTAAGTCATGGATCCCATTTTTAGACATCGATAACTGTTGAACTTCTTAAGTGTTCAAGGTATGTATAGATATTATGTAGAACAGCCAATGTATCATCATGGTGTCGATGATATATAATTGTATATAGTTGAATCTCGATTATCCAGATTTATTGGGGATGAAAGTAGTTCAGATAACAAAAAATTCGGATAGTCATAACAGACAAGTACATTTAGTATGCATATTTTTGTATTGATTTTACCTTGAATCCACCTGTTTTTTAAGCTACTAAATCGCGAATACTTTTAAGACACATACGTTGTCTTGAGTTAGAAAAGCTTCAGAATGTGTAGAATTTTTTTCCCTTTCACAAATAACCTCTTTTTTCCATGATCTTGTTTACCAATGCAGATATTTCTTTAATTGTCTCCACATCATTCAATATTTGGAATACGAGATCGTTCGCATCGCAATTCAAACATGCGGTCGAATTCGGCACACATTGACAATTGTGCTATTACTTCCGTGACGTCTCCTTTATCACTTTCTAATGGTCTTTTCATTGGCACATCTGAAGAATGTCAACTCTCTGCTTCTATGAAGCAACAGTTTTATATTCATTTTCTTATGGAAGCTGATAACGATTTCCTCACTATTTTCATCAGCTAGCAATAATATTTGAAACATAACATTTCCTATATAACCGTTTGAATTATAGGTTTGATTTGAATTAAAATTTGATGAAATTACCCGGTCTGAGCTCGGCCAATTCAGGCCCGACCCGACCTGGACCCGAATCTTAATACTACACTTGTTACCCGAACCCGACCCGAAGAAGCCTTTCTCAGTCCGATGAAAACTCTTAAATATATAATGTACATATTTTAAAACTATTGGTCATTGATTAAATACGTAAATCATTAGTTCAAATTGAGCTCAAATAGTAGGTCATTCAATTTAATGGGATCCTTGTCGTCGTGTTCCCTCAATAAATATGTGATGCCATATGATATTCATGACAATGTGAAACAAATTATTTAAACTAATGAATTTTTGTTATAAAAAGTAGGAAAAGCAGCAGAACTGACTCACGATCCGAATCAAGTCTGATTTTTTTTCTAAAAAATAAATTTCTTACCCGGGCCCGGCCCGACTCTGAAGTCGTCTTTAACCGCCCGAGGGCCAAGCCCGGGTCCGTGCAGACCTCTGGTTTGAATGATTCAATTACAGACGGCATATTAGGTGTATGAAATTTTACCGTAAACACGTGTATAGCAGCAAATTCGGAAAATCGAGGTTCTACTGTACATACAAATTTAGTGTACGTATTTTACGTATTGGGGACCACCAGTTGTATATACCTAATTGTAAACATTGATACATTTTTGGTACAAAATTTCCATTTAGAGACAGAATTTACGAGCCCCTATTGCTTTCTTACCCTAACTTTAACGCCAGAGTGCACTTTTACTAGAGGAGTTCGAGACATTTCCACAAAAAAGAGGGCATATTGAACATCAAAAAAAATACATATTTCACGAAGCAGACAAGTATAATGTTTTTTCGCAAATATTAATTCATGTCGTCATTGCACATGCAATACTAAGGATCTCAATACCGGTATTACCGTTTTTTCATTAGCTGTTTTTTCAATAGCGAATCACTGGGTTTGAAAATGCAAAAATATCGGTATTTCGGTGATTAAAATGAACGAGAATCTTTTTTTTGAATCTAAAAAAGAATCATATAAATATTTTAAATCTGTTAAAAGTAATTAACATCAATATTGGATAGGTTTCAGAATTTATGACCCTTTTTAATTTTTTATTGTTATTTTAAGAAGCAGTAAGTTGTTTATGAAAATCACCTATTTTATTTTATGATTATGCATATTTTTTAATGACGTTTCATATAGAATATTGAAGTACTGATTTAGATTAATTACTCACTCGGTATTGAGATCAAATTAATCGTATTTATTGCTTCATTGAAACTTTTCTTCAATACTCGGTTTTTAATATAATATAAGAGTATTCATATATTCTTCCGGTATTGGAATCCATACGCAATACCGCGTAGGCGAAAGTTTTTAAAAATCTTATTATGCGATTCGATGCCGAATTTGTTTTTCCACAAATGTGCATTTATATAACGCCGGGTATTTGTTTTAATCAAAAAATTTGTAAGCAACTTGTAAAATGAAGTACATACATATTTCATTATCAAACTAAAAAAATACTATTACTTTCCTCTATGCTGCAAATTTTCTTTTTTGTCGATATCGTTATGTACATACGTGTCAAACAAAGATATTATATTTAATTTATACACCCTTCCTCGCTTGAATCATAATAGCTACGGTACTGGTTCGTACAATAGTTAATTTAGTTATCTACATTAATAATAGAATACCAAAGGTAATTCACAGTGTCTCTAACCACAAGAATTACAGCTCAGATATTTACATATGACCAACTTCTTAAATCTAATAACTCTGCGGTCAAGGGTCTAAGCCTTAGACCAGAGGTTACCAACCTTTTTGAACCATAGAGTGCATTTTTAAATATTAGTAAGGCGGCGGGCATCAAATTTTTTCAAAGTTATTTAGGAATTTAACGACTTGCCCAAATTATCAGCGTGGTTCGTTTTTTTAGCTCTCCAAGAATTTTGAAATTCAAAATCCCAGGAGTTTAACGATTTGTCCAAATTAGTTGGCGCACCGAACGGGACTGGTAAGCCCTGGTCTAAGTCTTAGAACAGCGGTCACCAAACTACGTCCCTCAGGCCGGATCCGGTCCGCCGAAGATTTTCATCCAGCCCGCGAAAAGTTCTGGATTTTTGCATAGAAATTATTCATATAAGAAATATAATTTTTCATGATTTAGTTGTGAATTCACGACAACTATTTATTTCAAATCATCAATTGTCATACAACTATCTGGTAGGGGACTCAAAGTAAAGGATGTTGGATATAAATTGGAGGCGATACGACCAGATGTTCGTTTACTCAAAAATTTCTCGAATATTCTCATTTAAATAATATTCTGATTGGGTTCCAAAAAGAATCTAGTTGTCTTCCGCCACCCTTAGTTTTTAAAAAGTTCAATCCGGCCCGCTTCTCAAAAAGTTTGGTGACCCCTGCCTTAGACACATTGACCCTAAGGTAACTATAATAGGGCGCCGATTCTAGGCTGCATATTTGATTTTATTGATTACGTTGCGTATTGCTTTTTTTATTTTCATCAAATACAATTGAATAAGAAATACAAATCTTAATCCAAGTGCTATAATTTGTAGATTACATCGGTATTCGGTACTGTGGTGGTTGACGGTTATATGTAAAAAAAATGTAAGTTTTCCTCAAATTGTGCATTTTTCAACGCGACAAAATAGCCTGCAATTTTGTTGCTTAGAAAGTTGTAATGTTACACAATACGCCGAAAAGATATATACAGTGGAAGCTTTCATAACGAGCACCTCTCATAACGAGTAATTCACATAACGAACAAAATAGATTGTGAAAAAAATGCTCACTTAACGAGCGACATTTCGCATAACGAGTGACGTAGAGTTTTGGAAAGATCACTTTCACATCGTTACTTGCCTTAAGATGATTGACAAGGCGTGGGAAGGGGTTACCAAGAGGACCCTCACTTCTGCTTGGAAAAGGCTTTAGCCAGAGAGCGATGTAGAATGTGATTTTGAAGGGTTTCAAACAGTACCTGGGGAGTCTACAGTCAACGAGGTTGTATTTTTGGCCAATATCATTGGACTGGAGGTGGATAACAACGATATTGATGAGCTAGTGGAAGATCACAGTCAAGAGCTGACCTCCGATGAGCTTATGGAGTTGTATTGTTTGTCACAGCAAGAAATTATGGAGGAGAGTTTGTTAGTGGAGGAGGAGGAAGTAGCAGAGCAATAATCTTCTGGCGCAATAAGAGAAATGCTGAAAGCATGAGAAACTTTCGCGTCGTACATTGAGAACCATCACTCTAATAAGGAGGTGGCTATATTTTTTACGGCATGGAACGCATTATTTTATTTTACATTGTTTTATATGGGAATAATTGTTTCACTTAACGAGTGTTTCACATAACGAGTAAGATTCTGAAACGAATTAAACTCGTTATGAGAGGTTCCACTGTATCTGCTTAAAATGACGGATAACAATACAGCATAAATTTATTCGAAGGAAATAATAAGTGGTTTATATTGGGATGTTTATTTTGCTCATTTTCTTATACAATTGCTTAAAAACATTGTATAAATTAACTTTTTAGACTAATTTCAAAACATTGTTTTTGCTCTCCTGTAAAATTGTTAAACATCAGCTTTTACTAGGGAATATAATCAACAGTGGGCTGCCAATTCGTCAACAAAGGGCTTCCTATATTCGCGGTGTTCTGTGGGAAAGTGGATTTTGTTATCACTTTTATACAATTATTCACAATAATGATTAAGGTTTTGAGTGTTACTATCATATTATGTATCGTGATTCAATTAATATCAATATCTGAAAAATGTATTAACGTACATTAGATTGCAAGGGAGAAGTGGGTTCTATTCTTTTAGCTTCATTTACATGTTTCAAACGTTATTCATAAGCAGTTGTAGATAATATATATATGTCAGAAACACCAAATGTACAGCACTGTGTTCTTAAATTTAATTATAATGCATATTTATATATTATATAATCTGAGAATATTGTTTTTCTTAATTTATCAAAGGGTTTGCTAGACCCCTGCTAGCCCACCTCTGAATTTAATCCCGAGATCCAGAACGGTTTTCAATACATTGGAATCCCATACTAGAAAACATTATCCTAAAAATGTCGGGATTGATCTTTTTCAAAATCAGAATCGTTTCGGTTCAGTGAAAAATGTTCACATGCAAATATTCCGCAGCCAAGCAATAAAAAATATGGCTGAGGAAGTTAAATAATAACAAATTATGTTTTGCTATTGTTAGCTCAGTTTAAAAAGAAACGTTTTTTCTATGATCGCATTCCCACGAGACCGTCCACGTATATTTTAATAAAATATTTGCACCATTTAAAAATGAATAAATAACCGAAATTTCGAATTCACAAGGAAGGTGAAGATATAATTTAAGATTGAACAGCCTTCCGATTTTACGATTTTTCCAGGGCCGGTGCCACCGTACAGGCGAAATAGGCAACCGCCTAGGACGCAAACCATAAGGAGACGCGCATAAATGGAGGAGTAAAATATTTTTACATAGTTTAATAATATTAAATATCTATGCAGTGAGCTTCAAGGAGTAGCTTGAAAACTTAAAAAATCTTTGCCATCACAAAAATTACTACTTTTCATAGTGCAACAAAATGTTGAGCGAGAGCTAAAAAAAATCGATTGAAAAATGCTGTTCGTACTGGGATTCAAGACGTTCCACTGCCCAATCAATGTGCACGACGTCACTAGTCTTTTCATTATATCCTAGAAATGGTACGTGAACTCATTAAATTTGAATGGAAAGTTTTTCGTCAATTAACTTTTATAAATATACTACTATTTAAGTGGTAGGTATTTCTACCGTGGTGGATTACCCCATAAGCGCAAGAGGCGCGCGGTTGGGGCCTCCAAATCTTAGGGGCCTCAAAAATAGCATAACTTATATAAAACCTTATATTTTAATTTCAGCTTTCAATATTCATTATTATCCTACGATGAGTTTTGCAGCACTTTTATGTCATTCGAAAAACAGGGCCTCCAAAATTTATTACGACTAGGGCAGTGCTTAATCCGCCACTGTATTTCCAATCAACTATTACATCCGTTTTCTACAATTGAATGTTAAAGGCCCCCTACACACATAATGCAAATACGTGGATTATATTATTTATTGTGTTTATGTATCGTCTTTTGTTATTAATTTCTGACTAACCGTATGAAATATGTGTGCCATTCTCATATCGACCCAACATTCAAGCACGTATCGGATGTAAGCTCATGCCTAGAAATTGAAATACCCACTGTAGGTTTTATGTTGGTAAATTTTAATTTAGATTTTACAATAAAATATATACGGGCTGATTTTAATAATTGCAAAGTAAATTATATGTCTAAATAGTTTTGAATAATCCATCATACATATTTATTATTATTATCATACTATTAAAATCGAAAGGGGGTATCATTTTTCGGGAGTTTACTGTCATAGTGTAAAACATTAATTATATGTATTTGTACAATTTTTTTATTACATTTTTTCACACAATTCTGAGAAGAGCTAATAAAAGCTCTCACGTCGTTTCATTTTGGGGAATCCGCAAATTCCTGGATTTTTGTAATCGACAAAAAATTGTTTGAAAAATCCCAGGATTTCAAAATCGTCGAGCAAAAATTTCTCAATCCCAATTTATACACGACTTTATGTTGAATGTTCAATCCCGGAATCCCGGGATCACAAAAAGGGTCCGGGATTGAAGGCCCTAGTTAAATCGCGGTACACATTAATTCAATGCAAACATGCTCACGAAATGTATTATTTGGGACATTGAAAAGAAATTTTGGGTTGCCATGCCAACGACCAACGAAAATTCGACTTCAATATTATGTACAATAAATTTAGAGCATGTAGGCGTGATTGCGGCTATAATTTAAACAAATTATGCAAATCATGGTTTTTCTTACATGACTCAATCTCCAGTCAATTCACTCGTATTTGAGCAGCGCAAGACATAAAAATAAAACATCGCCCTCCAGATTTGTAAAACACCCAGAAGGTGGCGTTTACGTTTCTGCTAAGAAATACAGACTGACATTGCTTACATTGACCCCGAAATCGATCCTGAATCCTGATTGACGTTGATAGCATTAATGCAGAAATTATGCTGAAAAGTTATTTCAAATACATTGCATAGCTGTTGAAGTCGGCTCCAAATGACAGGATGTTTTTTTTTCAATAAACATTTTGGCAATTTATGTATTGTAAATATTGTTCCATTGAAACCGAATTTAAAATCAGAACAACTGTCATTTGCAGGGCTGTGGAGTCGGAGTCGGAGTCGCGGAGTCGCGGTGTTTTGGCCGGAGTCGGAGTCGGAGTCGTGAAAAACGGGCGACTCCGACTACTTTTTAAAAAAAAAATGCAAATTAAAAAAAAAAAAATTACTCACGAAATTTATGAAAATTGAATTACGTAATAATTATTGTGATATAGCTTAATAATATTAAACGTGTAGGTGTCATGAGTCACGCCGAGCCAGTGAGTCACCAAGATCCACTGCATATGAGTCCGCGCAAAAGTTGTTGTTTCTTTCTTTCTCATGTCGAAAAAGTAGATTCGATATATTTTTTTTTGTTACTCGAAGTGCATACATTTATATGCACGCATTTTTTAGTCAAGTCAT
This sequence comes from Himalopsyche anomala, assembly GCA_031772345.1. Taxonomy (NCBI): domain Eukaryota; kingdom Metazoa; phylum Arthropoda; class Insecta; order Trichoptera; family Rhyacophilidae; genus Himalopsyche; species Himalopsyche anomala. The sequence continues at coordinate 16,285,090 of CM062830.1, forward strand.
AGTCGGACTCGGAGTCAAATTCGGAGTCGGAGTCGGAGTCGTGTTTTTTTTTAACGACTCCACAGCCCTGGTCATTTGTATTAAATGGCGGATTTAAGTTATTGGCTTGGTGCAATTACGCACGCACGACTCCTGCAAGTGAAACAAAGTCATAGAATAATATTCTAAGTGCAAGCGGATCAATAAAGCCCCAATGAACGGCCGAGACCTTTTTCGGGGTCGCCGCATGCAAGGTCGCCCCTCGCGAATGTTGGCAACAATCCACCGCCATATCATGTGCATTGCAAAATAATAATATTTTGTTTTAAATGCCGCATCTTCTCGAAAGTATTCCAGCGAGTGCAACAACAGCACGCTCAGTCGCCTAGTTACGATGAAATTATTCTTGTAAGATTGAATGGTCACGAATCACGATTCGATTTTATTATTCTACTTTTCGTTACTTATCCCGAATAGATATCTAAACGGAATAGACGAGTAATCCACAGCCCGAGACCCGTAAGCTGCGTACGTCCCAAAATGTCATGTTTTGCGGTAGTGGTGGGCTGCCAATATGTTAACAAGAGGCTCGCTCAATCTCAAAGCTATTCGCAGTATTTTGGGGAAGAAGTGGACTTTTATTACTCTTATACAATTACACGCTATAATTATTAAGCCTATCAAATTTTACTATGTATACTTGTATTATGTATCAATATTTCCTTTTCTTCCTTTTCTTCTTATTGAGTCCCTGCGAGCCCCCTCCATACCATATCTATATTCTTTCTTGACATACACCTATAACATAATTCTGAACCATTTTCTACAAAAATATTCTCTAAAAAATATTTATTAAATATCAACAAATCTATTAGATTATTAAAATCGGAGTATGCGGACTTTCACTGTAATAATATTTAACTTCTTATAAGAATGTACCCTACTCTCACTGACCTATTTTCATTAACTTCAACCTCAAATTAATTTTCATAATAAAGTAATATAATCTACGACGATCATCTGCGTAATATCAATATTAAAGTCCTTGCCCGTTATCCTGGTTAACGATAATCCCAACCTAAACCTTTATCTACCCCAAAGCTTATTCCAAACCCTTGTTTCGATTGAGATAATGTTTTATCATTTATCACACAACTTAAATATCCAAGGCGAAGTCAGCGTCGTCAAGGGTTGGTCATCGTTCAGAATAATATTTATACATATTAATATGTTTCTTACAATATTTTTGTGCAGTTATTCTTCTGTCTGTGTGCAACTCGATGCGGTAACCCTAGCGCACAGGACTTTAGCGCACTGAAGTTAGGGTGTCGGCTTTATCGCGCAGTACAGCCCCGACATGAGCGCGTGGGACGTTAATTTGGTAATCTCAAAATACGCCAGTATAAATAAAATATTAGAAGCCATAATTCTAATTTACAATATTATCAGTAATTTGGATTTTTTAAGAAGAATCGCTAATAGTATTGAAATTGAAATTTGTCTTTATAATATGTATGTGTGTTTTAAAATGTTTATACTTTATCAATTATGTTTGCCTTATTATTTTAAGATTTGCTTAGAATGTTTTTTTGCAGTGTAATTTTCAACCTTTTGTGTTTTTTTACAGTTTATTTTTTATAAAAAAAAAGTAAATTGCCCGCTAACGTCCACGCGCATAAGTTCTATGCGCTAATGTCGGGGTGCCGTATATATAACAACTCAATTTTGTGCTTGCACACCATGTTCGATGTGCAGACAAATAAGTTATAGTGTGCTTGAATGCGTTAGAGTTGAACGTAGAGAGTTGTTGAAATTAAATTTTAATAAGTTGACATTCTGATTTTTTGAATATCTTACATTGCCGAAATGCACTGTTGCGACTCCAATGATGACGATGGCTTTTTCTACTAGGAATTATTACTAGATGGTAGTGATACCTGTCATCGTTCACTCAACGAAAAACTAAAGTCCTTAGACAGAGTGAGAGTGTGTGTGTGATGTGTGTAAAAATTCAATCGTAAAAACCACTCAACAGTTACGCTCTCTCTCTCTCTCTATCACACTCTCTCTCTCTCTCTCTCTCTGCGTTTGCTCTGATAGTGTGCTCATAGACAAAAAATACATAAATGGTACATATTAAATATGTCGAGTACCCCATAATATTTGAATTTATTTATTTGAAAAGGATTTTTTATGATAAGAGAACAACATTGATCAAAAATACGATGTCTTCTTTCTTACCCGACATATTTCTATATAAATCAGTAGTCAGTGTTCCAAAACCGGTTGTGTTATATAGGTAATGTCAAAGTGTCTAGTTTTATCTGAAAGCGCCCTTCTTCGATATATTATATTTAAATAGCATTTTGCCAGCATACAGCCAGTTTACGGCAGATATATAAAATGAATGCTAGCGCGAACTTATAATCTGTTTAGTTTGCAATATCGTATTGGGGAAAGTGTGCCAAGGTGGCATGGCAGTCCCCCCTTTGCCTCGCCTTACGCTCCGTCCTGCCTCGCTGTCTTTGATTGCAATACAGTAAAAAAGATCAGCTCTGTCATTGCACGTACTCGCGCTCAAACCCGCTTTATTTTTTCCATCTTAGGTGCGTAGCTCAATAAATAAGTAATGTAATAATACTAAGTGGTTTGAAGTCCTAGCCAATTTCGTTGAAAACAAATTTATCAAAGAATTGTGAACTCTCAAGTATACCATTAATCAAATAACAAACCATAACTATGAGAAAACGTCTAAACAATTAATAGACAAAAGTTCTAAATTTGAATGATGCTTGGTAAAACAAAAGATAGCGGTGACACTGTGCGAAGTGTATTGAACCGAAACACCGACCAACACAGGGAAACGATAGAAATATTAATCTTTAGGTTAAACGTTTTTAATGTATGTTTGACTCAGACACGTCAATAGTATTTATTATGCTGTATGATATTTATCATACAAAAAACTCTACAAAATAAGTTAGTTATAGATGATGATCTTTCCAAAATGCATTTTAATCACAATTGATTCAATAAGGTGAAAAATAACAAGATACCTATTTAGTTTTACTCTTGTTTAATTATTCTGTTGATGGCTATTTCGAGATGTATTGTGTATCTCTTCTAAGCCAGTATATATAGCTAAGTAAATGTAGGTTTAAACATATTTCTGATAAAGGCATACGCCGAAATAGCTATTAACTATATAATAAAAAAATTAGAACTAAATTATTTGTTATTTATCACTTTATTACAATAGAGTTCTACCAAGTAAATGCCAATTCCATCAATCATTGATTCATTCACAATATGTAAATGCCAGCACCCACAGACTTTGTAATTGTTTATGCGATTATTTTCTCAAATAAGATTATGATTCATTAATAATTCCAATATGCACATAAATTCTGGGCACAGGAAAACTCCGCACATCGATAAGTTCTGTTTATATTCAATAATATTAAATAAATGTAATATCTTCTGTCGTGTTTTTTTTTTATTTCAGCAATAAACTGTATTTTTGATATTACTATTTTATGTGGAATATAAACATAAACTATATATTTAATATAGCACTAACAGTTTAATAAAATGTTGTTGGGCAGCGGTCTACCAATCCATAGCCCGAATGACGATTCCGAACCCACAAATATTTTCATTCGTCCCCCATTTTTAAATATATGAAATATCATTTTATAAAATTTCTTAAAGGATTCCAACAAGAAGATTGTTTGTCCAGTCCGCCAATGTTTTTGTACAAATAATCCAGCCCGTTTCTCAACAAGTAATATAATTATTATAACCTTTTTTATTAATTAAAAGACAAATGAAAGTTTATGCATTATTTTCGTATTTTTGCAAATTTTTGAAAGCTTTAAATGGCTCTTTCACAAACAGATAAATTTCATATTAGACGTCACAAAGTCGTTGAAAATTCGGGCATCTATTATATGTATAATTCTGAAACTCTTCGCCATATTTTTGTCATATCTTTTCCGAAGAGTGAGGTTGTGCGACTTACAATCAGTTTTCCGTAAGCAATTTCGTTTGCGATGCTTCATTTGGAGTTGATATGGACCATATTTGGAGCGTAAATGGTTTAACAATATGAAATTAAGACGGACAGACGGTACCAGTAAATTTTTATAGAAAATAAAAAATCACTTGAAATTGATTTTGTATAGCGATTTGATTGAATTTTAATCAACTTCCAAATGAAGCTATCTCGATTTATATTTTTCAATTCTCGTTTACCCCTCCAAGTTTATTGCCATTATATAAACTCTTGGGGGTTGCCTTCCCCTATCATTGGGACGTGTGCAGCCCTTCGCAAGGGTCTCTATTTAATGAAAAAGAATTGATTTTAGGCCCTAGGCTTCAGCCTTTTTAGCATATAGGTTAATCCGGCCCTGGTGCTCTTTCCTAAATGTTAATATCACAGCATCCATGAATTTAGCGCAACTTCATGAATTGATGAAATCGTTCGAATAAGGATTTGAAACTTTACAGACCGTATCCGGATGAGACGACTGCCGAAAAGTGAAATAAATCTGGACGAAATTGATCATATACTTCATTCCACAAACGCAAAGATTCAGGTTTAGGTTAAATTTGAAGGAGTGTGTGTTTGTGATATCTAATTCTCTCGCACCCATTCAATCCTAAAATTAACGGGACAAAGCGAGAACGATTAGCTAACCACTAGTTCTGTCCAATGCTAAGACAAGAGGTTAGCTGCGCGGAAATTTCAAAGGTTGCGCTGGCCGATCAACTATTAATTGAATAACTGTCTTGTTGTGAGCGCTAACCTGGAATGAGTGCGCGGGGGCTTCTCAACTGTCGTGCGGCCGCGCGCGCGCGTAGCTTAGAATGAACGTTGGTCCTGTCCTAGCCCCATCTTTCTATTCTTACTCTCTTAAAAAATGAAGGTTGAATAAACAAGCAGTACTCTTAAAATAAATGCCTCATTTAGGAAGCCATATGCTCCACATTAGGAGCAGGCATAGATTGGAAAAAAATAAGCACCTTTTAAAAAAAAATAGTACTGACTCGACATATCACATTTAAGTGGATTATGTACAAATAACAAAAATCGTTCAAAAAAGTGATTAAAGATAGATGAAAGATATGTTCCATTATATTCGAAATAAACAGTGCAAATAGAGTGTAGGATTAGGTGTATATTTCACATAAGGGTGAAACATAGGCTCATTTTGCAATACATACAGGGTGGACTGGTGGGGGCTCGCGTGAGCCTCTTGCTAAACTTGATGCAGGCCCCTTGTTAATTTAAGAGAAAACAATATTCTCAGATCAAATTAGTATATAATTGCCATTTCTGAATTATATTGTATCTACGACAGCTTCAGTATACACAGTAGTACATTTTTAGCCATTTACATTGATAAGTTTACGGTAAATTGAATATTGTTATATATTATAAGTGTTTTAAGTAACAATCGGTTGCTTATTTGAGTATTGCATATAATTGCATAGGAGTGATAAAAAAATCACTCCTTCTCCAGAACACCGATAATTGCTTTTAGATTAAGCGAGCCCCGTGTTAACGTATTGGCAGCCCACTGCTGGCCTAAATTAATAGATGTTAGCGGAAGTGGCCTGCTTGATAAATAGTATTTTGGACCATATTTGTTCGTGAGGATCTTTGTCAATAAGGAGCATATATAATATGAATAAGCTGAAAACAAAACGTAAAAAGTGACAAAAACATTGTTTTTAGTACGTAGTGGATACAAATTTCTATATTTGCATATTATGTATTCCTAGAAAAATGTAAAATAGTGAAAAAATACACTTATACTCTTATGGTTGTATGCAGCGGTGGGCTGCCAATATCTTAACAAGGGGCTCGGTAAATATTATCCATTTTTTTATCCATGTCCGCTCCCTATGTCGAGTATATGGCTTCCTAATGAACGTATCTCAACGAAAGTTATTTTTCTACGAAAACTGCTTGTAACTTAGTCGCTCTACATCTCTTTTCCAAAGAGAATAAGTAGTAGGGATAAAATGATCAGCATAAGACAGGACTAGTGATTAACTTATAGAAGCGCCCAGTTGAATTGAAGAATCGGTAGAGTGGGAGGCAATCTTAAGACATCACAAACACCCATTCCTTCGAACAGAAAATGATAAATCGATCGAAAAAATGTTTTTTCGTACTGGGACTCACGGACGCCCACAACGCTGAATTAAAAAATGAAACAACTAATTTTCAAATTTATCCATCTACAGAAATTGCAGTTATGTGATGATTTGATATAAGACGAATGATTTTCTTATCTTAACAAGGGGCTCGCCGGCCGCACCAAAATTTAACAAGGAGCTCGCGCGAGCCAGCCCCCCCCGAGCCCCCTCTAGCCCATCCCTGGCTGTATGTATGTATGTAATTTGATTTTTAAAAAATGTTTCGAAAAATAGTAAGGGCGCTATTTTAAACTTTGCCTCGGGGCGGCACATAGACTAGGAACGTCACTGCTGATATATACCACAATTACTTGAACTGACGCCACTCGCCAGAGTTCAGCAATCTTCGATCTTCTGAGCCTTTTATGAAGTACATAAGTGAGTACATATTTATTCACACGCATATTTTCAAACACTTGAAGGCTCTGGTGAAGAGTAAACAATTAAAATTCATGTATTTGGAACATTACCCATATACTTCATTACGTGTTTTTAGTGATTTATTTGCCGGATCGTTAATTTTGATTTTTTGCGACACGGCACGCTAATCACCGCGTATTTCACGAACCAGCGCGCTGCTTCGGTCGAATCTGAATCCTACTTAACTTCAATCAACATTGAATACGTAGAATAAGGACTATTTGCCAAACATATATTCGATATCTTTCAATGGAGACACCTACTTTCTTTTTTGTTTCTTTTAGTTATCAATTCCGATTAAAATACAAAAAAATAAGAACGGCTACATCACATAAAAATTATATTCATTCGAACATACGAGCTAATTCAACGGTTCCAAAAAGTCTAGGTCAAATTTTGTCTTGCACAAATTTTTTAAATGTTACCGCTGATTATCTTGTCAGTATAAACTTTTTTTATCTGATCTAGGAAGGAGTTCGGGTTTTGTTTTTTACGAAAATTATCCATGTTAGCGGCACCTATGAAACAAAAATAAAAATAACAGATAGAATATTACTAATAAATCATCTGAGAAATATTTATAATAGACACAAACGATAAAAAAGTATTGCAAACATTTTGCAAATATCTAACTTATCGTGTTGTTATTTTTAAGTGGTCGTGTTGATTTTTTTTATGTGTAAGAATTTTAGAAAAATGAATCAGGTAGTATTTTTTTGATATCTCAGATAGCATTCTTTATATTTTTAAAAAAAGACAGTAGTGTCATCTCGCGTCTTAGTTTTAATACTATGTTTAAATTATTTTACCAATTTACCGTAGAAATCTGTTAAGTTTAACTATTTCATAGATGACACTGTAAAATATAGTATTTTTCCAACTTCCACAAAACGCTTTGTTCTGTAGAACTAACTGTAGGCAATGTCGATATGTATAATATATATTAGAGACCTATTTACAAGAAATATGCTGGAATTAATTTCGCAACTGCACGATTTGCGTGTAAAGATACGTAACATGGTGGGGCAAACTTTTCGGATGAAGGGCCAAATTCAGGAATTCAAAATGAGCGGCGGGCCGCAAGTAAAATACCACTTTTATATGTACATTATTTATTATAATGAAAAAAATATCTAATGAGAGGAATGGAACTGCTTTACGTCTTTTGACATTTTTTAAAAAAAGGTGTTAATTTTGTAGTTAAGTTTTTTTGTAAACTACTTGTAAATGTTTGATCGTAAAAAGTTCATGATTGAAAATGTTTGTTCACATATATAGGTTGAATAAAAATTAACGATTATTATATTTTTTAAAAAGGCGTTAAAAGATAAAAAACGTGAATCTTTTTCAAAAATATAATTTTGCTCGCGGACTGCAGAAAAATATGCGGCGGGCCACAGTTTGCCCGTGTCTGATCTAATACTACCTTGCCGGGAGAAAACGAGACAGTTGTGCTTACATAAGTTGACTAGACGTCCTCCTCTGAGGAGAATTGTCCTCCTCAAAAATTGTGTCCTCTTTTGTCCTCCTTCGAGGAAAATCGTCCTCCTTATTCTCCTTTAATCAAATTTCAATCATTTCTCCGATTTGAAATCCTTGGAAGAGCTAAAAAAAAAATGGTCCCAAGCTGGTTATTTGGGGAAATCCGCAAATTTCTTCGCAAATCCAGAAGTGTCCTCCTTTGCTATTTTCAAAACCTGGTCACCCTAGCTTACACGACGGTATATTTTACATTTGGTGTCGGTATATGTGAATATTCTCTTACTATGGCAGCTTACAATGTTTTGTATTAGCGATATATTAAATTTGTTTAAGCTATTTGTTGATTACATCGAATCTCTAAAAATGGTACATTTAACTTTTTCATTGCAACATTATATCAAAAATGGATATCTGTAATTTAAACTGAAATCAGAACTATATTATTATTTTACTAATTTATGTGGTTTTTAAAACTATAGACATGTATAATATTTGGATGTATTAGTCTGTCAATATTTGTGTTACTGACTACTATACTACATTCTTGCAAACTTCTAAGTAAATCTTTTTATACCAAATGTGCTGCAACGCTTATGACTTATCGAGATGGAAGTTTACAATACTGCTTGTATTTTATTGTTGTGGCTTGGAAGCACCACCATCTTTTTAACGTTTATTATAAATAGGCCTACCTACAAATAAAATGATTTTTTAAATGTGATATTTGATTTGATGATTTTAGATTTAGATTACGGGTTTGCACACTGGGACGCCGTCGTCCAGGATTAAGTCACGTTTGTTCCTTATGCCTATAAAGAACTGACCATGTATGTATAAGGAATTGACGTCACCATAGCGTGGACGATTTCATGGCAATGTAAAGTTCCCTATTCGCTATCATAATTTGAATGAGACACGTAAAAACGGATACGTGCTTAAATCAAAATAGTGAAAATATTTTGGCATCACATGAACCATTCATAAGTGTCATGTCTTTCACTGTTCATTTTTTATAAATAAATATTTATTCTATCAAATAGACATGTATTTCAAATATAATTGTATTTGCCATGTCTATGGTTTTGTTAATATAATGATATTAATCTTAGTCTATGGTTTGCAAAGTATCTGACCTGTGAGTTCTTAGGTGCCTATATTATATGTGTTATTCTAGATATCGTTTATGTGCAAAACATAGCGGTCGCGTCTTCATATTTTTAGTGCCAGTGAATTGTGATGTGTTCTTTCGCGTGGGAGCTATATTCTGAATACACAAAATTATAATATATGTCATGTTTTTGTCTATGTGTTTCAAATTTGACGTTGCATTATGTGTCAGTGTCAGACAGGGCAATACATTGTATACCTTTTTAAAATGATGGATTAATAATTAAGATGATATTATGAAAATGCCTTGGACATTTTATTTGAATGTGCTTTTCAATAATTATTTAGAAAACAGGTGAAATTGACAGAAAATGGACGAGGATGAGGCGGATATACGCGAGCAAATCTTCCACAACAATGTCAGGGAACAAATCGTAAGAAGATTCTGTTTACTTCTCTAATTTTACTTTCCAAGGATTATCGTGTTAGGGAAATAATCGTGGGATATCAATTTATTTCTATAAACAAAAAATCATACAATTATTATTGTGAAGATTGAAATATTGCCTCGAGACTGAAAATACGTAATAATGAACGTTGCTATTGTCTTTCTAACAACTCAATTAACAAATTAGAAATGGAGATAAAAAAACACGCTTAAAATAAATGACACTTAAGTTACCCTCAAAATCTTTCTTATAAAAACTAGTATAAGTGAAAAAATGTCTTAAATTTACATTTTACTTTTATTATACATACTTTTTCAAATTTATATTTGCGAAAACACTCTATCGATGTTAGGGTTACAATATGGAGAACGACCCTTTCGAATTGACAACAAATTGTATGTCTATATAAAAAAAACTAGCAATATGAATTTTTGGAAAGTTTTAGATGGTTTCTGTCATATATAATAGTTCGTCACATATTTTGTGCAATTTTTATTTAATTAATTCATAGGATTTCTCTGCCTCGAGGCATATTCATAGATTTTTCCAATCGTTTTGAAGGCTTTGAGCTATATATAGCTTTTTTAGCCCTCTGCTAAACCTGAAAAAAGACCTGCTAATCTTTTATATGATAACTAAGTTCATTGAAAAAATCTATGAATTGTTTCACTGAAATTTTATATTTTGCATATAATAAGTAAAATAACAATTTCCATAGATAGTTTGATTATACTGATAATTAACAACACCAATAAATGTGGCATAAATTGTAGTTTTATCAAATAAGGAAAAGAGAGAAAAAAAAACATTGTTATAAGATTATTTTATTTTGGGAAGACTGCATTCTATGATCAGTAGATATCAAATTCATTGTTCGAGACCATCGTATGGTTTATTTCATGTATCATATTAAAACTATTTGTAATACTTAAATTGTGCTAAGTCAGTGGCGGATTAATCAAATAGGAGGCTCCAAGCACAATACATTTTGGGGGGCGGCTGTTTTTCATATAACATAAAAGCGTCGCAAAATTCCATATAAAATAAAAGTAAACATTGAAATCTAAATGTAAAAAATAGGTTATGTATAATAGAAGATATTTTTTATTAGAAGATAGAAGTATATAGGCTCAAAAGATTTGGAGGCCCCAGGTACGCGCCTCGTGCGATAATGGGGTAATTCAGACTTGTGTTAAGTGTTAATTATATGTGGAAACATTGTATTCATTGCAAAAAACACATTCTTTTGTACTGACCCTACACTTTTCTTAAATAATCATCTCTGATTTCACTCGTTGCGAAAAATTTTAACTAACTACATTATTACAACCTTTGAAAATGAATTCTGCAAACATCAGGTGACAAATCACTACACGTTGTCTTTCCAAAATAATAATTTATGACTACATAGGTCACTCAATAAGTCCCGGGCATGACATATAGATGACTCCACCTCCAAACTTTCCTAAGCTTAACTCAGTAGTCATAACCTTCAAACGACACGTGTCAAAATTTCATGACAATCTGGCTTTTAGTTTAAAAGTTACAGTGGTTTTAGCAAAGCAACTTTTGTTTGTTTAAAAACAATGGATGAAAAAGAATTTTGTGTGTTGATTAAACATTACTTTTTAATGGGAAAAAATACTGTTCAAGGAAAGCAATGGCCTGATAAGTGTTATTTAAACTCTGTTTTATCGAAAACAATGGTTAAGAGTTGGTATTTATTTATTATTTATTTTTTTATCCATGTCCGCTCCCAATGTGGAGCAGGTCACCCGAATTCGGCAGTTGTTTCAGAAAATATCAAAAAGTCCATAAAATCGTTTTGGCCGTTCCTAAATTAAAGTTGTGTGAGATAGCAGAGGAGTTAAAGATATCAGAAGGCAGTATATCTACAATTTTGCATGAACATTTATCAATGAGAAAGCTGTGTTTAAAGTGGGTGCCGCGTTTGCTCACAGTCGATCAAAAACAACGCATCGACGATTCAGAGCGCTGTTTGGAGCTGTTTAAGCAAAATAAACAGATTTTTTTACGTCGATATGTTACAATGAATGAAATATGGATCCATTACTACACATCTGAGTCAAAAAGATCGTCAGCTGACAGCAGCCGGTGAAAGACGTCCAAAGCAACCAAAATCTCAATTGTCAGCTGGCAAGATTATGGCTTATGAAATTTTGTTCATTGACTACCTTGACAAAGTTAAAACCATTGATAGTGAATATTAATTGGCATTATTGGATCGACCAAGTGAAGAAATAAAGAAAAACCGTCCTCAAATGCAAATGAAAAAAGTGCTGTTTCATCATGACAATTCACCATGTCACAAGCTGATGAAAACGATGGTCGAATTGTAAGAATTGCGCTTCGAATTGCTTTGCCACTCATCGTATAGTCCAAATCTGGCCCTCAGTGACTATTGGCTGTTTGCAGACCTCAAAAAAAAAGCTCCAGGAAAAGAGGTTTGGTACAAATGAAGAAGTGATTGCCGAAGTTGAAGCCTATTTTGAAAGCAAAGACAAATCGTTCTACAGAAAATTTATAAAAAAAGTTGGAGGAGCGCTGGACTAAATGTATCACTCTTAAAGAAGAGTATCTTGATGAATAAAGTTGAATTTTGCCTAAAAGTTGTTGTTTTATTAGTTAGGCCCGGGACTTGTGATGTGATATGTCCATATTGTTTTGATTATGTAAAAAAATGTTAAATGATCAACTCGGCAACATCTCAAAAAAATATCAAACATTGGGACACTTTGGGGGATCAGTATGCCAACAAATAGTAGTAAAACTAATTGTTGAATTGAATTACACACATTAAATATTGACAATTAAAAATGATAGATTTATGGTATTTTTTTTGCATGTTATCTCTAAAAATGTGCTTTATTAATTACTCTAATTGTTTGATTCACAGAAATTAAATATTTTCAGATTTTCTTGCTTCTGTTCATTATGCTCTATCTGGGCTCGTACGCCCTGATTGAGAAGTTTCGCCGCAAAGATCACGAAGACTGTTACTCGACTGACGAAGATGAAATAACTGTATATCGAATAAGCTTATGGCTATGCACGTTCTCCTTGGCTGTATCAGTCGGTTCGACGTTTTTGCTTCCGATATCTATAGTCAGCAATGAAGTTCTTCTCATCTACCCTGATAGTTATTACGTGAAATGGCTCAATAGTTCTCTCATCCATGGTAACTATTTCATGTTATTTAATATTTTAGATTGAGAGTTGGCTGTTTATGATGTCTATATTTGAGTCGTCCATTTGTTTGCTATTGTGTCGAGAAGTGAGTCAAAGTAACAATACTTTTGTTGTTGCTGTGAATATGAACATGTATATTTTAGTTATTTAAGGATCGGAAGGAATGAACTTTTTCAATCACTACATATATAATAAAACTATTCAAGTTTCTCAAAGTAGCAGTTCTAATAACCGAAACATATTTATGTTTTAAATTAATGATCGTATGACATAAGATAAAGATGTGAGCTTTTGAGTAACAGTTTGACAATCAGTTATCTTAAATTTGAATTGTACAAATTTAATATTGAAATTCCACCAAGGACCTTCAGTCGAAATCTTAAATTAAATCAGTCATCTGTCAAACTGTTATGAATACATGTGTATTTTTTCAATTCAAAGAGGAAGATGAAAGTCCATCCGTCGCCGAGGGGTTTATTTATAATTAATGCGCAATAATTGTGTAAACATCTTTGAGTGCATTAAAAAAAAGAAATCGTAAATTATCATTTGCTACCAGGTCTTTGTTTACATACCAAATGATTCGGTATTATTTATGAAATCAAATAATTAAAATTATTCTGAAGTAAAAAGATTATACAAACATGCAATAAATAATATTTTTTGTTGATAATGAAGTCAAAAGCTTTCCTAAAATAACTTTGAAGTAATCGATTGAGGTGACGGTATTATAATATATTTATGTTTGATGATAGGGGCACGATTATGCGCAGAATATAAATGCAAATCCAGTGACTCTCAGGGAAAAGAGATTTTTTGAGATTGTGTTAGAAAATAACTAATAGGCATGTTTTTTTTTTATTTCGGTGTCTATATTCAGAGTGCGTCTTATAATCGATGGTGTAGTACAGGCCTGGGCAAATGGCGGCCCGCGGCCGGATCCAGCCCGTGATGAGATTTCATCCCGCTTGTGGAGTATTTAAAAAAAATTATAAAATAAAAATATGAAATAAAAAAAAACATTTTGTTGCTTTTAAAATAAAACTTTCATAAAAAAGCGGTATTTCCTAATTGAATGACTATTCGGATGGATAATCTTTGATTTGGAGAAGGTCTGAAAGTTTTATGAGGGATTTATTAATCAAAATACAGGAATTTCAGTTAAAACTATTATAAAAAAAAAAATCAAATCATTTTCCAATCCCCACCATTCCAATCCTAAAATAACAGGGTGTAGCGAGAGTGATTAGCCAACCACCAGTCCTGTCCTGCCATATCGTTTTTTTCCCTACTACTCTCTTCGAAAAAGTGAGGTTGAGCGACTAAGTAACAAACTGTTCTCATAGAAAAACATCTGTTGAGATACCTCCATTAAGAGCACACATGGATTTAAAAAGAATACGTTCGCTCATCTAAAATATTTAAATTCAATTAGCTATTTTGCTATCTTTGATTACCTACACGGTCAAATATTGAAATTAATTTATTGTATTGATAGTGTTTTAAATAGAAATATGAACTAAGCCAATGATGATTTTTAAATAATTTAAATAAAATTGACCATAATCTAAGCTTTTAAAATTGACCATAATCTAGTTCAGAGGTGAGGAACCTTTTCTTCTCTAAAGGCCGCATCTCCAAATCTCGTTTTTTCAGAATTGGTCAAAAGGCCGCACCAGAGTGGCCAAAAGGCCACGGGTTCCCCACCTCTGCTCTAGTTACTTGTTTATTTGTCGGTCCATTAAAAAATCAAAAATTTTCACCGCATGTTTATTTGAAATCTTTTCCGTGTATAATTCAATAAAATGCATTTCCTATGTAACAAATCAATAACACCTTTTTTTTCCATGTCCACTCCCAATGTGGAGCATATGAACTCCTTATGGAGTATGGTTCTCAACAGAAATGTTTTGCTCAAGCTCTCTTTTGTTCAATGGGAGTAGCGATAGAAGGATAGGGCTAAGACAGGACTAGTGGTTAGCTAATAGCTAGTGCTACAACCTGTGATTCAATATATCACATACATCTGTGCCTTCAAACAGAAATTCATAAATTGATTGAAAAATATATCAACTGTCCATGCTGGGATTCAACCCGTGAACTCCGTAACTGAAGACCATGATGTTGATCATTCGACCACGCAGTCGGCATTTTATATCTAATCTCATTATATCAACCCGGCCGTGAACATTTTGAATGTTGTCGAGTTTTAAACTTTACAGCATTATTAACCTTCGGGTACCTATGGGGTGACTTCACATCGCAAAATTCTTCTTATTTCAACCATTTACTAAATGCCAGTAATATCTAGGTGATATTTATTATAATCTACAATGATACCTTAATCAATGTCACTTTGTACCCCACCGGTCTTCGATCCTATTTTCGACATATCAGTACTCGAGTGTTAATCAAATGTAAAAAGCGAGCAACCTTCGAGAGATGCTTGTCACGGTCCAGTATTGATATGTATATTTTATCTGGTCAAATAAAAATGTTTTATAATGATAAATCCAAAAATTTACCAAGCTCATTCAAACAAATACTTGATTATTTTCAAACCTTTGTAATGATATATTAGATAACTCACAAAAAAAAACGATAGAGCAAAATTAGGGTCAAGGGCTTGTTACTCAGTTTTGAATGCACGTACAATGATAACTATCCAAATTTTTTTCCTGTGTAATGTAATTTACGTTCTACTCGAGCAGCAAAAAAATTACATTTACAAGTGTCAAATTTTTTGCCACTTAAAATAAAATGCCAATACTGCTTATTACTTATTGTTGATATTATTTCCTTGTTTTTGTTTTCAATTGTAATGCACTTTATTTAAACACATAGTCAAAAATAATTTTGTAGTATTTCTAATATTCCATCACATTTTTTTTTGTAATCGTGTACTTCAACGGTTCTGATTATGACTGAGGAATTTAACCTCTCTTTTTCGGAAACAGTAAGGATAAGGCTAGTACGGTAGTAATTAATAGCTAACGGGACTCGCTTTGTTCCATTTTTAGTATTGTTGTGCTTGGAGGAAAGGAGCAGACATCCATGTGCTTGATCTCAGATTTATAAACTGATTCAAGAATCAATGAATGAATCTGTCCGCGGAGACTTTCCGCCGGGCTGCAGTATACCAAATTTTAAGAAATTCGCCATGCAAAAATAATAAATATAGGATCTTTTTTCGTCTGCACGTTTACTTGTATTTTGACTTATTGTTAAATAATAATTGGTAGGATGATGTGACACCAAGGAACTTAAAAATAATGGGAAGAGAAATATCCAACAAATGAGGTAAAGCCGGCAACCAATCTCGAGTGTGGTATAATATGGTATGAATTTAAACACGTGTCAAGAAAACGTCATCTCAAATTATATCCTTTATCCAAATATGTCCCATTTTCAATATCTATAAATTATATACCCAACTAATTGTGGGTAAAATTGCTAATTTTAAAAACGCATTAAAACACCAGTATTAGTAATATTTATGATTCGTATAAAATCTTTCTAGTGAAAAGTAAACATCGATAATGCGGCTCTGCATTAGTGGCTTTTTTTTTTTACTGTTCTGCAGGTGTAAAAAGGTTGGGGAACACTGGTCTAAAAGATTGACTTTTAATTTATGTGTTTTCATGACTTCATATAATTAATGTTTTACATTTTTTTAGGCCTGTGGAATCACGTGTTCCTGTTTTCAAATCTGTCGTTATTCGTGTTGCTTCCGTTTGCCTATTTATTCACCGAGTCGTCAGGTTTCTTCGGGCACCGATCCGGCGTGATGTCGCGGGTCTACGAGACCTTCACAGTCCTCGGCTTACTCGCTGCAGTTGTGATGGGCCTCACTTATGTCATATCGGCTTTTGTAGACAGAAACAAGACAAGCGGGGAAGCCCTCAGTGAGTAACAAACTTCACTTTATTTTCTCTAAAAGCCACATTTATTTATATGTGTCATTATCGTACTGTTGTATTATGTAAAATTTTAAAAGTTTCTCAGTAAACGGAACATAATATACTATCAAGAAATCTACATCTTGAGAATATTTACATTGGTAATTTGAGCGTTTTCTTTTATTCATATTGTATTTGTTTGAATATGAGGTAACTTTTTTGTTTTGAAATTTGATATTTTGAAATTTAATACTGCGTTATATTAGTAACTTCAAATATGTAAACCAAATATGTATCCCATGAGTATATGGGTAGACTGCCAGGTAGATCAGTAAAAGTATCAAAACCTTTTTACTCTGTCATACGACTCTCAGGTCACATGGCTTAACACGTTGACTGCTAAGCCCCCCTACATAGATACTCGACGCATATGGTTCAGACGCAACCTATCTTAAAACTGGCGTAGCGAGAGTGATTAGCTAACCACTAGTCCTGTCCTTCTATCCCTACTCTTTGAAAAAGAGAGGTTGAGCAACTGAGTAACAAACAGTTCTTGTAGAAAAAAAATATCTTGAGATACTTCCATTAGGAGGCCACGTGCTCCACATTGGGAGCGGACATGGATTTATCGGCTGCATTTCAGTGTATATCGGTGTGACAAGATACAATAAGATATCAGAATTTCTTAGCGCTGCACAAATGCCGCATATTTTAATGAGCAGTGAATGAAGAATGTCGTGGACTACATTTAATAAGTAAGTGAGTGTATACAGTAGGTCCTCCACTTATGCGGTTTCGTAGTTGCGTGGATAAGATTTTAAAAATATCAATTATGTCCGTTTGTTTCATATATTGATTTCTATGGATTTTGTAACTGAATTTGTATCTAAAGAATTGGAAGAATGTTTTAATATGATAGATGAAGCAATGTATGGCTTAGAAGTGCAAGATCCTGATTCTTAATACTGAGCGATTTACGAAAGTGTATAAAGCAGTGCAGGATACAACTGCCTGTTATAAACCTATTTATTATCAGAAGAAAAAAACTGTCGTACAAACATCACTGGATAAATATTTCAATAAAATAAATAAAAAAAGATCGTAATATATCATCTGTATAGCCTGAGTACATTATAATGTACGCAGAATTAGTTACATTCTCTGTTGGCTTCATTGTGTTTTTATTTTATATGAATAAATATAAAAAAAATATTTGATGTATTGAACCCTTAAATGCATGATTTTCTGCTTTTAAGTAACTAAAGATATTAGAATAGAAGTTTCCCACTAGCAAATTGTCAATATTGACTTAATTGATGTGATTAAGTTGTCTCTGTTCTTACTAATTATATCTTATCGACCATAATGCCACTTTGATGATAGATTAATCGCCATATTAGTGATTAATAATTGCTGCAGTTATAATCATAAGATTATGTTTCATGTTGTTGGATATTGAAGTGTAGTTATCGTTGTAGTGGTGAGAATAGAAGCACACAGAATTGAATAAATGAATTATAGACTTTAACCAGAACTTTATGAAAAACAGACATTGTCATTTGAAAACGGCAGACTAATGAAAAACACAGTAGATTGTAGAAACTTGCATTATAGTTATTTTCAACATGCATTGTTAATTTTTGAGAAAATTGAATTTTGTAATCATGTCCGCTCTTAGTGAAGCTCCATACAAAGTCCCAATAAACCTTGTCTCAACAGAATTTTTTCTACGAGAACTGCTTGTTATTCAGTTGCTCAACCTCTGTTTTTTATTGGTTAGCTAATCGTTCTCGCTTCATCCTGTTTTTAGAATGGGGTGGGTGGGAAAAAATGAAAACACCACACACATCCTTGCCTCCAAAACAAAATTCATGAATTGAAAATTGCTGGGTCTGCGGTCAACTTTGTTGGCTTCGGTTACTGTGCTCAAGGGTTCCTATCTCAGTACAATAGTTTTTATAAGTTGATTTTTTAATTGGTTTATGGATTTCTGTTCAAAAGCATAGATGTCTACTCTCTTCAAAAAATAAAGATTGAGCTAATGAGTAGGGACAAAACAGATAGGGAGCTAAGACAAGACTAATGGTTAGCTGATCGCTCTTGTTACGCCCCGTTATTTTAGGATTGGAAGGGTGGGAGGGAGGTAACTTTTAGACATCTCAAACACCCATGCCTTCTAACAGAAATCGATGAATTGATTGAAAATATGCTGTTTGAACTAGGACGTAAGCCAGTGAGATCCGTCATGAATGTTAACGACGTCGACCACTGCTCAGCGGACCTGACAACATAGTGATTGTGAAAATACCTCTTATTTGATGTGATGCTTAGCATGTGACTACATAATGCCAAGATTCTCTTTTTAATCCTTTTAGCCTCAGAGGCTTACACCGCGTTTGTTAAAGGTACATGATATTCCTATCGGAAAATAAAAAAAAAGTTCATTACCCATTACCCATTTATATAAGAAAATATTGATATGTATATAAAAAAATCATTACTTTTTTTATGGTAAGAAAACATGGACAATGTTATACTTTCTTCACCTGCAGATTGTGCGCGATATTTTTCGCTTTTGGGATGCACTAAATACGCAACACTGTTTTTCATTATTGTCAGTGTTTTACAAACCAGCAGGACGTCAGTGACCTTGATGTAAAATATGGCAAAATTTAAACCATGGGGTACTTAGTGATGATATGATACTCCAGTGTAATTTTGCTAGTTATTTTATTATCTTATATTAACTATATAACCAAATAAACCCTTTTATCTCTTTGGTTGACACCGGTTTTAAAATCAGGTAAGTGGGAGAGAAACTCAAAATATGAATATAAAAAAATATGAATAATAGAAAAATAATGTTTCGGAAATGGGTTTATTTTATTGAGATCAGGTAGTGGCCCTTTTTTGTTTCATAATGATTCTTTTGCCATTGCCTTACACCAAAGTATGAGCCGATAGATAGGCGCTCTGAGACTCAAAGGGTTAAATATGGTATTAAAAAATTATGTGATAGTATCTGATGTATCAAGATTTATATAATTTACATGAAAAATACATCTATAAATTCCAAAAATCTGAGAACTAGGTATGGTAAAAAAGAAAATAAAAAAATTCAATTTTATGCTTATCCATATTTTGATAATATTTATCATATTTAAGATAATTCTGGTATTTTTATCTGTAAGGTATATAATTAAGTTAATTGGTACGGAATAATTATGGTATGAAAATTATTATCAATTTTATGTTTATTATTTCCAATTTTTGTGATAATACCAGGGCTGTGAAATCTGAGGTGGAGCCAATAACAACTGAGCGACTCCATCATTTTTTTTTTAATGAACTAAAATAGAAAAGTTTTGCATGTTAGTAAATATGAAAAAAACACATGCAAAATTTATTGTCTTTTTTAAATCGGAGTCGGACCATTTGTAAGTGCTGGAGTTAGTGCTCAGTATATTATTTTTTATGTGATAGTTATTTTCTTCCTACTCTCTGCTGTGACTTCTGTGATCTCTAAATTAATGAATATTTTTTTATTCTTTCTTATTGCAGATCTATGGAGCTACTATCTGCCATTTTTGTACTCGTGCATTTCCTTTATCGGAGTTCTTATGTTGTTAGGTAAGAATTTTTTATTATTTATTAAATTTGCTTTGAAGTAAGATTGAGTGAAAAGGTTCTGATTTGACGACACTGACAACTATTAATGAGAAAATGTAATTGTTAAAATTTACCTAGCTAGAATATTGAAAAAGTCTAAGCTACTTAACCCTTTTACGACCGCTTAGATAAAAAGGGTTAACATTTTAATAGTGTAAAGTTCATTCATTTATCATTTGTATCATATTATTTTGCTAGTTATTTGTTACAATGCGGTTATTTTCACACACATACCACAAGATGATTTTTCACTCCGCAGTTGTAAAAGGGTTAATTCAGTGTTCTTCAACATTTTAACGACTGCGGCCCGGCTAAAATGGGAAAAAGATTTCGCGGACCAGCTTCAGCCAGGAATAAAAAAGCAATGTAAATTACAATTTTTTTGAATACATTTAATGTTATAAAATATTTTTTTTTGTTAAAGTGACATGTGCTGCTTTTTCGTAAGCAAATTTGACATACAAGTGGATGCAGCTTTGTTTCTGAGAAACGAAGCGCTGGATTAACCACCAATCGATTTCTCTGTTTAGTTTCTATTGCTGTCATTTCACACTAATTGGAAATCCAAACAATGACAATTTGATAGCTGTATCACTCAGAGATGGATATTCTTTATCCAAATATATGAAAAATTGAGATCATGATTGAATTATCAGAATCAGAAGACAATTCGATAAGCTTTTCTTTTTCACAAGGATCTAGTGCACACGATTTTGCGGTGCGGATCAACGGTTTAGTCAAGATACAAATTTTCACAGGTCGGCAGTAAAATCTTACAGACTGCCAGTTGAAGACAACTGGCTTAAGACATCCCTTATAGTACTATTCCATTATTTATTTACCGTATAGTACAAGCCAGTGGCATACTTGAATCAATTAATTATTTTCAACTAAAATGCTTTGATTTATTTTAATAATTATATTAGTCATTCTTGCCGTTGAATATTTTTCTTATGAATGTTTACTTGAAGTGCTAAACCGATACTGTTTGCAACAAATGGTAATTTGTATTGTATCAAATAAATCACGGCTTCACACCATTCAAGGTAAAAGATGTATGCTAGAATTTTACTCAAGGAAAACATACAAAACACCAATGCGTTAAATTGAAAAACTTGTTACTTGATACTAAATTCAAGACCTGATTGGTTTCGTTTTCCACTTCTTCAATCAATTAGTAGTTAACGTGCATTCTGCTTTCTGCACAATTCTGCTTATTTTATTTAACGATTCTTACAATTGACGAAGAAAAACAACGACTGTGGTTAAATGATTGATACAATTTTATGTACCAGCTAGTGGTAATATTATTTTATTAGCAATAATTATTTAAATTTTTACGTTGTGATTCATTCACAGTGTTAAATAATGTAGAACCTTGATAAAACAGTCCTCGATATATCTGACTTCGGATATAACGGACAAAATATCTGGTAAATGTGAAAATTGTTAAATCCATTCAGTTACTGTTGCGCGTGCTTAAATCCTTGTAATGTCACCGCTTGTATAAAATGTTCTGACCACGATAGTCACTTCATACTTCTCGCACTCAAATTTGAGTCATAGTGCCACCCTGCTAGTAGACTGAACGTAGCTCTGATGTTTGTAATGCTGGCCGCCGATTCACACAGCTGCACGGTAGGATAATTTATTTACTCCAATGAATCGATGCATTTATTACTGTGTTCAATAAGTTATAATTTTATATTACAATCAAACACAATCGTACCCTTAAAATATGGACCAACGGAAAAGAATTGATTTAACATTAAAAAAACCAAAATTATTTTCGCATCAACCTCATATATTCATCTAATTTCAGAAATGCCCGCAATAGTATTGTCTACAGCGAGTACAAAAATATTTGACCAATAAGTTCATTCCGGTTAAATAAACATTGGGTATTTATGCTCACCGCACAATACATTGTGTTGACATGGATATTGTCAACATTGAGTTTTGTTTGCACGGTAAAAAAAGGCAAATATTCATAACCTAAACAAGCATGCACACCTTGGAACATTTGAGTGGTACAAATTCATTTGATATTGTCACTTTGTTAACATACTGTGACCAAATACAAATGGATGAAATTTATTTACTTTCGTTTGTTGCAAGGAACAATAATGAAATAAAAATGCCATAAATGAGGTTACTGTAGTTATTACGGGTGCGTATGCGCTACACATCTGTTATGTAAAACAGTATGGAAATATTTTTTTTGCTTACTGTGTACACTCGACTGACACCGACCGCTCATCCGCTATGTTGGTTCTACCTTCTGCCTGGATTTCATAAAAATATATTCTACAAATGCATAAAATAAATTTCACAGATTATCAAATACACTACTTTTGATTTGGAGCAAATCATTAATGTTTCACATTCTACAAAAAACGTCAACAGTCGCTTGAACTGTTTCTGCATTTGATTATTTACACAAATATTTAGTCCACAATACGCAAAAGTGCTTTATTTCTCGATTAGTAGTTAACGTGGATTCTGCTTTCTGCACAATTATGCTTATTTTATTTAACGATTCTTACAATTGACGAAGAAAAACAATGACTGTGGTTAAATGTAATTTATTATTTAAATAACTAAAATAAACAAAGTTAATTGTCCTGTTCCTATGTAACAAATAAAAGATTTTTTTTGGAGAAATCACTAAGTATTTTATTTATGCTAAGTGCATCCTTTTGCAATATATTTTCACCAGTTTGTAGATCCTTCATTGCTGATCTTTTGCAAAATTTGTAGACAATTGAATAAACGACAATTTGAAATGATTTTACGAGATGTTTTCTTCGTTCTCGTCATCGGTAAAATCTTCTTTTAAAAAATTATCAATCAGCTCTTTGTGTTTATGATGCGACGCAATCAATTCTCGATACAGCTCGACGTACTCCGCAGTATTCCTCAGGCCTTGATGAGCCTTGACCCTGTACAATTGTGCCTTAAAACTATTTTTATTACACTTCAAGGCCCATTCACAGTCGTATAGTACCTGTATATTTGATCAAACGAATATTTTATAGAATTATTTTAACCCATTGAGCAGTGAGTTACTGACTGTTTTTACTGTTACTGAATTTATACTTAAAGTATTTCAAGTAGTAAGTAGAATTTTAATAACATATATAAAAATCTAATTAGTTTCTGAATTAATTACATTGTTATTTTCAAAAACCTATTTAATGTCAAACTTTCATTCTAATTGAGGCCTAGATTTTCTATGAGCTCATTTATGAAAACGTATTACTCTTGACAATGATGTTAGGAAGAGAATCAAATGCAAACAAAAAAATTTGAATGTTCACCATTGTAGGGCTGCAGATTTTTTTCTATATATTTACATATTTTTCATTCATATGAAACAATTAATAATAATAATGTGATTGTCAAAAATCACCGATATAAGTATGCAGTATTTATATATCATCGCCAATACTACAAGAACACTTCTCGAATTTGGGTAAACTTGACATGAGAGACAAAAAACAATATTACTGCAAAAATTAAAAACTTTTTACTTACTCTTGGTATGACAATAATTAATTAATGCGTTTTGTGTTGAAAATAAATATATGTGTTAATACAAAAATGTGCCAATGACATAAGAGATTGCGACAAATAAAAAAAGTACTTTGACCAAAAAAATGAGTTACGTGTTCTTACAATATTGGCGATTTTATGAAGAAATAATGATAATTTGTGTAAATTACGAGCCTAGCAAAAGGTAATTGACGACACAACACTTGCGTCTAACATCCAGTGCGGTAAGACTCACTCGATGCGATTGTTGTGTACTGTCCTATAATTCATTAGATTATTAAATATCTGCTGCACACTTCTGAAGTCAAAATTTCGTAAGAATCGCACGACCGTAGGAATTACAATTCGAATAAAATAAATGAAAACAGTGTGCATAATGAAATTATGAACTCCAAGATTGGGATTCAAACCGAACCGTTTTTGTAGAATTGATGTGAGTAAAAGTTCCATTATCTCTGCGGCAATACCGCGCAATCTTTCATTTTCCATAAATTCCTTAATCTTCATCAAAATGAATCGAAGAGAATTGTTAAATTTTGTCTTCGTAACGTGTATAAGATTATTTATTACCTTTTCAAAATTTCTCAGTTTAATATTTGTCAGGGCGCGGTTTGTGTAAAGTAAGCAGCTGTCTTTGATGTTGTCTACGGCTTTATTGTAACAGGAGAGCGCTGTTTCGAAATCCCCTCTTCTGAAAGCTCTCATGGCTCGTGTTTTTAAAGTGTCCGCTTTCTCTAAACGAATTTTCTTATCTGCCGCTCTTTGGTCTGCGTCACGGCCCATTTCCTTCATAAACATCTCGGGATCCATTTCATTCTATAAGCGATTATTAAAACTAGTAATGTTTTTCGATGACAGTGTTTGAATTGAGAACATGAGAGGTAATATTATATTTCATTGACTAAACTTGCATAGATACATATATGATAAACCTAATCTCTTTTTTTCACAGCCTGATGTTTAAAAACAAAAACAACATTATTGACCAATTATATCCTTACTGCGTTATAGAAAATACTCATCTATCTATGACACAAAAACACTCAAACTGTGAGCCATGGTTTAAAGGGAAATAAAATCTAAATCGTAATTCCAAATGTAGCCGATATAAAAGTTAACATTAAATAAAAACTGTTATCTTCACAGTGATTAGCAAGCCATTACAAATTCTGAGAAATTGAATGTAACCTTTGTTTTCCTAGGTGTGTTATTAATTATGTAATTAATATTTTTTTCAATTCTTGGGTGCTTCTGAATCATAGATACACTGTTTATTTCAAGCAAATGTTAAAAATATCCCGCTCTCTTTTAGGCATGGATCAGTATAGGTTATTTTTAACCTTGAATTATGTTTTAAGGTTTCACATTTGCTGTTATAATTATATCAATAATATCAGTTTTATATCTAACATCGTCACTTTCAGAGATTTAGCAGATCAATCAACAAAGAGCATTTCACTGTGTAAAGCGATTGCAATAAAAATATTATTATAAAAAAGAAATCTTACTTTATTTGTGGCCTTTTCTATTTTGTGGCATGCTTTTTCATTAATCACAGTCCTATCGTTGACTATTTGCATTTCAATGTTCTCATCAAAGTCCACAATAGTCTGTGCTCCTTTGACTAAATATTTGTCAGCCAGAACGTGAGCTTTGTTGGACTGCTCTCTGTCAGTGCAAGTCAATCCAGATATTATTCCCGATATTTCTGTCACCCGGTGCATAAAATTGTTCCATTCCTCGTTTTTTTCCATTTCATTTCATGAAGAAAAACCTTCTTTTGAGAAATATCAATACTATCAGTTCCTAAAAATGAACACAAACATAAAACTGTGTTGCCATGGAAACATTGATCAAAACAACAACTACCCATAAAGCATATAGTTGGATGGTGTTATGCAATAAGCAGTTATGCATTATATTGTAGATCATATATGTCAATATGACGAAGAGACAACAAATTTCTAAAAGTCTCGTAGATGGAAATCCTGACTGAATTATTCCTCTATTCATAAATTCATTTTGGCACTTCAACAAAAAAAGTAAAAATCCAAAATTGACATATATTATTAATCATTATCATCATCAGCAACTTTATTCAAAGCACTGCAGAGTGAAAACCTTTCCATATTTGCTCCACACTTATCAGTCCATTGTCAATTGCTGTCAGCGGTGGGCTGCCAATATGTTGACAAGGGGCTTGCTTAGGGGGTTCTGGGGAAGGGGTGGATCACTCTTACACAATAATTATTACTAAATATATTTATATTATGTAACAATATGCAATTTACTATAAAATAATTTGTTTTAATATCTGAAAAGTGTACTTGCCTACCGAAGAGTTCTAAGATTGACGCAGAAATAGTTACTTGTCTTTTCCCTTAAATTCTACGTTTCAAACGTAAACTTTCATAGGTAATATATTTCTTCATGGGTGTTGGTTTTGAAAAAGTATACTTCTCTCCTCCATTACCCGGAAGTAGTTTAATCATCATTTAATGATTCATTTTACTAATGTAACATTATTCTGTTCGAAGGCATGGATGTATGTGATGTCTTGAATTCCCTCCCACTCACCTATCCTAAAAACGGGCGTAGCGAGAGTGATTAGTTAACCACTAGTCCTGTCCTAGTCCTATCCTTCTATCCCCGCTATCTTTGAAAAAGAGAGGTTGAGCAACTGAGTAACAAACAGTTCTCATAGAAAAAAATAATTTGATATACCTCTGTTAGAAGGCCATATGCTTCACATTAGGAGCGGACATAGATTTAAAAAAATCTCAGCTTATAATTACATTCAAATTTACCGTTAGTTGCCACTTTAACGTGACTATTTTTCGATGAGTTGTCAAAATATTCATGTGTTTTTAAGAGGTAATAAACATTTTGATCATTGCCAATATGTAAATCTGTAACATCCTTTCATTACCAATTGTTTGTTATACCTTAATAATTTTACTTTGTTCTGTATAAATAGCACTGTAATATTGTATCAGTTGATAATGCTCGTCATGAGCGAAACTGGACCTGATCATTTAAAATAAAAGTGGAATTAGTACAAATGAGTGTTTTATTTTTTTAATATAATACCTTTCCAATAAATATTGACATTGAACACCTTAAAAGTGATAATATATTTGTCAGAATTTGCAACAAGAACATTGTTCTTTCTTAATTTAACAAGCGGCTCACGTGAGCTCCTCTGAACCCTCTTCCAGCCCATCCTTTGCTTGCTTAATTTCATCATATTATTTCAATCCCTCTGTCCTCAATGTAAAATGTCTTTTTGGAATTTGAGGGGTACAGTAAAAAGATTTTGATTCGGTTATTTATTTACATTATTACTTTCAAACACTTATTTAGTGGTAAGCTTTTACTTCTGGATCTAGATCTTTGTTGAGTTTTCCGTTGACATGCGGTTTCATTGACATTCATCCAGCTAGGGAATCTAATAGAAATGGGTTTATACACTCAATATTATTAGGTTATAATTTTATTCAGTTATAATTTAAGTTTAATTCATTTGAAACAATTAATAAACATAATATGTCTGCCAAAAATCACTGATACATACATAGTTTTTATATATGAAAAAATAATGGTTATCAAATAAAAATTCTGAGCCTGACAAAGATAATATTGTATGTATAAATATTATATTATATTATATGATATTGTGGAAATACTGCTCAAAGGTTTAAGCGAGACTGCATGGACACGGCTTAAAGAAAACAATAAAGCTAAACAAACAAAACACTGAAATAAGTGCTCCGTTAAATCATTCTTTATGCATCAGTAATCATTTATGTAGGCAAAGAAACAACTCCAATGTTTTATTATAATCGTTTTACTGACCTAAGGTATGGATCAGCTAACTGATTGTGGGTTATTGAACCTCATGTAAATTATAGGTAAATATTATGTTGAATTTTGTTTAATGGAATCGTGTTTTTTTTTCAGTTTGCACTCCGCTTGGTTTTGTGAGATTATTTGGTGTCGTGGGGCAAGTTCTGGTGAAGCCGCAGTTCTTGAGAGATATCAATGAAGAGTTTTTCGCATATTCACTCGAGGAAGAGACAATGAGAAGGAGATTGAAGCAAGCCCAAACAACAGGTGAAGAATTCTTATTCCGTAGTCGAGCGTAAACGTATTTGGGCTCTCATCTTACTCAGTTGTACGATCATTGACTTGAATGTCCATATGGATATTTTCATACATATTTTTCAACCTTTATTTCGGATTTCTCTCAACTTTTTGGTCTAGCGGACACACTGAAGGTTTCACAAAGTTAGTCTGTCAGTTAGTAGTTAGTTAGTCATTAACAATTCATCTGTAGGCTATTTTATAATATTTTGCTAAAATATTTATAGTGTTGACATTTTAAGTCGTGATCCAATGATTTTTTTTTTTTTACTTAAATATAACCGAAAAAACCAATTATATTGAAAATTACATTAAAATCGCCATATTTTTTATTGAAAATAAATGTAATGTTAATTGTACATTTGACCTTGAAAGAATCAGCTGATTATGGATAATGTGAAAAATTTGTGCAAAATTCAATACTTATAATAAATCTACTATGCATAATACTTATATTGTTTTTTATTTCAAAGTATTTGGACAGCTATTTTCTTTGCAAAATTGAACTGAACATGTTAGCATATGCTCATTTAAAATAACTGAGAAAAATAAATATTGTTTTAAATATTTGTTTAGAGTAAGCCTTTCTAAACGGATGACGTAGCTTCAATATATATTTAGAAGTAAGGAATGATCTCTGTCCTGCTGATAACGCACAGGCGATTAAAAACAGAATTTTCAGTGACCCGCAGATAAAGTGTTAATCCAATTCAATTGAGATGCTTTGAGCTGCAACAAAGACTGGCGAGCCGTTGCATCATTGCAACAGCTGCAGATATGGGAATTAAAAAGAACCAAATATATTTCACGGAGGACTGCTAGGTTTAGGCGGTGATTCCGGTACAGATAGAATTTTAAGCAACGTAACATTAGCGTGAGGTAGATGTGTCTCTGTCTTCATCATACAATCTCTCTTGCGTATGAGTACATAGGATAAAATATCAAATGCGAGAATGTTCTTATATCTATTTCACACCTTTCACTTTGCATCTAATTGACCGAAGAAGAGAATGATACATAAGCTTGTGCCTGGTATGTGTAATTTTGATTTTGATATGTGTAATGTGTCAACAGGTGAAGGTTACATATCTCCTGAACCGATGGTCGCTCCGCCATCTGTCAGTCTTCTCAGTTCTCAGAGTGAAGAAAATGAAACGGATGATGACAGAAGGCAGTCCAGCGATCTGCTTCGATTGAGAAATGGGGCTTTGCAAACAGGACTTGATCAGACGCTTAAACAGCTGCAGCACAAGCGAGAGGTTTGACATAAAACATGTGTTCAACTGCCCAATCTAATATGATAACTCTGTTTGTTAGTCCGGTGCTGAATTTGTTCCACTTGTTGTTTTACCGCACGAGCGGCATTTTTATGATTTTATGTTTAAACTGTCCGCCCAAATACATCAGCTAGACTCTTGAAAACTTAAAAGTAATATTCTTTTATAATTTACAAATTAGTTTATAGAAAGTAACACCACAAGGTTTGATAATATTTATTTTCAAAATTAAGGCTAATATATTTCAATGATAAAATATAATATGCCAAATTTATTGTAAATACGTATCCTTGCTGTCAAAGTAAAATAAAAATATTTATCATTCTCCAGGAATTGGATGGCCAACGGAGAACTTCAGCTCTTCGTCGAAATGTTGTGTATCCTCTGGCAGTGTTATTGTTACTTTTACTAACCGGTATCGCAGTACTGATGGTGTTACAAAATACTCTCGAGCTTTTGGTCGGATTCAAAGCTCTTCCGTTATCCACGACAGTAAGTAGAACATCTTTATTAAATACCTTCTAATGGTTTATTTACTAATTCAATTTATTTTATAAATAGACGATAGAAACATAGTTAAAAAAAAATAGTAAACGTACCAACAAAATTTACTTTAAAACATAAAAATAGTACTCATTTAAACCCACTTACGACCGCGCCAACTATGTTGACATCTGAAGCAATACCGTTGAATGTTGCTACTATTATATATCTATTATCTGAATACTATATTTTAGAGTAAATTTTAAAACAACTTTCCCCTAATTGATTAAATTTTTAAGGCAGAAACAACCGTTACCCTATTCAATGTTCATACTTCAACAAATTACA
Source organism: Himalopsyche anomala (assembly GCA_031772345.1). NCBI lineage: Eukaryota > Metazoa > Arthropoda > Insecta > Trichoptera > Rhyacophilidae > Himalopsyche > Himalopsyche anomala. The sequence continues at coordinate 16,315,318 of CM062830.1, forward strand.
TTGGGTTTGTTTTTCTTATTATAGATATTTTCTAATAAATATTTTATTCCAGCAATTTACATTGGGTATCAGCTCTCTATCCCGACTTGGGCCAGCTGGTGCAGCTTTACAAGTGGTGGTGTTGCTTTACTTGTATGCGGCGTCGTGTACGGGACTGTATGGAGGGGCCCTCGCACGAAGTCTGAGACCTCGAATTTCTAAAACTCCTCTCTCCCACCTCGTCGCCAATTGCGCTCTACTGCTCGTGCTGAGTTCTGCTCTTCCGTTACTCGCCAAAATACTAGGTGACCATATCTCTATACTTCTCCCGAAAGTTGTAATGAGACTTTAAATGGTCTAATAATGCTTGTTCAAACTGAATAAAGATAAAGTTGTGACTGCGCGCAGACTGCTTCAATTTTTTTTGAAGAATTTTTTAATAGGAATTTTATGCAAAGAAAAAACAATAAATTTATGCAAAATAAAAAACAAAAAGATAGTTCTGGGGCCCAATCCTTAATTGAAAATTGATGTCGCTTACGAGACTAATGATTTTTTCGTGGACTATGTTATTTTCCAAATCTCAAGAAAACTTTTTCAAATTTTACAAGCTTGGTTAATTTATATAAATTTATAAATTTATCTTTTTATGAGCTAGGTTTGGTCTATTTATACAAGTTTACTTGTCCACTGAAGCTGTGTGCAAGTATTGTATTAAAGCACTCTATTACCTACTACTGTCAACTGCTTTGAATGAGAGAAACAATAGAGAAAAACTCTTTTATGAAAACTAATTATAGGTATTCAGTCAATAAAAGTGTTCAATTCTTGTCAGGAAGGAAGTGTTAATAATGTGATTTAATTAGTTTAAGCCACTTCTATCTCCTATTTCAAGACTCGGGTCCGTAGATGTCTCTCCAGGTACATAATTTTCGCTGAAAGATTCGAAAATGTACCAAACCTCTCAAACGATTTTGTATGCATTTCAGGTGTGACAAATTTCGATTTACTCGGCGACTTCGGCAGCATAGAGTGGCTTGGTAATTTCAAACTGGTACTACTTTACAATCTGGTGTTTGCGGCGGCGGCGACCCTCTGCCTCGTCAACAAGTTTACGGCGACCGTGCGGCGGGAGCTCTACAATAGGTTAGTCGAGAATGTGAACATTCTGTCTGATTGTGTGACATTCCTTAACTGACGCCACTGCTATGCATCAATAATTCCGAATGCTGAATAATAACATATCAATTCGACACACAAATTTTAAAGCTATCATTTTATAAAATATCAATCATATATTTGATCTTTGATGGTATCTTTTTATTGTTGTCATCTTAAATAGCGTAATAGCAAATAATATAAAATGTCATGTGCAAGTTAGCGGAGACTAATCATGGAAATGGTTATTGGTGCCTTCAATATGCATTTTACTAAAAGCTATTTAACCCTTAGAGGAGTATGGACGTACATGTACGTCGGTAATCATATATATGCTCTAAGTATAGATTACATATATTCATTGGGAAAAAGCCACAAAATTGTCATGTTAAGAAAAGGCAGTAAATTAAAGTAAGGTCGGTATAAATCTATTCACTCCTCTAAAGGTTTAGCTTTGCGAGGAGTATCAACTTTCTTGCTGTCCTTAAGATGTATTGAATTATGAAACCGCATAGTAATCAAATCCTCGCTTAAAGATTTTTTAAGATTCAATCGTATTTAGAAATCAGTTATTTTATTCAGTTGGTGATGGCAAAATGAATTTCAGTGTTACATAATAACTGAAGTTTTATTGTACTCGATTTATAAAAAAACACATTTTTATTAAATTAAATGTAAGGTTTAAAACTGTGCATTGCTAGCCAAAATTAAACCGAGTATTTTTTTTAGTGGCAAAAAGGGTGATAGCTTTTCCTACATTATCACAGACATTTTTTGGCATTGGCACACTGAAATCAACCATATCAATAGTGATACTTTATCTAGAGTCGGGATAGTTAATTAATGTGTTTAAAAGATGCTTATGATAAAGAGAAACCAACAAAGACTATGATGAAGTTATTAATTAATTAGTGAATGGTTATTATCTTTAATTGAATATCCATTGTAGAGTTTGATTTATTGTAATTTGCGATGAACGCGGATACATTTGACGATGAATAATATTAACTGTATTGTTTAAATTATCAGGATAAAATGGGTAAAGTATGATATCAGAACTACTAAATATTTCTTTCTCAAAGGTGCCTAAATGAATTGTCATATTTTGGGTATTCCCTACCAATAAGTTTCACACACTTGGGTCTACAGCGGAACTCCGATTATTCGTTTTTCAAAGAACACTAAGAAAAATTGATGTAAAAATAAAAAATTGCTAGTCTCAGAAATTTTATTATGTCAATTCACTTTCTCATTAATTGTTTTCATTTTCTAAGCTACAGTCATAACATTCTTTATTGTGGACCTCATTTTAATGGCAAGTCGAAATATCATGATGCAAAATACTTGACAAAAATGATCACTGATGGACTTAGTGAGACTACTCAAAAGTCTATAAATAGATGCTCATTAGGCGAGTCATCAGTGGAAACACTGAATTGATATCATAACAACGAAACGACGCTCGCAGAATTGCAGTCTTTTTTTTACGATAGTGGTTGAATAGAGGCGTGTACTTTGGAGCGAGATGTTTGTCAAAAGTGATTATTCAGGATATATGTTATATTTGTGACGGTTCCATAATATTTAACATATAAACCGAGGAAAACGATAAATGCGAGATTATTTTACTTTGTTTCCATGAATGTTTGGTAGGGACTATAAAAAAATTATAATAAAAGCAGGAAAACGATAAATCGAGGTTCCGCTGTAATACTTTGTTTTGTGCACATTTTTTTTGGGTGAATAATTTGTTATTGTTCGCTCGAATCTCGGACAGAGTTAATTCATTTTATCCTTTTATATTTGTGATGATGTTGATGATCTTAAGACTATTGCAAGCTGATATTAATGCTATCGCTTCGACAGTGAGGCTGCATGAACAATCATCATTGCTGATATGTAAATAACACGAGGTGGCGGCGGTCTGTGTGTGTGTTTTTTTTACTTTATTTTAATATATACAAGACTGAAAAAAAACTTTGAATGTTGCGAGAAACATTCCGTTGATATTAAATATAGTACTTGAATGTAAAATTTGTCTGTGCGGTTTTGTTTTGATTGCATAAAGTGAAATGCGTTCAAAAGATGTTAAAATTTTGTCATTGAGAGGACATTGAAATTAAAATTAAATGTTTATTTTATTCAATTCAAATACAATATTTAATTTGTAAACACAGTGGGCTCTCAATTACTCATTTATGATTTTTAATTCCATTCCTCTAATGTTAGTTGTTTTAATTTTTACTCTCAGTAATATGTTATAGTGTATAACCATTTCATATTTTGCCATCGAGTTTTATAGTTCTGCAGAATGAGTGACATGGTTTTCTCTCTACAGAAAATTAATGTATATTCTTAAAATATTGCCACTATGCCAAAAATTTTGCTTAAAATATTGCCACATCTGTTATCTATTGTCATTCTCATTTTTTTTTTTATAGAATTATATTAATACTACACACATAAATCAGTGATTTTTGACATTGAAAAAAATATTTTTGTGAACAGGGTAATATTTGTAAATTAAATGGTAGCCTTACAATATTCTTTTTGTAGAATCAACGTAAATAGAGAGCCACATGAATGCACTGAAGATGTAGGGCCTAATTCGAAGTAATAGTTTCTATAAAATTATTTAAAAGTAATAATAAATTAGTTAATTTACACAATCAACTACGCGTTTTAAAATTCCTAAAGAATGTTTACTACATACTTGAAATAATATGTAATATTCTTCTCCAATATACCCATAGCAGATTTTTAAAAATATTTTTTTGTGTGTAGTAATTATAATCAAATTATATCGTCGATGCACATCAAATATGGTCTATGTGACTATGGGTACACATAGTCACATAGACCATATTTGATGTGCATTGACAATATGAAGAAAGCTGATTTCATAAAAAAATAACTCACTACTCTCAAAGGGTTAAGATGCGACAGATGTCAAATACAGTTATAATTATTAATTCACATTCTGTAGCATTATAGAAACGGATGGTAAAAAAGAAGTGTCGTTAGTCTAGTTTAAATTATTCCTTATTTTATAAAGACTATTATGGCCATAGACTAAAATAATGATTAAATTATTTATGTGCGTGTAGTGATAATGTTTATTTTTTTCGTCGAAGGCGCAATGACATGTAATTGTGAAGGAGTATTAAGGAAGCATTTATTTTATTTTTTTATTTTCAAAGGACTTTTCTCCTTTCTTGACTGTTCATATCGCCAAATATACATAAAATATGTCTATTTTATTATCGAAATGTTGCATCTGTTAACTCTCTCAAATTATAGTGCCTTATTTAATTTTAATCGAGAATCACGCGCCGCTTTTTTAACTGAGAGCATTTCACGTGATATCGAGACAAATATTTTTTTTAACTATCGACACAGTTTTTAAAGTAGAAACATCTTTCCAGCTTTGTTTTCAAAATTTTAGTTCTACTTAATGTGTACTTATGAATTTGTTGGAATTGTGAAACATTATATTAAATGGATACACTTATCATATTAGAATACCAATATTGCTGATTTAGTGCACAGGTATAATACCATTCTTGAAATTTCTCATGCCAAACAAAGTACATTGATAGGTAAGTTAATGTTATATCTACTAACATTCATAAATGTATTTAAAAGCTGAATTATCCTGACATTTAAAAATTAAACCCATTGTCTGCTTCAAAAATTATATAGTAAAATGTCAGATTTTTGATGGATGTGTTACTAAACAAACCAAAAATGTTAATTTGCACCATTATTATCTTTTAAATAATAACAATAACTGTAGCTCTGGCTATATTTTCAAATAAACACATTATTTAAATAGCTGCAATATTATTCTCGAATCTCCGCAAAATGTTTTGAAAGGGTCAAAATTCGATCATTTCGAATTGCACTAAACCATTTATGTTGTATCATAAATTACAAAAAACAGTAAATGTTTGACAACCCCAGTAATTCAAAAGTGACTCGGTTTAAGATGGTTCATTTGTTTAACAAAAATCGAAATATCTTCTCAAAATTCAAATATGAGTGACACAATCACATTTTCAAGAGGTGAACATATTTTTAGTAAGGTTGATTTTGCAAGTGACTTGATAATATAATACGTTGTAATTATTTATTAGCTAAGGTTTCCTGGATAAAACTAAAATAAATATATTTCTCATCTTGTTTTAAATATAGATAATATAAATTACACTCAACGTGCAAAACATCCTCAGAACTCATACGAATCAGTAAAATTACCCTGCTTTTGTTTTGGACAGCTTCAGTATGTTTGCTACATAACTCTGTTAACTGTCATTGGTTATTTGGTTTCTCAATAAAATTGTTATAAGGAATTATACTCAAAAATGACTTTTAGCGCACATTATGTAAATACAATCCTGAATTGATTGAATTGACATTTACTTAGTAAAACTCTGTTTAGCAATAGCATAGCAATGTTTGAAATAAAACTGTCACTATGTTCTTTTGAACAATGAGTTGGAAGAGACCTCTCAAAGCAAAAACTTTTTACTCTAAGTAATACAACAATAATAATGATAGAGTTTTTTTAAAGTAAAATTATACGAATATTTCCCATTACTATAATTGGGATAATTGCCGGTTCGCTAAATATTTTGAAATTTTAAATTGCATAACATAAACTCAAACGTGATTTGAAAGTCGCTCAAGATCAACTGGGGGAGAAATAATATCACAAACACAAGTGACCTGAACTATAATTTTAATCGAAAAAAATCTGATATTGAGCTTGCTAGGACTTGAACCTGGTCGTTGGTTAAAGCGACATAGACATGGTTAAAGCCAGAGTAGACTGAGGCTGATTAAAATGAATTATTTTCACAAAGTAACTGTTAAATCAATTGAAGATCGTGTCACTATTGAATTGTTAAGGCTTGCAACAATTTAAATTGAAACATTAAGATTTTTTATAGCCAAAGATGCAAGTTCCACTGCTCTGCACATGACGTGTTGACATTATTAGATTTTACATTTGTTTTTGTGATTTTTTGCTTAGTAATAAAATATTCTAAGATGTCTTGATACATACTCTTTGTATAGATAAGTATTAAATAATTTGCCTAAAATATTCATGCATCAAAAGACTATTTTGTATGTGATACTTTATTTTTCACATTGGATGTAACACAATTTGATTCTGTATGTCAACCTCGTAATCAATGGAAATAATTGAGCCCGCGAGAGGTGTAGGGAGCCAAGTGGTATTTTTGGAAAAAATAATTTAGATATTATAATATTCTACAAGTCTCAAGTATCAGTACATACACACAATTATCTCTCTAAAATAAAAATATGCAATCCACCAAAAAACCAAGTAAAGACGTGATTGTACTTAGAAGTCCTGTAGAAATGTTGTACTACTTGGCTCGCTTCATCTCTCGAGGGCTCAATTTATTTCAACCAAAGATAGTATCACAGTTCATGACAGTTGCGTCGCACAAAATTATCTTAAGTAGGTAGATACTCATGGAAAAAAATCACTGCTACCTACTATAATTTAACAGAATATTTTTTGTATAAATGAGACCAGGACTTTGTTTACTTCACAATTGAGTGTTATTTTAAGCCACGGGTTGAATTTGTTTGACTCAAAAGGGTGCACATAATTCTATCTGAAACGCATTAGTACTTACCCGTGATTTTTGAGTAGGAGGGTAGCGTTTGAGAAACTGTCGTGAAATTATTTCTTTGTGTAATATAAATGGAAACTATTTGAGTTAATTAAGTTTCATATGACACTAACAACCCTTTCTGTTATACTAGGCGCATTGAATTGAATTCACTCTAATCAGAAGCCACTGTTAAATTTGCTGCCATGTTCATATAAATTATTTAAATTTTTATTTTCAACACATTTAAATATCATTTGACAGGTTGCCCAACATATTCACATCTTAATACTATCAGTAGTTCCATCCTTCCCTTTTCTACGCTAAGTTATCTAAAAAATAGAATAAATAAGGGATAATTAAATTAATATAAATATTAAATAAATTATTGTGTTCACTTCTATTTCTGATTCTGAATTGAATCTTGTGGCGTCTCCTTAACATAAATGAAATTATTTAAATAAATCCACCCGCCTATTTTCTAATGAAAATTAAAATACTCGTGTAAGCAAAACTAGCCTGGATCTCTCCTACAACTGAATTTATACAAAAAAAAACATATAACCTAGTTACATATGTTATTCATACAGTTAAGAATATTATATTTATTATATATAATTCTGTCAAAATTATTGATGAGTGCTCATACTCGTAGATTATTATGAGATAGAGAACAGGACTGCAGAGCCGGAGTCGTAGTTTATAACATTTTGAACAAATTCATAGTCACTCCTTTTTTATTATTTTATGTTTTAATAAAATCAATAATAACTGACCAAAAATACATACCAAACTGTGAGTCTAAAACAAATGTTAGTGCAAAATTTGTAACTTCATTAATAGTTCTAAATTTTGGGCTCACAATGACAAATCAGCAAAATAAAAACTTTAAACTATGTCATTTGCACTTATAATGGTTTTACACTCGCAGTTCGATATAAAAGTATACTGAGTCTAACGCGTTTAAAAACTATTCGGCTCGGTGATTTTCTAAATTACAACTGATTAGAAATAAGATTATGCATAGAAAAGGAAATCCGCTAAAATTTTTGGTTAAAATCGATTCAGAGTCAGTAGATTTTTTAAAGAATTCATAGCCTTGATAGTAAATAGCAATGTTTCAAATTTAATTCTACAAGAAGTTTCAATTATATATCTTATTGTGACACAATTGCGAACATATTGTTTGAACGCCTTTTATGGATCCATTTAAAAATGTACACATTTTAGTGCAAGTCGTATGCTTTAATAATTTCCTTTTAATATTTTTTCTGTGTTTATTATTATAATGTGTTTGTCATTACTATTTAAAAAATAATTTCTTTATAGTGATTTTTTTTACTCCTCACAGACCTAAAAAATACTTATAATCATCAAGGCAAGCTATAATTTCATCGCATGCATTAATTTATAATAGTAACTAATTTTTTCATTTAATATTTATGTTTCAAAATTTTTAAGTGATATTTATAATATTTATTGAAATTTTCTTAAGAGTGCTGTTTATCTTAATAAAATAAATTTAATTGTTTTGTTTGCGAGAAGAAAAGATAATAATAATTGTTGAATGCTTACGAAATTGGCAAATATACTTTTAAAATAAAAATATTTTTAATTATTTCATCTCAATGAAGTTACTACTCATCTCGACATTGTTACCGTGCACGTGAAAACCTTGATAGTTTCAAAGTAAGATCTTCACGTCAATTATTTACTGTGAATCATAAAACCAAAATGTTATCTATAGATTTTTGAGACATGCAAAAAAATATTTTTTCTGTCAGGTTGAAAGCCTCACTCGGTACTTGTCTGTTGAGCTGTATACATTCTTTACTAAATAAGCACTTTTATATAATCTTCTTTACTAATCAGTTACAATTTTCACTTTGAAGCTTCCGTCCCTCATGAGAGTGGGTAAAGTGATTGTCGAACCTTCTTGGTTGATAAAAAGTTCCTATTTATCTTCGTATGGTAACGCCGAGAGATATCAAGATTCATTAAAAAACAGCCAGCAGTAAAAGGTATATTACGAGCAATGAAATATAAACTGCTTTACTTCAGCATTTAGTTTAATTTAATTGACGAAATTAATCAATTGAATTTTCTGAAGAAAAAAACCCTTCAGCTAAAATCACTGTTTATGCTTCATTTCTCAAAAAAATTATATATTCTATTTATCTTTTTTCCAATCACTTCTGTAATAAGCCATTTCTATTTTTTTTTCTTAACAAACCCATCCTCAGGTATTTTAATGGTGATGTAAAAATCTGCAGTGTAACAGACAAGTACCTCGTGCTTTTTCCTAGAAGGCAAAATAATTGAAGAGTGATATTCCAAAATGTATCATGTTCAAAATTGTAGTTTTGAAATAATCACATATCAAGAATTCTAAATTGCTTGTTTAAAAACATTTATTTTACAAGGAAATGTATCATTTTGGACCTATTATACTGGGAGTACACCAGACGTCCTGTTTTCACCAGGACAGTCTCATTTTTAGGCGGCATGTCCTGGTGTCCCCGAACATAGCTTCAAGATGCCAAAATGTCCCTGGTGGAAGAATCTAGACTAGCAGATGAGGGCGTAGGCGTGTGCGCGCAGTAAAAAATACATTACATTGTAAATACTGTATTTTAAATGAAAATTCATAATACAGTTGACGTTTACACGTAAACTTTTTGAAAAAACTACCCGACTTTCATGTCTCAAAATGTGCCATTTTTTTAAAGAAGTTTCCTGGTATGGGGTGAAAAATAAATGGTCACATTAAGTAGACAGAATGTCACTCGAGTCAATTGTCATTAATTTGGTTAATCATGAAAAAAAAAAGTCTAATTCGTCATATTATTTTTTCAAACGACAGTTAGTTTTCAAAAATGTGTATTATTTCTGCTAGCTTAGCTTCTGCTAACATTAACACTAACTTATTAACATTCTTTTTGCACACGAATGCGCAAAATATAATGAAAAATAATTTCCCCAAACCATAAATTATATAGTCATGTTGCATCTAACACCTTTGATGTACTAATTTATTCTTAACAGCTTAACGACCGCACGTTTTTTTTTATAGAATTTCACCTGGCGGCCAGACAATTTTGCGAAAAATTCGCAAAAATTGTAATTTTACTAAATTCACTATAATCTGTAAACCAATTGAGATATCTTTACCAAATTTAATTTTCTTAGCTTCCAAATACTTTGCCTATACGCATATATGAGTCCGCCGGCCAGCAACCTTTGTTTTTCAAAGACTTAAATACGCGTCGAGTGGTCGTTAAGCTGTTAAGATATACTAAACTTAGTCTGTGGATGTGTCTCAAAGCAACGAAATATGCATCACACTTAAATATACAACAAATGGGATAACAAAGTGACTGAACGCAGAATTTGTTTTTCAGTGTAAATTGGGGAAAAATATATATTTTCGATATTTAGTTAGATTTATCGAATCATTCTGTAATATATGTATGTCATAGTTTAATCTTGACTCTGTAAATAAGATTTTTTAAAAAAGTTAGACAACCAAAATTCTTTTTTGTATCGGTTATATATTTAGAGTGTAATGTGTGATGGTAGTTTTGGATTTAATCAGTATTGATAAGTCTAATAAAGAAAAGGGCATCGTTAGGTGAGTCATGTTTCAATGGTTGTAATAAATTGGTTAGATTTATAAAGTACTATTTCTGTTTAATAAGTATGTAAGAAGGTTTAAGGTTTATTCAAAAATTTAAGATTAACACAAATTTAATTAAAATTGATAACTTGGTTATTCTACAGCAGTGTTTCCCAAACTTTTGACATATGTGTACCCCTTTTATAATTTTCGAAACACCGAGTACCCCTCGTCAAAAAAACTGTATATACTTTAATAACACTCAAAATGTATAAACTGCTTGTTGCACCAGGCGCAGCCAAAGCCCGGTGCAGCGTGTACCCTCAACAATCTCTTCACGTACTGGGGAGCCACATGGCCCACTGTTGAGAAACCGTGGCCTACAGCATGACGCTGTACCTGGCCTACTGTGTTTATTGTAGACCAGAGGTTAACAAATTTTGACACATATTTCATCTCTTTGAGAAGTATCTTCAGACAAACTATTGTAAGTTATTTAGGTTATTTACGACAAGATAGTTTTGTCTGCAGATGCTTCATAAAAAGGTGAAACACGTGTCACAATTTGTTACACAACCTGTGGAATAACTATGTTATCAATTTAAATTATTTTTTTTACTAAAAATAAAATTACACAAATAAACTGCTGAGTCTATCCAAAATATTAACGCAAATCGGTTATTTCTTTATTTCTAATGCCCTCTTGAGAGAATTTTAAAAATCTGGTCGGTGGTTTTATATGAACACAATGTGAGGGAGCGATGGATGCTGCTGAAAGAGTGGGCAATTTTACTTTAGAAACATTTTTAAACAGTAATTTTATCTAATGCTAAGTACGTTTTGCATGCGGTTCGAAATCACTCTTTGTCAGAAGAAATAGTATGTGCATCAATTCCATAAAACAATGGTTTTTTCTAACAATGAAATTAGTGATCAAAGTTTGTTCAGATTTTCTTTTTTCGATAATTAATTGTTCAGAATTTAATCACTTAGAATGAAGTGATCTTCTAATTTACTGAAAAGTTGGAGACCTTCTTGAATTATTTTCGCAGTGAAGAGAACTGGAATTCCTTCCACTTCGTCATCGTTTTCTGTCAATAGTTAAAGTTAAATTAATGATATCATGATGATATCATATCCGTAAGTAATTCGTCGATATAATTTTCGCTAAAGGTATCAAACGCTTCTCCGCCAAGTTCATGTGCTAAAGTAATCATTTCAGTTGATATCGCCGATGTTTCAATGGTTTCATTGACTGTAAACACACCCAAGTAGGTGGACTTGTTTCAGCGATGGCACATGCAACATGATTTAAATTTTAAACATTCCAAAATCGTATTTTTTTCCAAATTTCAGTTGTGTTTATGATTCATTCTCTATTCTATCCAAAATACATGCTCTCGATGAAATACTTAACATTTTTATATATCGTAAAATATAGTACATTTTTTAAAAATTTGCATTTCTAAAAAACCGCATAACTTCGAAATTGCATAAAAACAAGATTGACTGTATATGTAATATTAAATTTTAGTTATCTGTTTCCATACTTCAATATTTAAATAAAAACTATTCTGGCTTTAAGAAAAGATGGTTCACACTGAGCTGTAAATTTAGAACATTAAAGTTATAAACGAGGTCTACGGGTGATGCACCTTCTCTGCTGCCATAATACAGCCTGAGTGCTATATTTATTTCATTTCAAAGAAATAAGTTGGTTTATTTATGTGTTTGTAACAAAAATCATGTGTTAAAATTGATCCTGCAGTGTTAAATATTCGTCACAGGTAGGTCCCAAAAATATCCTAAATTTGTTTTGAATGATTGATACAATACTAATTACTGTTTTATTTTATTATTGTTCAGATTTAAAACAGTGGTGGATTTTGTGTGCCAAAAAGAACCGATTCCCAGCAGAGCGAAGCTGTCTATATCGATTCCCAATGAATTCATATCAACAGAGTCCAGGAAAGATGAATAATGCATGGAGAACCTGTTTGACATGTGAAACATAAACATTAATGAAATAAGTTGTTTTATAAATACATATTTTATTCTTAGATTTAATGTGCGTATCTCATATGATCCGAATATAAGGTGAGGATATAAAAAATTCAAAACATAATGCACAGAAATTTGTTTCTTAAAAATACAGTGAGAAAAAATTATCGTTATGTCACTGATTTCATCATTTTTGGTATTGAAATGGATTCATTATATAAAAATGAATTTGATAAATTTGTTATATTACACTGCTTGTGTAATCAACAAGTGGGATATATAACCAGTGGAATAATAATGTTATCTTTTTTAGTTTACAGGGGGTCCTCGTTATCTGAGTCTCCGCAGTTACAAATGTGTAGAAAAATGCAAAATATCTTATATCTCGATTCTTTATTAAATATTTACCGTGAGTTTCCTGAGAAGTAATGATAAAATATCTACCCAGAAAATAATACGCAAAACTTCTAAATGTAAAATTAGATTTTATAAAATGGAAAAAAAATAATCCATCTTAACCACTCGCTAAGTAATTTTGGTCCCCGTTTTAAAAAAAATTGACATAAAAAATTTGAGTATCGAGAAGCCCGGAGCACAAAGCGACCTCAGACAAATTTGCGTAATATTTGCATTGCATTTATTGAGGTATCATTGAAAATTACAATAAATATCAGCTAGGTATTATTGATATTTAACGAATAGTTGAAATAAGAAGAATGTTGCATGTGAATGCACTTCACTAGGTACTCAAACGCTTAAGAGGTTTTTTTTTGTATCAATTACCCTGGAATAACGAGGACCTCCTGTATATTAAGAAATTAATTTTCACAAAGTAACGGTTCAACCGACCCTTTATTATAATATTAAAATTGAAATTAATTCTTTATGCTGCAAGTCATTTATTTTTGATCAATTATTTCTGATATTAACAAGTTTGCCTGTACTTTGTATTCGGAGTAATACAGTAATTATCTTTTATTTATGTACCTAATATAGATTTATAAGACTTTCAGTTCTAAGATTGATGTGACAGGAGTAAGAGAAAATCAAACCAGTATGTCGGATTCCTCTCCGTAAACAAGAAAATATAGTATCTTATGAATAAAATAAATTCATTCCGCATGAATATTATTTGAATGATATTATTTATCAATCTTGAAAACTATTAAATTCACTTTTAAGGTGTTCACATACTCAATAATGATTTTAGATTTGGAGAGATTGCTGCTACAAATTGAATTACATTTTCGTTTAACATAAGTATGACAAATTTTAGTTTACTAACAAGTTCCATAACTAACTAGATTTCGCTCACTATATTTTTGGTCCGTTATGTGTATTCAGCATTTCTTCAACGTAACGGATTCAACCAATATCAATTAGCACCCATTTCAAAGCATTATATCAAGAAATAAATATAAAATAGTCAATAAAATACATTTGAATATTATGTTTCATTACATAATTGAGCCGACTACTGTTTGCAAGTTCTGCTCATTACAAAATTGCTAAAAAATTAAACTTACTGCTTAGTTCACGGGTTCCCAACCTGGGGGTCGTGAGGGGTTTTCAGGGGGGTCGCCAACTTTTTTCGATTTTGGATTTGAACAACAAAATAACGAAAAAGTATAGCAAATCGAGGATTTCAAATTCCTCGGGGGGTCGCCTAGTCACATGGCTTTATAAAAAGGGGTTGCCACCCGAAAAAGGTTGGGAACCTATGGCTTAGTTATTAGATGAGATTGTATTGTAATATGGAACATTCATTAATGTTACATGTGTCAACAGGGTGAGAATCTGACAAACTTTTTTTCATTATTCTATTGAATCCTATAAGCAGAGCGAGGATTTATGCTGGTTTGGTTTTCATCAATTAGGCTATCTCGTTGTCGATTGTTATTGTTTATTTTTGTATTGTGTTGTTGAAATTGAGACTGAAGACTGAGAAATAAAATGACAGATGACGAGTGAAACACTTCATGTTATACATGTATTGAATTGTCAAATGCCGGGCAAAACCATTGAATAATATTCAGTTTACATCCTGGTGATTTTATACAATATACTACCGACCCACCGAAAGAAAACGTAGTGACGAATCTTAAGCCTGTGGAAATTTAGTAGAGCCGATTCCTAAATATTTTATTTAAATCTCATTGTTTCTTGCAATGTATCGACTTGCCATTTTATTTTTAAATTCTTCGTAAATATTTAAGTATACTGCCATTCTTTTCCCGAGTTCGACATAAAAAAATATACCATTACATCTTTGAACCAACGTTCCCTCTAAGCTGCGCACGTACGCGGCCTCGCAGCAGTTTGGAAGCCCCCGCGCACACATTCCGGGTTTGCGCGCACTACAAGACAGTTTGTCAATTAATATTTGATCGGTCCGCGCAGCCTTTGAAATTTCCGCGCATCTAACCTCTTGCCTTAGAGGAAACATTGCTTTCAACTATACCTACTTGATAAATCGTCAGGCCTTTCCCAAAAACTATAGAATGTGATGAATTTCAATAATTTTCTGAACATGATAAATGAAATTTTGCTGAGATTAAAATTACAGATCTTCTTGATTTATTTTAAGTAGACCGAAATATATTCTCTTTAAAGCATAATTCCAATTATTCTATAATCATTCTTGTTGACTAATAAATTACAGCTTATAAAAAGTTTACGTACAGTATATTGAATAATTTAATATATGTAGTGTGTCTTACTTTCTCCCAGTCGCAAATATAATTTATGTACGCGTATGTCTCGGTTAACTTTAAATACCTGAAATTGGAGTCACTAACTCTTCACAGTACCCCAACGTAATTATTATTTTTTGCAATAAATGCTTGTTAAGCTTAATTATTTCATACTAAAAATTGTACAAAAATAGGATGTTGTGCTTAGAAGCGTCACGTTCGAAGGGATTATAAAACCCATTATATTATTTTTGTGAATGTCTGCCTTGATTATGCATGAAATTCAGTTGCCTGTTGACCTCGAATTATGTTACAAATAGAGAAAAAAATGTTCAGAATTTCATAAAAATGGACTTTTACCAAAAATATTAATTTTCTATTCAGATTAGGCTCGGGAGACATTAGCGTAAAGTAATATTTATATTATAAATTGTAGTTCAATCGATAAATAAAAGCTTAAAGTTTTTAATTTGACTCAATTTCAATATTACATTTATCGTAATTGAAAAAGCTGTGAGCAAATCTGATCTCGCTAAAGATTTTCCATTTTCCCTATGTTGATCGGTTATAATATTATTTTACTTTTTAAGTGTTCAAATTATTACGCTCAATGTGCTTGTTAAGTTTTTTATGCGGAAACCAAAATGTAACACTTACTTGGACAAGATTTGGGTGAACAAATGCCCTCTGCGACTGGTGACATAATTGTTTTAGATGTAAGTCAACAAATTTATTCAGCATGCTTTTATGTTCGTATTTGTTATTTCATGATGATGATTTGTAAACACAGAAAAAAAGGATTTAGATCTTCAATGTAATGAATTGTTGATATATTTGTTATTCCTCTGTGCAACCGGTGGAATAACAAAGTTATCAATTTTATATTTTAACAGAATTTCCACCAAGTTACCGACCGAATGATGTTTTTTTTTTAAATTATTATAATATTGATTGTTTATTTTATATACATGTATATGGGATCAAGAGTTGGACCCCACCCGCCCTTTTCGAAAGGACAAATTGCGTTTGGCAGCTGAGCAGAGAACGGGCTATAAAAATTACAATGAATTTTATTTACTATAAACCTAGGAGCTAGCTTTATGCAAATGATTGTAATATTGCAATTGATATATTTACATCACTTCGGTTACGGTTTCATTACTTATTTCGCTGAATGAAAGCTTCGTAGAATTATTTATTAGCAACTTTAGTTAACATAAATTTTTACAAATACCGAAGTGCCGCTCGAAAAAAGACTTGCGAATCACGTTAATTTGTCGACCATTGAATGTTTAATGCTACATTCCATGATTGATCAATTTGACGAGGATTCACACGTATATATATGTAACATGAAGTAAACAAAAAGAATTATTTAATTCGTTGCGCTTGACCACTTTCATATCTAATAAGATAGATCGCACTCGCACAGCAGATTCAGTGAGAAAATGAAAATTTATGCTACATTCACTCTTTTTATATAAATCCTACATTACATTGGGAAGGTTAAATATTGTTTGAATATTACCAAACTACTATTTTGCACATAGAACAAATATCCCGGTAGTTGAATGAATCGACGTATGGCTAAAAATGCAGCTGTAAAAGAGATTTAAAATTTTATGTAAAATGTTTTTTCTAAACTTCTATTTATAATTTCACGATAAATAATTATTTCATTTATATTTTAAGGTCCAGTATGACCTATTGAAATGTGATAAGATGTTAAATTTCGAAAATACTTTTTTTCATTCCAAATAAAAGCATCATGAAAATTATTTTTTGTTTTTTTTTGTACGTGTCTAATCTAATATGGTTTTATTTGTTATTGTAGGACAAAAAGATTGTCTAGATTTCATTCATGTGACTTACATATCAGATTACTTATCTCAAAATCTTCCCAATTTTAAATATGAAACGATTGTGATAGAGAAAAGAAAATGGAAGGTGAGTATGACAAAACAAACTTTAATAGATAAACTGGAGAGTCCTGTCTTTAAAATAAATTTTCAGTAGAGCAAAACAGGAGATATATTGATTAGAAACTATTGAGACAGTTATTGATCGTAATAAAACAATTTTAAAAGAATGTTAATTTGTTTCTAAAATTCAAAATCATCTTGGAGACATACAATTACAAACAAATCACAGTATCTTTTCCGTTTCCGACTGTTTCATTTAAAAATGTTTGATTTTGGCTGTCCTAATCTCATATTGTGTAAAATTGGTAGATGTTTCTCTGCCTCTCTGAAATATTTCCTTAATTGGTAGATAAATCTTACTCGTGTAGTGTGTACTTTCATATACCTATTTTAGTAATGAAAGTCAACAAGGTTTTTTTTAAAGATTTACTTGTGGTTCATTTATATCATTATTCTAAATAATATGTAACAGATTGATTAAATAATATTTATTTTCATTCAGAGATGGGTAACTCTCAAAAATATGGAAGAAAACTGGAATCAATCTTCTTCACCGATAATCTGGAAGCGATGTGATTATATCGGTGGGAAGAAGTACCTGATAGGTGGGTTAATCCAATTCTTGAAATATGCTCAAGATTACTACAATATTTCTTCAACATTGAATATAAAACAATTAAGAGACTTGAGAAAAGATGCTGCACAATTTGATTCTGAAGAAGATGAAATAAACTTATTGCACATTTAAAATTTTGTTAATATTGTTACATGTATTAATCTTTTTTTGCAAAGTTTATTCAGACAGTAAGTATATTACTTTCGAGACTAAATTTTATATCAAAAGAATCCTTACACCTAGACTTTCCATAATCATGAAGCGTTAAACCGGGCCAGGAGTGGAGCTAGGGAAAAAAGAAACAACAGCTACCAAGAATTATTTATTTAAAGTACTCATGAATCTCTAAGCTAGAGCAGAAGTTAAAATTATTTTATTTATTGTACCAATCGTGCTTTTAAATGTCTTATGACCAATGTTTAAAACCGGGAGAATTCCTGTCAAACCGGGACGTATGGTAAACCTACCTATCTTTCTCAAAAACGGGATCCCGGGATTGGATGCCCTAGTCCCAAGGGCCAATACCTAGCTAGCTCATAATATCAACACAATGTAGTCATGAATACCAGGCATGTTTGGATTGGTAGTGCTCGCAGTCCGTAGTTTGGAAAACCCAGCATTAGACAAAACAAGCATTTAAAATTTCTTTGATAGCAGTACCCTGATCCATCACAAAAAGGCACCTCAAAACAAAACGACGGATGTTGGAAAATATTAAAACCCATATATATATATTATCTTGCAAATCTCATTCTTCTCAGCTCTTAATTTGGTTGAGAGTTAATGGTGCAAGTCTCGCATCTTTCCTATAGCAACATTTTCTCTTAGGTTTCTTACCGCTTGAATTATTTTGAGACTACTAGAGTTCTTACATAATGAAAGGCATATTAGTTTCAAGTTAGACTTATTAACGATCCATGTGATGCCATCAGTCAGTAGTGTGCTCAGTGTAATGGTTTAGAAACTTCGGGTGAAGACAACCAACCTCGACAGTGTTAAGAATCATACAAAAAAGATGACAAATGATCAAAGTAAAATTTGTGATGGGACCATAGTATTTAAACAATAGTTCAAGGAAAAGGATAGATAAGGTAGCGATTAAGATTATTTAGCACTATTCTTATGGGTGCTCGAATGGGACCGGAAAAAAAATGATACATGCGAAAAAACGATGAATGCAAGAACAATGGATCTGCGTTTTTATCTATTTTACATAGCAATGATTTTCAATGAATCTGAAAGCTCACCAGATTTTGACTCTCATACATAGACTAAATGATTTAACTTTTGGCTGATCAAAAGAAATCACAAATATAAACAAATTCTTTTCTAATGAGATTATATTAGGGTTTGAAAAAAATATCAAAATATTACAGTGCAGCTTTTTATTGTGTACACTCGAAGATGGGAAGATTGATAATCCCGTATAATTGTTTCATTTAAAATACGATTTGACCTAATGACTATTATATTTGGTCAGTAAAATAAGTCTAGAAACATGTCTGTCCTTTAGCCGAGTGGGCTTGAAAAAACGGCATTTTGGAGGATTTATGCTATAGGTAAATGAAACGCAGTCGTATGAAATAAACTTTTTAATTTCACTTATTGAAGTTAGATATGAAAAATATATTGTAATTAGAGGAAAAGTACATTTTTAAGACCTCGAGTAGTAACATATTAATTATAAGACATGTGGTTGTATTTTAATTCATAAAAGTATATTTGTTAGTTAGCTTTATACTGATTTCAAAATAGATCTATAAAATAATTCCAGTAAAATGGAGGGTTAAAAGTGACCGATCTGAAAAAATAAATAATTGATTTTCATTGTTATTATTATAATTTGTTATTCCATTACAGAGATTTTTTTGGTTAGGTATTTACATAATTTTTTTTTGATTTTATTCTCGGTAAATAAAATCAGCTCACAGCAAAAGGCAGTGTTAAAATGTATTTATACATGTCTCGACAGTAAAACTAAAATAAAAATGTCTTCGTAAAAATTATCACAATACAGCAAATAAACAATACAGTACACGTACATTGAAAACAATATTACGCTAAACACATCCAATGAACAAATCGATAGAACAGATTTAAACATTTGACATTTTGGATAATCCTAAAACCTGAGATAGTTTTCAATAAATATACGTAGATTTAATTAGTACTTGTCGTGCTATATTGAAGAAAGTAATTATAATGCAACAAGAAATTTTCGGGTTAAAACATGACAAGCATATTAAACTACGATGATAGTTGTACCTAATGATAGATTAGGTTAATTGTAATATTCGAGATCCATTTATTAAACCTAGTATTGACGGACAAAATTTGCAAGCGTTATTGTCTCGTATCTCGTATGTAAGTACAGATGTTACCAGAAAGGTATGTGAAAAGATGCATTCGAGATTACATACTTGGGCTATTACTTTACAAATAGTGTCAAAAAAGATATAATTCACATTGCACACATATATACATATATATATATATATATATATCCATTGAGCATTTTTTTCGATAAACTTAATAAATAAACAACTTAAAAAAATAAACAATAGTTTTGCATTTTATTTATTATTATTTCAATTACTAACGGCTTGTTGTAGTCGTTTTCAAATTTTTTCACTTTATTCAATTTAGCACTGCAAATACCAATTATAGGTATCGATTCAAGAAAGAATCTGCAGGTTTTGAGTAAACTTTAAGTCAACATTGAAATGAAAGGTCTTCAGAAGAAGACATCTTATATTACGTTGAATGACAGATTTCAACATTTCAATATTTCTACCGTATTCTACGCAAATATAATCAACTATTAACATTATCACATTTCAAATTGGTGTTTGACATGGAAATTGAGAACGGAAAGCGCAGCTACTGTCGGTTTCGTATGCGCCCTTTGGCTAAGAGATTGTCTAATGTCTGTAGTATTAGTTTTAAAGTAAATCTCGAGCGGGTTTTATAAAAAAAATATAAAAATCCCACCAATGAGTTTCACCTTTAAACCGGTGATCAATATTAATGAATACACATCTGACACTACACTAAATACGTAATATGATAATACGATAATTTATCAATTTTTAATTTGGTGATAATAATTGCTTTTGACCTTTCATTCAGCTTTGTAGAGAAACATTTACAAATGAAAAGTTATTTTATTGTATGTAGAAGTACAAATTATTGTAAATTTGGCAGACGATTATGGATCAAAGCGTTAATGGCTACTTTTAAATGACAAGGTATCCATTTTATATTCAATCTCGTTAAAAAAAGTTAAGTAAAATTATGACGCCATTTCAAAAAGCACATTAACCTTTGATAATTTATATACATACATCATATTATATTATATTATTTTACAATTCACACACGAAGCAGTCAGCTACATGAAACAATTGTAACAGAACAAATGTATTTTAGTCAGGATTCCACACTTCATAATAAAAGATGACAAGAAACAGTTCTTTTGTATAAATCAGAGTGACGTCGGTAAGATTGGTTTTGTGTTTGATTGGTGAGGTTTTTACATTTAGATTTATGATGCATATGCGACAACTTTTTATTGAAGGTTAGGATCAATTACCGAGTATTTTTTTAACAAATAATTTATACAATTGCAATTTGATAAAAATAGAGATTTGTATTAAAAAATGTGGAAGCTGTACGTAGTCATTTTTGTTTCATTATAATTTTATAATGGCTTTCGTTGAGGATTGACGGTGAACAACATTAAATTTATACAAAACGATGTCGTCAAATGAAAAAAATAAAACAAAATGGTCCCAGCGTGTTTAATTTCAATTAAATATTAGTTCAGCGGAGAAGACACACGGAGAGCGTTCGCAATTCGATAAAGCGACAGACGAGAGTTCATTCAATTCATCAGTTGGCTCGTATCCTAGCCTTAAGTACGAAAGAATCACCTCTTGCATGTAAAGTGCAAGAAAAATACAAACAATACTGTGTTAATTATATTAAAATCAAATATATTAATGATCACCGAGTATAAAAGACAGCTTATTATATTTATTTATTACGGAATTTTCGCGATAGAGAAATCATTTGAATCGAAAGACACAGCGTGATAGGTTATCAAATAATATACTGCAGCACTTAAAATCGAAAATGCTTCAAGTTTGACTAAGTTTGTCTCATTTTAATAAATTAGTAATAAAGTATTCAAATATACTAAGATGAATCAATAACTAGCCGCAATACTGGTTAACTCTCTTTAAACTATAAACTTTAAACTATATTTATGTAGATGAATGTTTAAAAGAAAATTGTCATTAAAGTGCTTCTGGGATAATATAAACATTTAAATAGGCAGCTAAATTGGAAAAAACATACAAATAAGACTTAGCATTTCCTTTAGTAATTTTTAAAAGAAAAATTGTGCTGTGGATATCTTTACTTATGCATGATTATGTAAACAAAGAAAACATCCTCAAAACTATGTTATTAATATATAACTAAGAAGATCATAAGGTATTGCAGATAATTATTGACTCGGCCGGTAATTTAAATGCCAATGATAACTCCACATTTTAATAGTATAACTTAAAACATAAATAGGCAATCGATATTAGATTTGTTCTTCTGAAACTGAAAACTGTATCAAAATTAAATAACTTAAATTGGATGCAATATAATATATTATGTCAATAAAAAAAAAAATCACAAATATTTATACAATATAGGAAAGCACCGAGTATCATTTGATTCGATCTCGTTCCCAGAAATAACATATCGCAGGTTTTATACGTCGTCGCAGAAAAGTCTATGTCAGACATCGAACAGGCTGTAGTCATTGTCGGAAACTAAAACTTCCATATCGGATCGGTAATCGGGCGGGTCTGTGATTCGACCTCCGTCGGGAAGAGTGTTTTTGAAATCAGCAAACTTGTGAGGTCTGGAGTCATCAGACGTCTGACGGGCCTCCGGGAAACTGCATACGGGCGCGTCATCCGGCACCGCTCTCTGCCTTTTGTGCGCCGACGAAATGCCGGCGCCCGGATGCACCTTTCTCCGAAGCGGCCTCTTATTCTCTAAATTATGGACTAATGGCATTTGGCTATCTGCAATATTTGGCACTACGCGGGATTCCGTACAGTCTGAACCTGTCCGCGAGTCGGATAACGACGGAGGCGCTCCGTCGTCGGCCGATTTATTCTCACTCCGAGTCCAGTCGAAGTCCGGCCGTCGGCAGTCTTTGGCTCCCGCGGACAGAGGCATAAAGAAGTCAGTCGGGGCGGGGCTTCGGTAGAGCTCCGTGGCGCTCAGCTGCCTTTTTAAATAACCTACGTCGGAGGGGTGAGCCCTCGCAGCCTTTCTGTGCTTGTCATCGAAGCCGCTCTGGCGGAATCTGGGATCTGTGTTGCCGTAGGAGGGCTCGATGCTGTGTCTCTTTTTGTCTGACACGCTGTTCTTTCTGGAGGCGGAGGGCAAATTATTCAGACTGCTGCCTTTCTGCAGAGGATGCCCTGCAATGTGTTGAGAGGCATTCGAAAAACTCTTTTTAATATTTCTGTTGATACTTCCATTTTGCAATCGTCTGTTAGCTCTCTGAGAGCTTCCTGTTCTGGGGGGAGGCGTAATATTGTGGCTGTTCTGCCTGGATACAGTGCGGCTGACATGTCTGGGTGATATGTTTCGAGGCATGCTACTGCTCTTGTTGGGTAGGTTACTCTTACTATCGCTCGTGCCGAACATCATGTTTTCATAAAAATGCGCATCACCCCCTTCCGCCCACTGATCTTGGAGGAGCAAATTCTGGCGACTCTCCGCCAGCCTGCTGCCTTGCCCCACCGAATTACTCTTTTTATGAGTCCGTTTGGTTCCCTCTTTTTGATATTGACTCGATCGCTGCTCATTATGTGTCTTAAAATGTTCATTATTATCAGCGACCTCTTCGTACGCGACGGATTCATTTGTAGGATTCAATCCAGCTGTAGCGCCGTTCGAAGAGACCGACAGCCGGCTGATCGGTCCGTCCGGGTTTTCCACGGAAGGGCCCGCGACCGGACTGCTACTTATTTTGTTCGACCTGCTCAGATTGTTATCTATGATTCGTAGATGAGTCTTTTTCTTTCCTCTTTCATTTCTGGTCGGAGTTGTTTTATCTACGACGACTCTAGTCCTGTCGCTCTTGCAAAGCTTGAGAGAGAACTTGAATGGCGGCTTATAGATGACTTGCAATCTGACCTTTTCCTTCTCGCCCTGATTCAGATTGTTTACGCTTTTAGAATTATTCTTTTCATATCTTCCCCTTGGAGGCTTCGTCGGCGGGTTGGAAGTCTTGTTGGAGTGATCTCTCTCGACCAAGCCGGCGGGGGTCGATTTAGATTTTATTATGACTGTAGGCTGAGGCGAACTCAGCAACCAGTTTTGAACTTTACCCATCGAGTCGGATTCCGCGACAACTGGAATTCCAGCAGTCACGGTTTGATCTCTGTCTTTCTGGGCAGCGCTATAATCTATGACCTCTTTTTTGCCTTTTCTCTTCGCGATGGCGATTTTATTTTTACTGATGCCCGCCTTTCTCAATTTGATGGCGACGGCTTCTATTTGACTGGTAGTCGGTTCTTTGATGTGCTTATGAAGGTCATCAGCACCCAGCGTCTGCAAAAAAATTTAAAAGAAAAGTTATAGTAAAAGTCGTCTACACATAGAAGTGTGTATTTATATAGTTTTGTTTACAGATGTAGTCAAATAGTTTTATCATTTTTTCGATAAAAGTAATTTTACTTACTCTCTTTTTGTTTTTAGCCGAGTGCTCAGGTTCTCGACTCTTCTCCTTCGTCTTGCGATGGGCTCGACTCTTGAGTGCCACTTTCTTCTTCAGGGGAACTTTTGACCTAAACATGAAAGTCGAATTTGTTATGCAAAGCGTAATAGTATCATATTATGCTTCGAAAAACTGTGTGTAAATATTTTTTAATCGTGAATATTTTTTCTGTGCATAAGTGAAACAAGATCGATTAGTAGTGTCAGAAATATGTCGGCACAGTTACCTGACTGCTGTGTGAACTATCACTCCGTCGGGACAGTGTTCTGGTAATCGAACTGTCTCCGTCGTCGAGCTGTGCATTATTGTCACGCTCTTCAGCTTTCCATCCGACTTCTTGCCCAGCAGACGAGTACTGCCCACCTGAAAATTTTATATTATCAGTATACCTTATAAGAAAAAAATAACAATTATTTATAGATATATTTTTAACTGTTTATAAAATTTTATCAGCTGCTTACTAAAGTCTGTTAGTTATTCTTTATATAAACAGGAAAAATCTTTAGTGGAGGTTTACAAGCATTAAATTAAAGATTGATAAAAGTTATTACATATGCAGGTTCTGTAACAGCTGTCGTGAATGCTTGCATGTTCGATTTGTTTAGAATTTCTCGAAAGAAGAAACTTACTTAATACATTGTGCGTATTCGAAATAGGAGTATTGATTATCATTGTAAAATAATAAAACGATTGTTACATTTAGCAGGAAACATTACTTAGGTACAATTGTACAGGGAGTTCTGAAAATTTAAATACATGTCGACAGTACAGTGCAGTACAAAACATTAAATATTTAAAGTGAGGCAGGAGCGTAATTAATAATTCACGTCTTAGTTTTATTGTTGAGAATCAAGTTTTATATTATTGTAAAAATATACCCACTGTAGTGAATTACAATAAAGATAATTACTACAAAGCAGCAAATTCAATTGATACAAAAATGTGATATAATGATGTCTAGCGCTACTTCAAAATGTCGAATTAATTTCACGCTTTAAACAACTTACGAGAATATGAAACGACACTTTCTGAGTCATCATCATTCGGTTTTCGAGAAACCTTGCACTGACAAGCACAAATAATAAAATAAATTAAACATAGAGATAGACAAGTATCCGAATGGGTCGGTAAATATCATACGCACTTAAGAGTCACACATTATGATGATTTTTCTTGAGCTAATAAAAAAGACTATGACAATAAACTAACACATTTTGGGTTATACTTTCAATAATTACAAAATATGTTTTTAATATGGACTTAGGCAGCTTTGCTATAAACACATTTGGACTTGTTTTTTTCTTTTGTTTTCAATCTCCTTTGTTCTTTGATTCTTTTAAGTCAAATGTGGCTGAAAAATTCTTATTTTATCTTACAATCTATATATATAAAACAAAGTGGGGTTATTTACACCACGTATATCTCGAGAATTACTGCAAGGATTTCAATGATATTTGATTTATAAAATTCTTATTTACCTAGAATAGCAGAATAAGCATTAAAACATCGGAAAAATATCACGGAAAAGAAATTATAAAGAAAATTAATATCTTCATACAGAATAAGATTTTTAAATGACGAACGAGCTTCAAACGATAAAATGTCGTAAGCTGGTTTCAGAAAAATCCACCAGATCGCACTGTTTTCTATATTTGTTTGTTTTTGCTTCTTTTGCATACGATTGGCTTATGAATAATTTTAAATTTAGAATATGGATTAGAATAAAAGAAATCGATGATATGAAATGAAAACGAAAGAAAATCGGATAATATTGAAATAAGGTTATGTTTATAATTATGTATGATAAATTTTTGACAACAATATTTTGCACGAACGTTGCTTTACTCTGAGATGACACTTATTGGGACATGCCAATTTTACAGACATTTTACATCGAATTCGTGTCAGTTCAAGGAATCCCGATCTCGAGGTGAATGAAGAGATAAATAACCAGGCTTTGATTTAGATCGAAGACATGTGTTACCTCATGTGAGGCATTTTGTTAATCAAGTTAGGAATGCCAACTTTAAACTAAATCGAAACTAAATCTTCAATATCCATTTAAAAAAAAAACTTTTAGGAATTTATGTCTCATGTTCATCACCGTCGCTAAAATATATACTGAAATGTGAAAAGACGAATGAAAGTACATAAAATCAGACGGTATGTAAAAAAAAAACAGTATACTTTTCATGTATATTATATTGTTATAGAATACTATCAAATCATTATTTTATTTTTGATCCCTATATACAGTCAATCCTGTTTTTATACGATTTCGAAGTAAAGCGGTTTTTTGGAAATGCATTTTTTTAAATGTACCATATTTTACGATATATAAAAATGTTAAATATTACATGGAGAGCATATATTGTTGTAATTTGGATAGAGTAGAGAGAATCATAAACACAACCGACATTTGAAAAAAAAATACGATTTCGGACTGTTTAAATCATGTTGCATCTGCCATCGCTGAATTAAGTCCACCTAATTAGATGTGTTACAGTCGATGAAACCATTGAAGCATCGGTAATATCAGCTGAAATGATTACTTTAGCACCTGAACTTGGCGAAGAAAGGTTTGATACCTTTAGCGAAAATTATATCGACGAATTACTTATAGATAAAGCTATAAGTGACGAAGATGTTCATAATTTAAATTTAATTATTGACAAAAAACCGGAAAACAATGACGAACTGAAAGAAATTCCAGTTCCTTCACTGCGAAAATAATTGAAGAAGGTATCCAACTTTTCAGTAAATAAGAAGATCATTTCTTTCTAAATGATTCAAATTCTGATCGCGCATTCAAGTTTCAACGATAACTTTAGAATATATTATATATATGGGTATAACAAACTGCATAAACAATTAATTATCAAAAAAGAAAATCTGAACAAACTCTGATCACTAATTTTATTGTTAGAAAACAACCATAGTTTTATGAAATTGATGCGCATACTATTTCTTCTGAAAAAGAGTGATTTAGAACCACATGCTTTAAAACACACATAGAATTGTCATACAGTGACTATTTTTTAATATTTTTACGCCGTGGTTTTCCCCTAATTTTCTTATACTTTGCGATTTAGTGTATATTTTAACTCGCTGTTTCAAAGTTATGCGGATTTTAAAATTTAAGTAACGCACCCCACTATTTCTATGGAAGTCAAGTTTTTTTTATGCGATTTTTTTTGCGATATTTCGTGGAACACATTTACCGCATAAAAACAGGATTGACTGTATAAACTGTTTGTATGTGTGGAACATTAAACAAAAATATATTTTTTTTCTAATGAAAGATAATCTCATAAATATAATATTGAAGATTTGGAAAATGTTGCGTTCTTTGTTATAATAAGAATTTATGTCATTTCGTAATATAAAAAATATGAAAATTTAGAATGAACTTTCGTAAAATTATAAAAAAGTATTATTTGAATAATTTTGAAAAGATCCCTGTCATTATGTTGGTGACAAGCATTGAGAACAAATTTATCCTAGACCAACACATTTCTTAGCAACAGTCTTTGTTTGACAGTTACTGTCAAACAAAAGTAGTCGTTTGTCAACATTGTGAAGATGTAATTTTATTATTTAAAATACAGTGAAATATAGAGGTATTAGCTATGCCAAGTACTTCTAAACCAATCAGTAAGAGTGCTCGGAATGGTTTTCTAAGAGTCTTTCAGTTCTGTGAACATGAAAAATCTGAAAAACAACCAATAATTCCCTTCGGGTCGACATTTCGAATCATTTCGAACTGTCAATGGCGTCGTATGCCTAAAATTTCGTGCCGCATGTCAATAGCTCAATTTGCTTGAAAACTAAACTCATTGGGACATGACAATCGCTGAAGCAATTGTTTCTGCGTCTCCAAGTCAGATACGCACATTATTTGCTATCATTTTTTTGACATGATTCCCATCGAATCCACGTGAATTGTGGAAAAAGTACAAGGATGACATGTCCGAAGACACTTTACACCGAATTCGCGTCAGTTCAGGGAATCCCGATCTCGAGGTGAATGAGGAGATACATAACCAGGCGTTGCTTTTGATCGAAGATATGTGTTACCTCATGCGCTGCATGATGCGTCGCCAGATCGAGGAATGAACGACGCTTTCAATCGAGAATCGGAACGTAAACGTGAATATGATCGAGATGCATTGAACCAATCACTTCGAACGAATGTACCACTGTTGAACCCCCAACAGAAAGTGTACGATACTTTAATGAAGGCAATTGATGAGGGAAATGGTGGCTTATTTTTCCTCCGCATTGGAAGCACTCAACCGAACTATGAAAGATCAGCGCAATGACTCAAAATGTTTTGGAGGCGCAATGATTCTACTATCTGGCGATTTTCGCCAAACACTACCAGTTATTCCAAGATCGGCCGCTGCCGATGAAATAAACGCTTGACTTAAAACATCGACTCTGTGGCGCTATGTTAAGAAACTTCAGCTTACGACAAACATGCGAGTTGCATTTCTAAACGACCATCTGCCGCAGATTCCTCCAAGCATTTGCTGACTATCTGTAACGGCCGTGTTCCTGTCGACGAATCGAATGGATTGATTTCGTTTTTGCCGAATTTTTGAAATTTCGTCTCATCGAAGGACAATCAACAAAGTGTTCCTGAATATCATTGCTAATCACAAACATCATAATTGGTTGAGTGAACGAGCAATTCTTGCAGCAAATAACAAAGATGTGGATCATTTCAACTTCACAATTCAAAATCTAATCGTTGGTCCACTGCATTCCTTTAAATCTATCGACTTTTCCACGTAAATAACATCATTTCAATGTAATTAAAATACTTTTCATTTTTAATTATGCACATTTATTGAACTTAATTCATTTTGAGTATTCATTCAAACTGAATTTAACTCATCCAATAAATTAACACAACATTTATTGATTCTGAGGCGGTACGAAGTTCGTCGGGCCAGCTAGTTTAACATAAAAATCACACTACAAAGACGATAAACCGTCATTTAAATCAGTGTTCCGCAAAGCGTGTGCCGCAGAACACTGGTGTACCGTGGTCATCAGTTGGTGTGCCGCGAAAAAAAGTCAAGGTTTTGTTAAGATAATACACCTAAAAATAGCTGAGAGCTATAAGAGTGAGGCGCTTTGTTGGGCGAGGGTCTTCGGACAAAATTGAAAGCTTTCGCGCTAAGTTGGTGTTATGGAACAGCCACGCTGTCAATGGTAGTAATGAAATGTTTCCAAATGTCATGGCTGCCGATTCAGAAAAAAAAGTGCAGG
This sequence comes from Himalopsyche anomala, assembly GCA_031772345.1. Lineage (NCBI taxonomy): Eukaryota > Metazoa > Arthropoda > Insecta > Trichoptera > Rhyacophilidae > Himalopsyche > Himalopsyche anomala. The sequence goes on from CM062830.1 coordinate 16,345,024, forward strand.
CTTTGATAGTGAAACACTTGGAGCTATTAGCAGAAAAAATGAACTGCTATTTTCCTAAGTGTGACCTGCAACCTATGGACTGGGTACGGAATCCATTCTCGGATAATATTTCCCTTGGACACTTACCGATAAACGAGCAGGAGGAATTCATGGAGTTAAAAACTGATCGGACATTAAAACTAAAATTTTCCGAAGTAGAGGTTGCACATTTTTGGCTGCATATAAAAAATGAGTATCCACTGCTTTCAAAGCGTGCTGTTGCAGTTCTATTACCATTTTCCACAACCTACTTATGCGAATTGGGATTTTCAACTCTCACTACTATTAAATCGAAAAAAAGAGAACGCCTGAGGACGATCAATGAAGAGATGAGAGCAGCCTTATCAACGATTGCTCCAAATTTTGATCGCCTGTGCTCAGTTAAACAGGCTCACATTTCTCACTAAACATCTTTTCATATTAGGTATGTTGATTTTAGTAATAAATAAATATTAAATAAACATTGCTTTTTCTTTGGTGTACCTCTAAAATTTTTTGATTTGATAGGTGTACCTTGAACACAAAAAGTTTGCGGAACACTGATTTAAATCATACTGTCAAACAAACAATTGCAGCGTGACCGGGCTGTTGTTGCATTGTGATTGGCTTAAAAGGACTTATTCAGGTATGATTTACACTATGGATTGGACTTTGGCACTTATGAAAATGGATTATTCTAAACTCAAAATAATGGACTTCGCGATGTGCATATGATATTTACTGACTCAAATATTCTCTGAAATTATAAAAACAAATATAATACATAGAATACTATAATTATTATTCTCGAATATTGGGGAATTCAAACAAATAATTTACACAATTCCGTCTTTAAAACGTGATCTTGAAGACAGAACAATTTTGATATTTTGGAGCAGTGGAAAATTTACCAATTGAATTTATGTCTAAGTTTGTCACAGCTATTTAAAAAATATTTTAACTGACTATTGCAAAATTGAAATAAATCATTTTAAAATTATATCCAAAGTCTTTGTGATGGTTTATCGACTTAAAATTCTAGGTATCAGAGCTAACGTTTATAGTGAGTTCTGATATTATGCCAATTTTTCCGCAACATCAACGAATACATTATCACGAAATTATTATCTACAATTGTTTTTTCTATCGACATGTTTGAATGCGATTTAAATTGCACTTCCTGATCAAAATATTTATCGATAATTCGTTAGCACACCTCTGGAATCAAATTCAACTTCTAACTACTATGTTATAATCTTACCAATATTCCAATGACGGCCAGAATGATGAGTGCCACAGCGTACCAGTGATCCAAAATCCACTTCTTGAAGCTGCTGAGGCTTTCCTCCGATAGTAGAAGCTTACGCAGTGTCGCTAAAGGTCCTGAAGGATCCACTTCGCGACATTTTTGGAAGACATCACAGTATCTGAATGAAAAATATCATTTTGTCATTGCATAAATGAGGAATGTGCAGGGTTTCTGTGTCGGGGTGAGAATGAATGTATGAAGATTTGAGACAAAGTATTTTTATCTCAGTCATTTTCTCATGTTTTGGTGAAATTTCTCAACATATACTTATTCAAATTTTATTTATGACTACCAATACCAGCTTTTTGCCCTGGTATATTCAATCTATTCGTTTTTAGTAAATTGTATTACTATTATATATTAAGGCGTAATGAAATGAAATAATTTGCTCCAGAGCTTACACATGTCAGATATATTACCTGCCATAGAATAGCAGTTTTAAATTTTTGCAATTTTAAGTAGAAGATTAAACACTAACCCATTGTAATCGTTACAAGGTGTTCCAGGCTTGGCAAACAAGTCGGGCACATCGTAAGGTGGATGATTCCACTGGAAGGAAGAACGACACGGATTCCCAGCTCCCGGCATCTTGCAACACAGGTCACACGCTCGGTCTGAAGCGCACTGACATGACTCCAGGCCGTAAGCGAGACATATTGAACCGGTACACTCCTATATTGAAAAAATGTTCAAATCAACATTAAGCTTTAACTCAGACTGATGACACATTTGCGTTTATGTTGCAGTTGTCATTTGGTTATGCTGTCACAGGAATCAACCATTCAGGTATCACAGTGACCGCTTGAAGCCTGCATCGATGACAAATAAACAACCGACAATCTTAGTATTAAAATGGATTTTAGGGAAAACACTGTCGTTGGACAGGATAAGGTTTTTAGCGAGTGGTCGGTGTGTCACACGCATGTATTGCACTCAGTCTCCGATAGCAACAATTTTGTAGATGATATCGACCATGCACTGTGGCAGCCATCAGAAGTGGCCCGCGTGTAGATGATGTGTTGATGTAGTTTGATTGTGTTTTGAAAATAATTATATAAAATAAGAGAAATATTTTTTCTTCTACTCGGTATGTTTATATCCTTAATTATCACATCTACAATTTGTTTCAGATAATTCTTTTTCTTAGACCATACGCGCTACCAATGTGGAATATATGGCCACCATGCAGCATTGCAGCTCCCTGCAGGATTGCTTTGCTTCCTCTCATAATAAACTAGCGTGCTTCAGTTCTGCTGGATCTATACTTTGTAAAGTACCTAAATATGGTAAGAGGCCAGAACGCTGGAATCTCACCGGTCCAAAGCAGAGGAAAGCAGGGTTGAGGATTTTATATAGAGGCAAAGTCAATATGAGAAACATCACTCACTCCCATGTAGCAGACGAATCCATCATCACAGACAGTCCGGTTCGGCTTGCTAGCACTTGCAGGACAATGAGGTCTTCTTCCGTCACAGTGGGATGAGTCTCGACAGCCGTTATCCGATCTGCATTGTTCCCCGAACCTCAGAGAACATTGAGGAGTACAGCATGGTCCCTGAAAACAAGAAAATCTCATGTTATGAACACTGCATTTTTAAATGCCAGATAAATAATATGTTTATATTTGTGGCTGTTTAATTGATTAGATAGGTGTGAAAGTATATTCAGGTAATTCCGGGAAGATAACAATTTTTTTATTAATTGCATCGGATGTTCCTGCCATTATTTTCATCGAATGGTTTCATTCCGATTTCACTTCCGGATTCATTTCCGGCGTACCCCAAGGATCAAATCTTGGCCCAATTTTATTTCTTATCTTTATTAATGATATTATAGAATTTATTCGTGGAATAAAGTATCTGCTCTTTGCTGACGATTTAAAACTGTTTTTATGTATCAGTAATGAGTCTGACTGTACTATTCTGCAACAGAATATTAATGCTATTTTGATTTGGTCTATAAAAAACAAACTCGGCTTCAACATTTCGAAATGTTTTTGTATTTCCTTTTCTCACTCAAGATTTCCCATCTTATATAACTATCATTGGCGGATCCAAGGGGGGGGCCATGGGGGCCATGGCCCCCCCCTGAGGAGATTTTTGTCTTCATTTTTCTACTTTATCAAAACTTTATTGTGAAATGGGATCTTTAATTGTTTAGTTTACAATGTTTTATAGAATACATACTTGATTATGTATTGACTACTTTTATATAGATATATTATTTTTAAATCATCTATTTTTTAATGTATTATCTTTTTATGATGTTTATTTTCGAATTGAATGGCCCCCTCCTTGGACAATTTCTGGATCCGCCAATGATAACTATGTGATATCTAATGATGCTTTAAAGCGTTTGTCTGAAGTTGTTGATCTGGGTATAAGATTTGACTCCTCTTTCACCTTTCATTCACATATAACTTCTATTGCACTGCGTGCATGCAAACTTCTTGGGTTTATTGTTAGACAAAGCAAACCATTTGAAAACCCAACTGTGTTTCGCACGCTTTATGTTTCTTTGGTCTTAACTCTTTGCGGTCCTATGTCGAGTCTGACTCGACATCGATTTTATTCCGGTGGGTCCTATGTCGAGTCTTACTCGACATTTTATTTCTACATTTTTTTTCCATTCAGATTTAAAATAATGTGATTTTTTTTTTGCGTATCGTATTTGGGACAGTATTTGGAAAGGAATGTTGATTTTTACGACCATTCACAGTGTTTCGCCTACCTACTAGAGGCACAAAGAAGAAGGGTGGGAGCGTTGCCGGGTAAAATCCTAAACAAAGGCAGTTACTCTTGACGCGCGCTCTCGCGAACATCTTTGATTACGCTTACGATATTTTTTCGTAATCATACAATATTCATAATATTTTTGTGCGAAACCCACGGATATACAAAATGCCAAAATTGTAAAAAAAAACAGTGATATAAATGAGTTTGAAAGCAGTGACGACAGTGATTATATGCGTGAACTGGATATTGAATTGCAAGAATTAGCAATAGGTAAAGAAAGTGAAGAGAATGATTGTAGTGTGGTGCAAACATCCAATAAAAAAAAGAAAAGGAACTATAGCACCGATCCCGGACCATCAAATCGCGCCCTCATCTTAGATTCTGATTCAGATGAAGAAATTAGTGTTCCTGTTCGAGCACCACGAACCTTCAGGGTATACAGCAGCAGCGAAGAATCAGATTTTCGATCAAGAACATCTCCAATTGTCAATATTAGTCCACCGTGGAAAAATGTTACCAATAATGATGATTATGATCCAGACATAATTTTTTCCGTTGGTCAAAAGTCCCCGGGTCCGCAAATTCCACTATCGTGTAGTACGCCATTACAATTTTTCGAGCTATTTTTCACAGAAGAATTAATCAAAAAACTGGCAAGCGAAACAAATAAATACGCAGCTCACATTATAGCGACAAAGGCACTGCAGAAGGAATCCATTTGGAAAAATTGGTCAGATGTTACCGAAGTTGAGATGAAGGCCTTTTTAGGAGTCATTATAAATATGGGGCTTATAGAAGTAGCTGATATGAAAGACTATTGGTCTCGAGCATTCCATTCGAGAATTCCATTTTTCGGAAAAATATTTACACGAAGTAGATTTTTGCAAATTTTCTGGTCTTTGCATTTGGAGACAAATCCACAATCTGGTCAGACTGTAAGAACCAGAATTCAGAAAGTAAACAATTATCTGACATATCTTGACGGTAAATTTAGACAACATTTTATCCCAGATATGAACATATCGGTTGATGAATCCACAGTAGGTTTCAAGGGAAGGATTTCGTTTCTCGCATACAACCCGAAGAAGCCCACAAAATGGGGTTTGCGAGTATATGTCATGGCAGATTCCAAAACGAGCTACATATATTCGTTTGTTCCATACTATGGAAAAATTACCACCGATGATCTCGTTCGACCAGATTTATCATTTACAAGCAGGATTGTTCTGCAATTATATCACAATCTACAACACTCGGTACCTGAGGCGGCTGGGTATCACATATTTACGGACCGTTTTTATACAAATTTTATCCTTGCGAATGAATTGCTGAAACAAAAGTGTTATTTGTCTGGGACAATTATGGCGAACAAGAGAGGGCTGCCAGAAAATATAAAAAAACCAAGACTGGCCAAAGGAGAACAAATTGCATTACGAAAAAAAAATATTCTTGTTTTGGCATGGCTTGACCAAAGAGTAGTCACAATGCTAAGTACATGGTCTAATTCATCCAGAACAGCTGTCACTAGATGGCCAAGAGTAGCACGGCGAGCAGTAAGGCGGGATACAAGGTCGAGTCCAACACCATTAGCTACCACGAGAAAAATTGAAGAAGTGAAGAAACCTAGTGTAATAGTAAATTACAACAAGCACATGGGAGGTGTAGATGTAGCGGATCAGTACGTTTCATCATATTGTTTCATCCGGAAAACCCTGAAATGGTGGAGAAAGCTATTTTTCTGGGGTTTCGAGGTATCTATAATCAACGCTTACATTTTGCACAAAACATGTGCCATAAAAGAAGGAAAGAAGCCAATGAAACACAAAACGTTTCGTACGGAATTATTATTGAGCCTCATTGGTGATTTTAGAGCCCCGAATAAAAAACCTAGACGAGTATCTACTACGGACAAGGAGCAACGACTAGACAATAAGCCTCATTTCATTTATGCCAATCCGGAGGGGAAACACAAAGATTGTCTAGTATGTTCCAATAGGAAAATTAGAGGTGGGAGGAAGGAGACAAACTATATTTGTGTGACATGTACCAGAAAACCCGATCTCCATTTAGGCCAATGTTTTGAGAGATACCATACATTATCCAATTATAAAATGTAAAGTATAATGCCTCTGTATACTATTTTAGTAAAATATATAATTTTGGTAAAAAATATAAGTCTTTTATTAAATAATAATTACAAAATTGAGAAAAAACAATTTATCTTAAAAATGTTTAGGGACCTACTGGACCTTTTTTTTTTTTTTTTAAGGACTGCAAAGGGTTAAGTACGCTTGAATATGGATCCATCATTTGGAGCCCATATGAATGTTCATACAAGCTGCAATTGGAGAGAGTCCATAAGAAATTTCTAAGATCTATTATTTCAAAAAATTTAAATTCTTCCCCTTTGATAATTCCTTAAAGGAATACTACCCCACCAAATTTCTTTTAGGAATGTTATCATTTCACTCTCTTGAAGCTCGAAGATCGTTTTCAAGCTTAAAGCATTTTTCTCTTCTTCTTCGGGGCCGAGTTAATAATCCTGAAATTCTCATGACTATTAATTTACATGCTCCCAATTTATTCTTACGTGGGCGAAACTATGAGCAAAAACTTTTATTTCTAAAAACTTATACCTCGTTTAGGAGGTATGAGTTACCAGTTCCTAGGGCCGTTCGATTGATCAACTCATTGCCTAGAGAAGTGGACATTTTTAGTGATAGTATTTGTGAACTGTTTGTTAAATTTTACTATTTTATTTCTTGATTTTGTATGTTGATTTTGATGTATTATGTAGTTTTATTTTATATTTTGTCTCTTTATATTTGTCAAGTACATGGCGAATATCGTTAACTGTTATGTCATGTACTATAATTTTAATTTTTAACAATAAATAAATTATTTGTTTAAATAAAGTCTTGCTGTAATTTGGCTTTGGCTAATTTAATAGTAAAAAAAATACCTGTGAGGGGCTGCAGATACTTGTTGGAGTAAGTCGGCAAGGTGTCTCTCCAGGAGGAGGGTGTCTTCTTTGCGGATAGCAACAAGGCTCGCGACAGTCTCCTTCCCATCCGCAATCGCATTCTTCTCCAGCTTCGACCACTCCATTTCCGCATAGAGATACTTGAGGCTCTGAAAGTTAGGAGGTTTAAGCAAATTTCATTAAACAAATTGATGACATCATACTAAATATATTCTATTGGTTATTGTATTTTTGCCGTGGCAGCCCCAATGTGGAGCAAATGTGAAGGCATTGCAACAGAAGTTGTTCAATGAGAACTGCTTGTAAATTGGTTGCTCAACTTCATTTTTTTCGGAAAGATAGTAGAGGATAGAAGTATAAAGTGAGGACAGGATAAGTGTTTTTTTCAAGTAAAACATCTATAATCTGTGAATCCTTCTTTTAGCACCGTTTCCGATATAACAATGATGTTGATGTTATCGGTATACTCAAAATGCTGGACAGGCTTCTTAAATAAAGTACTAAACACTGTGGGGTCAATATTACTAGCTACAGGAACAAAATTTTCAGATTAAATCTAAACGTAACAGAAATGCATTAATACCTGTGAAGCATCCTTTGCTAGACCGCGCCTTATTATTGAGAACAGGGTTGATGCTTTTGAGTGAACAAGGCGAGAAGTGATTGTTGTTCTTTTTGTCTCCGCTGGTAGCTCGGGCAAACATGATAAAGTTACCATCCTCTCCACCGGGTGTGCAAACATCAGGATCGTGCTGAATAATAAGAAGTTTCGAACTGTTTGTAGTTTTTTTTATTTTTTTATGTACAACCCCCCTATCCATATATTGCTGTGTGAAATTGGAAAGTTTAAGCAAACGCATAGTATGGCAAGTACAATCCATATTTTTGAATCACCAGACGTAGAACAGACAGAAGCTTCCTTAACCCACATTAGTGCAAAATTAACGGTGTCGCTTCGATAATGCCTGAAGAACTAGTTTTAGGTTTTGTCATTTTTCGAACATTTACTAACTCTTTAAACTTTGGATGCATAATAAATAATATTTTTAATTTTAATGTCGCTTAAAAAGCACATTCAGATGAAACGTTAACACAGTTTTTACTTCTGTTTCATTTCAATGTCTTTATTATATGACATCTAAATATGTAGATTGCTTTAAATAAAGTGCTTACCGGTGAACCAAAGTTGTGACCGATTTCGTGAGCTAATGTGACATGCGAAACTGCCGGTGGAACATGCTTCCCGTAGTTCAACAGGGTGACTATACCAGTGTTCAACGACTTCAAACTGCCTCTGTAATGCTACAAACGAAAACAAATATTCTTTAATATAGTGTTGTTATCTAGTCAAACTTTCAATTGTTGTCCAGTGGCTGTGATTAATATTTCAATAAAAAGTGTATTTTTCCAAATCAAAACATGCTTTTTTGAAAAAAAATAAAGGAAATATGATCGGTTGGTATTTATTCTAGATACTTGAAATGCAATAATGAAAGAAATCCCACATCTTTTTCTTCAACTCATATCTGGTAAATCAGCATTTCATTTTTAGTCATTTTGCAGGAGAGCAAAATGAAGTATTGTTTACTTTTAATTATTTTTATATAAAGCTTTAGTTTGTTTTTGAAAATTCAGAGTTATTAATCTTATAATTTTGTTTACCTGGAAAATGATGAAAAGAGAGTTACTGATTTTTTTTTGTGGGTGTCATTATGGACCAATGAAGGATCTAAAGAAGAATTGTTTTATGAGAACTGTGAGTTATTCAGTCTTTTAACCGTTATTTGCAGAGGGTGAGAACAGTGAATGGCGTGAGGAGAAGATTAGCACTAAATTGATTTCAAGAAATCAATTTATGAAAATTTCAGTACATGGATTTGAACATTAAAAGTTTCAAGATTTCAGCATTAATTTCCTACTTATGAAAATGTATAACATATTGATGATTTTGAGCCCTCAGAGTCTTACTATATTATAAGTATCTGAATCAAATGATTTCAGATGCTTGATTGATTGGCTGCCAATAAGACTTACGCCATTTTTTTCACATACACCTCCTGCATTTTTCAAGTCACCGGTCCACGCCAATCCCAAGGTGCCCATCTCGAAGTCTCGATACGTGAACATGTACGCCAGACAGAAACCATCATAGTCTTCCTCTGAAAAAGTATATTAAAATAGTAATTACCTCTATAACTATTCTTGATTCTTAAGAATGTCTAACTCTAACTCAACAGGTGAGGATCCCCAGTATTAGAACATTATAAATGGGCAAAAAGTCTCGGACGTACTCATACCCAGTTTTTATAAATAATTGTGTACATCTTGAAAACCAATTTTTAATAGTTTTTAAAAATAGTATTTTGAAATATCACCTGTTAAAAATTTGACATTGAAATTGAAAAAAATAAGCCATTAAATTGGATTGAATTTATTAATTGGCAAATATTATTTATGAAACCAGTTTTCTGGTCATGTCGAATGAAGTCATCATCAATGAATGTATGAAAATAGGAAGAGGATCTTTCAATATGTATACTGTTAATAATATTTAATCACATTAAATTGATAATATTTGTAAACAAACAGCTTCCAAGGTTAAATGTGTGTAATTTGACGTCATTTTAAGAGTTTTAATGTTTGAACATGTATTTAAATGATGAAATTACGCTGTTTAACAGAAGCTGATTGCCTTTCAGTTTTGGCATTCCATGACAATCAAACCTGATTGAATGAATAGCTTAATTTCTAAAATATGTTTATTTTAACTGTTAATAAGAGTAATGTATTTTTATAAAAGTATATAAAAAATGGAGGATTTTGAAAAAAGATTGAAAGATTTCAATGACTCGTAAATTTGACACAGTCAAGGGTCGATGGATTCAGCCAATTTCTGTATAATAATGTGTCACAACCTCGTTTCTGCTGTTGCCTGCAAGCAACCATATTCCAATGACAAATGTTCGTGACCAATTTCCCCTCTAAGACAAGAGGTTAGCTGTGGGGAAAATTCGAAGGCTGAGCAGGGCAATCCCACATATGTGTGGCATAATTTAGCAAACTTCGAAATGCTACATTATATTGTATGTAAAACAGTGTTTTTTTTGTTGTTTTGCTTTGCACAATTAAAATTATTATCATTTAATAATTCATACTTATATGTGTTTTCAAATAAAACCTTTTAAATGGCAGAATTCATTTTTATTTTTCCATATAAAATAAAATAAAAATCTTTTTAATTGTTTAACATGAAATATGTAGGTTAGAACCCTCAATCTTTTCAAATTTGAATCGTTCAAATTATGTCAGTCTGAATGTACATAATTTGAATGATTCAAATTTAATATTGAAATTCCACCAAATACCTTCAGTCGAAATCTTAAATTACTTCAATCTTTTCATTGCCAATTGATTTTATCACAGATTTGTCTGAAAAGTAAACAATAATACAATGATCTAATAAAAATTAAAAAAAAGAATCGTACCTGAGAAGAGTTCAAGAAACTTCTCGACGCCATAGTTATTAGGGAAGCGATACAGTGGGTCTTTCAACGCATCCATTGTGTGAACTTTGATTCTCTTGATCATAAATGTAATATTATCAGGCTTTCCATCTTGGTTGAAATCTTAAAAGGAAACAATCGATTATATGACATGTCATCTATAACAATAGCCATAATCATATTGCATATCAACTTTGTAGATTTTAGATAAGTGTACTGCATTCTCTTGTTATTAACTTATTACATGACATTTGTTCGTAAGAATATTATGAAACTTTATGACAAGAAAAAGACCCCGATCTACCGTTCTCGCATTGTTCGTTTTCCCGCATGGTTCGTTCATTTTTCATAGTCCCGACCAAACACCCATAAGAACAATGTAAAATAATCCCGCATTAACCGTTCCCCGATTTACCGTTTTCCTCGATCTATCGTTCAAATATTTTGGTCCCGTCAAAAATATTATCCCGATTGACCGTTTTCGTTGAATATTTCTCATAAATAATCTTATCTCGCATTTCGTTTCACGTTTTTTTCAGTGGAACCTCCATCTTCCGTTCTCATTATCTTCGTCTTTATGCATGGATCGTTTATTTTTTACTCGACCAAGACCACCCCACCCCGTAATAGCAATGTTAATTCCACGTTAATCATTTCTCGATTTACCGATTTCTTCGATCTATCATCTAAATATTATCGTCCCGTCCCAGTTACTAATCTATCCCGATTGACCATTTTTGTAGAATATTTTTTTCGCTCATAAATAATCTTGCATTTCATCTGGTTGCGTAAATTTTTCTAACTCAAAAGTCAAAACTAAAATACCCAAATGAAAAAAACTAGAACTCTAGTTGAGAAACTGAAAATAATTAAAGACATTGGAAAAAATTCAGGAGAAAAACGAGTCAACATAGCAAAAAGGAGTTAGTTGACCTAGAAATGTACGCGATTTTGAAAAGTGTTTGTTAAAATTTAAGTCCCAAACTGCAAATAGGCTACATAGTTTGTATTAAACAAGTTAAAAATACATTTATTTGTTCTTTTATTAATAAATAAATGAGTTTTTTGAAAATTAAACATTTTTTTGTGTTATTTGAAGATTTCCCGCATTATCGGTTTCCCGCATTATTCGTTCATTTACTACGATCCCTTGAAAAACGTAGGATCGAGGTTTCACTGTATTATCAATTTCAAGTTTTATTTTTAAAAAAATTACCTACATTTTCTAAGGGGTATTCGAATACTATTAATCCAAGTCAGTCAGGTTATGTACTAGTGACATAATAACAATAACAATAATAACAGGAATTTAATAAATTACTTTTGTAGGGGATATTTAATCATTTTTGACATTTTCGTTCCTAATTGAATGGGGAAGAGAATTGGTTTCAACAAGATGGCGCCAGATCACAATCAATTTATTAAAGGATATTTTTAACAATGTCAACTTCAATAAACTATTTTCATAGCAACAAACAGCAATCGTTGGGGAAAGTATGACAATACTTGGGTCTTCTCTATATTGGGTTTTGCCTTTCTTCCACATCTCTGTTTGCTTGACAGTAATAGCAAGAAAAGTTTAAATTCTTCCCAATATATTTCATTATGATCATAATTTCACTGACACTTGTAATTTTGCAAGAAAAGTGTATTTTTATCGACAAGATTATGAATTTATTAAAATCTCAAAATTAATTCACGTGTCACCCTGTCCAGCGGAGAAAACATTTCTCTATTCAATTCAGTTTTGAATGATATTTCAAAATTTTGTGATTGTTCACCACTCATCAGTTTTTTATATTATCTTCCCCATATTGAGGCTCCATTATAATCCTCAATTTTCAGAAGCGAAGTTTTATATTTTTTTAGCGAGTCACAAGTCATAACAAACAATTAGGTGAAAGAAAACATGGTGAATGGAATATCGCTTGCATTGATTCTTTTTACAAAACATTTTTTTTTATTACCTCCAAAATTTTCTATTCATTTTCAAAAATGCCAACCCCAATTTTTTTTATATAATCAGTGTGTCACAAAGCATGGTGATGGTAATAAAGCTTACATTTATACTGTATATACAAAATATCTTTGTATTCGTAAATTACCCCTGAATTTTTTTATTCTTTTTCAAAAATGTCACCTTCAAAGAAGTATCACAATCTCGAAGCACAAGTTAAACGGAAGAAAAAACAGTGAAAGGAATTGGTTGTGTATACGTTATCAATCTTTATTTGTCAATTATTTTTGAGATTTTCTTTCCATTTTTGACAATGCCGCAAGGGGTGGTCTGCCCCCTCCGCCTCCCTTGTTTTGCCACTGGTGACTCTGAATAAATATATTGTTTTTACATAATTAAATTACAATTGAAAACAATTAAAATTTGCTTTCACTGTATTTTAAAGCTATGCATATATCATGTTCATTGCTATCTTTTATCATATTGTGACAATTTCAATAGGTCATGTCACTCGTTTAAACACAGAGAAACAGCTATATATTTCAAAGCAATTAGATCAGGGGTCAGCAAACTACGGCTCGACGCCTGATTTCGATCCGTCCCGCATTTTAATATTGTCTTTTATACGAAACAATAAAAAACAAGTCAAATTATGTACTGTAACATGCGCTGCTTCGATATTTTTTCTGAACAAATCTTCAGTTACAATATTTTTTTGTATCTCGATGCAAGAGCAAAAGACATTTCCTTATTTCAAAATCCATTTAACTGTACAATTGAAGAGCTTCCGTCAGACTTTCAATTGGAAGTGACGAAGAGCAAAATGATAAGTAAAAAAAAAGGCTTAAAGAAATGGATCTAATCCAATACTATAAATAGCCTTCGGAAGATAAATATCGTCAATTAAAATCATATGCAGGGGAACTGATATCTGTATTTGGGATTACTTATCAATGTAAAAGAACATTTTTGAAAATGAAGTATGTAAAATCGCAATTATTAACAGATGCCCATTTACAAAGAATTTGAATGGTGAGAAGTACTAATTTTGAACTCCAGTATGATGAAATATTATCTCAGAAAAGACAATTACATTCATCGCATTAAAACAATTTTTTATTTTATTTTGTACTACTTTTAGTAACAATTGAAAAAATTGCATTAATTTTTTTTGTATTGATATTTTTTTTATTTTTGTATTACTTAAGATAAATTGTATAAATATTATGTAAATATATCACTTCCTAATAAAAGTATGTATGTCAAACCTATTTTTGTAAAAGAATTACTCATGTACATAAATATCTTCCAGTTTGGTACCTGGCCCGCTGAGCCTAAAAATTTTACAATATTTTCTAAAAAAAGTTTGCCGAACTCTGAACTAGGTAACTGAACTTTAGTTGTTTATTTTCAACTCAAAGATATTTCAGTATCAATATAAGAATATTCATAATCGATTTATATTCCTCACAAGTAGTATTAATAAATTTGGTTGTAAAAAAAATCTCACCTGTCACTTTGTAGATGGTATTGACTCTCTGGACATGCCTCGTCATCACTTCTATGCAGGCTTCCTCAGATCCAAACTTTTGGTAAAATTGGTGATCGGCTTGCAGGTACAGCATACAAGTGGTCTTCTTCGGATCGACGGTCGCTCGTTTATTTACATGGCGCAGCAAAGAATCAGTCACGTTTCCCGTAAGAGAGGAAATGACGGTAAACCCTACTGGCTTTTTGCGTATCACATTATCTACAACGTTAATCTTAGATTTTATTTCGACGTGATTCTTAGAGTTCGGTCTGGAGAAAGTGTTGCCGTCTCCGTAGCCGTCTTCGTCGTAATTATTAATGAGAATACCTCTCGTTTTATCAGTACCGTTTCTTATTCTATTTAGATTCGACGATTGGGTATTGGAATCTTCGTTCTCACTATAGTAAGGAACGTACAAGTCTATCGGCAGGCTCGGATTTCTTAAGGGAGTGGCTTCGTCCGCAACGCTGTCGTCGTAGCTCAGATCGGACAGCCTGAACACGTCTATCTCGTCGTCCGGCAGCCACCGCTTACTTCTCTCTAGTTTCTGTAAACTATCTACTTCGCTATCGATATCACTATTATATTTTACAAATGTACCCTGATTAATCATTTGATTATGCTGCGGTTCACCGGTTTGGTTACCGAGCAGTGTGTCCTTGAGCTGGGAGAGGAACAGTAAATGTGAGGAGCACGGATGGTTCCTCTGCTCCGATGGATGGATGACGTCTGAAGTTTTGTAAATAACTGAATGTATTTGGGGGTGAGTCTTTCCATATCGGTACAGCGGTTCTATGTAATAGTCTTCATTGCGAGTTGATATAGTTCCATCAAATAAACCTTCAGATGTTATGATACCGTAAACCGATGATAACTCGTCATCTGAAAGTAGAATTAGTGTTTATAAAAACTTTCATTCTTAATTATGCACGGCTATTAAGATTTTATTTTGCGATAAGAATTCTTAGGAGTAAAGGTAACCCAGGGGTTGAGAACTTGCAACCTTTATAGTGAAGGTTAGATAACCTGGTATTCGATAAAATCTCTTTTTAAATCTATAGTAACAATTTTTTTTTATGAGTTTAAATAGTTCAGGTTCCAGAATTAATGAGCCTTCAATAATATATTAGTATTTAAAAAAAAAAGTAAGTTTCTAATTAAAATCATCCTTTTATGATTATCACATTTTTTTAAGACAGTATTTTCTATGAAATATCGAAATACCGATTTTGATTTAGGTACTTGTTCAGTATTGTGATACCAATTGGCGGTACTTTTTTGCTTTATTTAATCTTTTTTTTGTAATATTTTTGATGTTTACAATACCGTATTTAATATGAAATACCAAACTACTGGTATTGATATGTTATATAAAAATATTCTTTATTACTTTTTTAATGTGACTTTATTAGGATACTTCCAAATCAATTTTGGTACGGTATTCAATATCTATTTCAACTATGTTAATATAATGTACTTATTTTTAATTTACCTTCTAATGTGCCAGAATAAACGCTTCCAGTATGAAACTCAACCGGGCCTCGAGTACCGTGAAATTCTGCTCCATCAGCAAACACAGAACTCGGATCCGGTCTCAACCGCAAATGGAACTCTCTGTAATCAGTAAAAGAATCGGTTTGCAAAACGAAGACTATTTCAATATAGATCTAGAGCTAGTGATGTATTTATATTCCATGTCACTTTTATGGTTTTAATTGTCAATTCTTCGTGGGAATGCATTATATTTATAAAAAATAAACATATTTGCTCGTATTAATTTCATAATTTTGTAAAATGACAAGGACCAGTTTCGGTCATAGCGAGTATTTTCAACCGATGAAAAATATAAAAGAGCAGAGATATTTACCGAATATTATGTGTTATTAATGAAAAAATATTATAAACAAATATTGGTATATATAATAAATATGAGAAGAAGTAATCTGAATACTATAATAAATATTTTTCAATAAAAAATAAATGACCGTTTTTGGTGCTAACGAATTGTTATAAGAGTAAAATATAAATTAAATTTCTTTCTTTATAATCATAACAAAAATATTTTCATAGGAAATAAAATAAAACGATTTTGTTGAAGCGTTCGCAGTTTGTTTTTACGATGGCAGTGAGGGTATTTTATAATGGCGAACCGGCATATTGTGTAAAAAATGTGTGAAATGGAAAATAAATTACCTGTTGTGTGCTTTGAAGCTCAACCTGAGAGGGCCCGGAGCAGGGGCGGCGGCCCCTCTTCTCGCGCGGCCCCCCCTCGCCCCCAGCGAGCCCCTCTGGTCGTAGCGAGCGGCCTCCCAGTGTCGGACGAACTCGTTCAGAGCGAAACCTAAACAATTCATCAAGTTGGATCAATTATTCACACGGACACATTATACCTACTTTTTCGTAAGAATTAATTAAGACCAAAAGGGAAATTTTTCGTTTTTTTTTTGTTTGCCGTGAAAATTATTTAATCCACCTGCCAGCAGCTGCCAGAAAATGGATGGAAAAAGGTTTACTTTGTAATTAAATGCGTTAAAAGAGCGGTTTTATTTTAATTGCAGGATACTTCATGAACACATTTTTTATAATCTGAAAACACTTGGTTAAAACACTTATCTTTAAAGATAAATATTATTATACTTTCAAGCTTTTAAATGGTCTATAAATTCTGCGCTTTACTTATTTATAATAAGGCATTTCGGATTGCCCTTACGGTCAAAAATGATTGTAACAGACGAAAATACGAACTAAAAAACTGCTTTGAAATGAAAACTGAACGACCATATTTGTTTGCTTAATGCCGTGCTCAAACTAGCCGTATTGGCCATACTGACTAGAGGAAAGTAAATGCAACTTTTTAAACACTCAAAAGAATAAATTTGAAGGTACATTAGTTATTAGTTATTGCCCAGTATAAAGACTCAAGGTACTTAATATCTTTCTTACTAAATGATTGAGTTGGCCATAAAGTATATTTTTTGAATATTTATTCCTCTACCCAGTATTTCAAGTATTTCAAACTATATGTGCGTAAGTTTAAAGATAAATATTTTATTATTTTTAAATATTTAATTTAAAGATAAGTATTTATTAAAAAAAAAACGTAAAACACCGACGACCCGACTCATTTAAAAAAATCCATGCATTTTTTAGTTAAGAATAAAAAAATATGCAAACTAGTTCATTTTTTTCTAAGAATATCACATCTATTTTTAAATCGGAGTCCGATTAATTGTCAATGTCCGGAATATCGGAAACGCGGTTTTAAATGAATTTGGATTTTATGTATTTTCGTTCTATGTATATATTTATGCTAAACGAAAGTCCAATGCCAACATTTTGTATTAACAACATATACAATGTTTTATCTACCCCCGTTATACATAAAAAAACGATGTTTAAACTAAACAAATTAAATAATATGGCCCATTGTAGTATTGAAAAGTCGGCGCGTACTGCAGTTTCGTAACATAGAAATATAACTTTTTATCGCGATTCACTGGTTTGTCGTGAGGGTGTGTGAGGAGTCAACGGTACTACTTTGCAGTATGTATCGTACTTAGAAGGTTAAAACCGACAGCTTTCATAAAGCAGAGAAAATCTAAAAAATATATAACTAAAAGTGCGGTAATCGAGCGTGCGGTGTTTTTAGACTTTTACAGGCTCAAAAACATATTTCAAAGACGTAGTAAACCGTTCACAGCAAGCTGTAATAAAATATTAAAAAGGTTGACCCATTCCCAAAGGGTTAGATTATATGTCGGACAGGGGGTGACCACATTAGAAAAAAAATGATTTCCTTTTAGTTTTATCACGGACGTGTCCATTTAACAAGTCGACTGAATAAGTAAGTGATTGTACTTTGCGATAGTCGCGATATATATTTGTACATTATTGTCAGTATATTTATCTGGTGTTATGCTGGGCTGAACAGCACGGTATCACACGTGGATGAACGAAAGTCTCTAAAATGTTCACATACATGCTCTACTATTGAGGAAAGACAGCGTTGGAAGACCGCTAGTTCACTATATGGATGATTGCGGTGGGTCAACTTCGGACTTAGCGCCAGAGAAGAGGAAGAAAATATTTGTCCGTGCTGCTTGGATCGCATTTGACGCACACGCTCGGTCATATGTAGGACATATATTATTATTATTTGATCAATTAAATAGAAACAAAATACGGATTTGGCTGTTGCACCAAAAACTGATTTTAATCTGTATGTAATTGAAACAATAAATTACTTATTAAGATAATGAATGATAATTGAAATGTAGATACATATTAAGTACAATACTCAAAGCTCACACAAAGCGATTGTCTAAAATAATATTAATCACCGATTTAATTAAAATCATGCCATAGCATTTATTTTCAGTGTATAATGTAAAAAGAAAGAAAATTATGCAGGTATTAATTTTTTGTAAACTACATACATATATTGTTCCCATGCGGGTTTAACGAATACGCAAAATGATAGTGGATACCTTTAGTAATATATTAGCAGCTAGCGGTATTGGCTATACTGTCGAATTATCAGTTTAAAGTAATACGATATTGATTTTGCAATTATTGAAAAAAACAATTTGCAATTTTGAACTATTCCCTTATTACTTTGGGATTTTTTCCCGTGAAGGTTTTGCTTGGGAAAAACTTGATATCAGATTTTTGAAACGCTGTTGCATACGTACTGTCAAATAAAGATTTGATAATAAACGTTTTCCTTAAAACTGATACAAATTCCATAACAATAGGAAAAATAGAGAATTTGGTAACGATATTTTTGTATTTATTTACTTATTTCATACATTAGTATTTGTTTGAATTTCCCTCAATATGCATTCAATATGCATTCAATATTTTTCAGTTATCGTGTTATGCCCTAACACCACCGATTTGATGTAAACAAAATGGTTAACTATATTTTTTTCCTTGCGTAGAATTAATTCATGTTAATTTATTTATAAAATGATAGTTCTGTTTAGATCTATCCTTCTATGTAAACTCTGCAAAGATAGATATAGCGACTGAATAGCGAATACTTCTCATAAAACAAACTTCTGTTAAAATACTTCATCAGAAGTTTATATGGGCGGTCTTGGCTGTATTTTTACTTATGGTAACGTTACCTATTCATAGTAAAAATCAACACCATTTAAATAATGTATTTGATCCAGATATCATTACAATTAATTGAAAAAGTAAGTGTTTTTAGTCATAATATTGAATAACCGGTTTTGTGTGGTATAAATGGTTGAAAACCGGTTCGCGGGAGCCGGTGTGAACTCACAAAAAGACGTCGAAGATTATGCACACAAATAAATAAAATTATTACAAGCACATCGCGGATCTTGTGCAGCCGCTGCAGAATACAAGTCGTAATAATAGCTAACCGGGGAGAATCTAATTTGAATAAATACGTGACCGAAGTGTCAATAGTCGCTGCATAATAATGCTATACGTATTCTTACAGTTCAGCGAGTGTGAAGATTTTACACAAGCGAGAGTTAATTTATTGAGCATCAATCATCGATTCAACAAAAGAAGACTTCACTTCCAAATATTCATTTTGCGTTTGGATAATAGCTGGCAAAAGGCCGTCATTAAAAGGCATTCGATAAATTAATGTAGACGTGTGGAAAATTTAGAAAAAAATACTAAATTTCAATAGCGTAGTAGAATTATACAAAAATAATAAATTGGAATCTCGGATGAGAACATTAAAATATTACTATTGTTACTTGTTACACAATTAAATTAAGACGATGTTGTGGGATAACGATAAAAAGGAACTAAATATTTTTTATAGTTTGAATGATTTATTGAGCGCTGCATAAATTGTAAAAATATCATAAAGAGTCTGACAAACTCTTCTTCAAGATTTTAGAGCAGTTTAAGAATCTACTGAGAACGATTAAACAATTTTAACCGTTAAATAGTTTCATAATTGTTGACACATTACAATTAACAGTCTTTTGACTAACGAAATTGTAAACTTATTGTCTTTTTTATGTCACCTCAACCTCTGTCGATTGATGTTCCATTGCAGACTTAAGTCAGAATATTTGAAAATTTGAAAATTTCATTAAGGCAAACTCTAGGAGAAAAAAAATTAAAAACCAATTGATTGATCGCTTGTTTGTTTGACGATGTAATTAAATCTTTTTGATAGCTGTGGATATTGGTTTCATAAAACCACTTCTGCAATTTTGTGGATATTTCAGATCAATTGTTTACGTTGTTGATGTTATCTGTCATCTAAGATTCAGATTGTTACGGATGACATTCGAAACCAATAACATTTATTAAATAAATTTTAATTTTATGTACTAGAAGTTTTTTTGTATTTTATTTTCATGACATATGTTTTTTAGTGATGAATATCGAGTATGGTCACCCAATATGACAGAAAAATATCTGTATCGTTATCTTTCCAATCCTTTTCCTGGGAAAATGTGAAGAAATGCCCTCCATCGCTACCTTTTATTTACACAATAAAGCCTCTCCACTTTTCCAATATGTAACAAAAATAGAAAAAAATGGATGGCATTTCATTTTGTTTTTTTATCGCAGTAAAAAAGTAAGAAACGCAGACGCGACGGCTCCTTCCCACATTCGGTAGCCATAATTCGATTGAAAAATAAAAACGAGATCCCACTTGACAGGGAGTTATTTTTTAGCCAATCATTCGATTTGCCGCGCGAACGGTTAAACACGCAGAGTGGATGGCAGATAAAAAAAAATGATCCCTAAATGTCAATTGAAAGACGAAGTAATATTATGAGACATATACATATGCAAAAAGCATTTATTATTTGATATTAAAAAGAGTTGTTGAAACACGCAAAAAAGTGATCATGAACATTTATTTATATTTACGCACAGTACTTTCTTGCGGAAACACATAGGTAGTAAATGATTTCACGAGACAATAAGATTTCTGGTTACCTTTTTATTGATTTCGTCAAATCAATTCGTTTTATTCTGAATAAAAATCGAGTACCAAGATAAATTTTATTTAAAAATAATGTTAAATGGAAATATGAGCTTGTAAATCAAAACATGAAATTTATGTCCACGATCATCAAAGAACGGTATTTTTTTTGCTTAACCTTCTTAGGCTCTTCTTGCTTTGAAGAATATTATATATTAAAATAAAATTTAACGAATAAACGTTTAGCGCTCTGTTGTCACGTTTCCAAATAATAGTTTCATTTGTTTGAATGGCATATCTATTGTATGATAGATACAATACGTTGCCGAACAAACTTTTATATTTACCTGCATAAATTAATTGAAACAGCCGATTTTCTATTTTCAAGTAATTCGAGAATAACTTTTACCTACGTGTTCATTTACTCAATGATTCTATTTGCATTAGTTAAGTGGAAATAGTAAAGTTTTACAAAGGGCATTAATTTAATAGATACGGGGCCAGACTTTAGACAGCTGAAGATTCCTTTGTCTCGGAAGTTTATTGTGTTGTACAATTTCTGAATTCAATCAGCTTGTTCATTGAATACCTAATATGGTTAATGAGAGAGACAGCTGTTTCAGGGGCTTATCAAAACTACTATAATGACAGTGTTTAGAAAAAAAAACTTAACTTATTATTGATATATATTTAATTATCATCATAAAACTATTGAATAACCTTAAAAAACTTATGTTTCCGATCAATAATTTTGTAAGAAGTATCATATTCACGATTATGTTATTCTTACACATTTTATAGTCCTTCAATTTTGTCATCATTCTTTTCTTATCCTCTTCCAATAACAAGATTGAGCGTCTGACTTATAGTCATCGTTTAACAAATTTTGTAAAGTTTCTGTATAAGAAAAATATATGCTACACAGTGCACAGTGGGAGAGTGATACGATTGTATAAAATAAACTACTATTTATACATTTTTCCAGCAGTTAAAATGCTTGCGATGAGCGAAACCGGTTCAGACATCAATAATTACAAACGTGCGCATGCACATGTAATATATATTAATTTAATCCAGGTCCGTTCCCAATGTGAAGCATACAGCCTCCTGATAGAGGTATCTTAACAGAAACTTTTCTACGAGAGCTGTTGTTACTCAGTTGCTCAACCTCTCTTTTTTTCGAAGAGAGTAAGGATATTAAGTATAGAGTAAGGACAGGAGTAGTGGTTAGCTAATCGCTCTCGATACGGTCCGTTGTTTAGGATTGGATGGGTGTGAGTTAATTTTTAGACACCAAAAACATCCATGCCTTCGAACAGAAATCTATAAATCGATTGAAAAAGTGCTGTTCGTGCTGGGAGTCGAACCCGTGAAATTCGCCACAGAAGACAACGACATTATAACCCGACTATATGACTTTATCGTTATAAAGAATTTTCACAGTTAGCACTATTTCGTATTTACGATAAATCCGACGGATAATTAAAATTGGTTTCGCCTCTTTGAAAAATATATTCAGAATTCGTTGTCGCTTACCTTGCTTCTCGCTGAATTTTTCCGCGCAAATTCATTTAAAGAAATATGCACCGATGAGGTCAAGAATGCTAATAATGGATTGATAGATATCGAACTTCAAATATTTTCGTGTCTAACGGTCGTCATGCGATTACGCCACTGTCGAATCCGCTGAACTTTAGCAGATTGAATTTTGTTCGTGTAATCGCACAATAAATGCTAACAGCCATTTTATATAACGCTTATAAACGTTACTGTGTCAAAGAAAGTCTTTGTACATAATTGGATTGAATAATACAAATACATATTAAACGCAAGTACGTACAGGTAATAGCTAGTATAGTTGTATTTATTATAATTGAAAATGCAAAGACGAACCCGTACATATAAGATTAAATCAAATGCTAGAAAATTAAAAAGAAGCTAAAAGCAATTGAAAGAGTAGGATTTTTTCATTTGATATTTCAATGAACTAAAAGTGACATAAACAAGGCTGTGGAGTCGGTAAAAAACTAACCACTTCTTTTTATTTTTTTTTGCGTTTACAAAATGCTACAAAGCTTAAAAATATATAAGAGGTCCGAACCCATTAAAAACAATTAAATCTTTCAATAAATGAATAGTATCTTGTAATATTATAAAAATCAGAAAAGAATTTTTCAACTCTTAATCGAGATATCGTTCACACCCCCAGTTCACATAGGAAGCTGTAATCTGTAAGTAGGTACACATACAGTATTAGTAAGCAAAAAATGACCTATTCATCGTATTAATAATTTAAACAATGACTGTAATTACTATGCCCTGGATTTAAGTAATGACATATTTAATATATATTTTTGTAATAATGTCCGCTTTAAATGTGGAGCATCTGAACATTTTACTTGATTTGGTTATTATTCAGTAGCCAAACATCTCTTTTGCGCAGATTTTAATGATAGAGGGGTGAAACTAGGAAATAAATAATAGTTGGCCAATCGCTTTAGTTACCTTCAGTTAGGATCGGATTGGTGGGATGGAAATGAAAACAATTTACGTATAATATATGAATGTATACACATAAATCGGTTGTAAAAGTTATTTTATGAAATTGTATGTCGGTTCGAGTCCATATAAGCCGTAACCGGTTAGAACAAATCGATGGTCTAGTTCTAATTTGATGTTTTGAGTTATATCATATTCGAATAACTCACTTATATTGCTCCACAAAACTGCAACTAGAAAAAAATACTAGTTTTATCTCGGTAGGCAGACGTTTGAATATGAAAATAAAGAAATATAAAACAATCTCTTAGTTCCACAACTCGAAATATCATTTAATGTTTCACTATAAAGATGAGACAAATAATAATTATTACTTTTTAACTCAGTTTAGATGTGTCAAAACTTTGGTCAGCCTCATCGCCCATATCTCAAAACTACCAATTTCTAGTTGTAGCACTATGGAACTAAGCCATCGAAATGCACAACATCGGCCAAAACTCGGCTATAGAATGCGAAGATAATAAAATAATAAAATAAAAAGCATTCGGTTTTGAATTTGATATATGTATTTATTAAATGAACGAGCTATCCTTGTGTGACTAAGTGCCAAGGCCGCATGTAGAGTGGTTTAGAGTTGGCAAGTGATAAAAAATATGGAAATTATGCCTCCCAAAAAATGTATAAATCTGCCTACGGCTTTACTCAACTTTTCCGCGACACACCAGTTTACTCCAAGATTTTTCAAACCTTACAATGTTTAGAAATTTTACTTGCTAACCGCCTCATTCTCCCGAGCGTCATCTGAGGGTAAAAAAACTTTTTTTAATACTGTACTATTCGAATCACTGTATTTAGTCAAAAAGTTATATAAATTAGGAAGGGCCACATATTTTTTTTTCGAATAACGTTTATCGTTAAGTTACAAATTGCATAATTCAATTATTGTTTGTTGATATTTAAAAAAAATAGATATTGGCCTAATATTAAAAAAACGATGAAAAACTCTTCTTTTTATACAGTTATTATGAATCAATGATGAGACCATTATTTGCTTTTGTAAAGAAAACTTTGATTTTCCGACGAGTTTCCGGAACGATTTTTGCATACGACTTACTTGTGTTAAATTTAAAATCCAGGGAAGAAGTATATAGCAACATAAAGTGGATGACGTTTTGTAAGACGAAGTGGTACGAAACTATTGATTATATACAAAAAATCATATTTCAGACGCAGATTGTGTTTCTGAATTCATTCCGCCGAATGATATAACGAAATCAATATGAACGCCAAACCAAAACGCTGTGAAATTAGAAACTGATCTGAAGCGTGCACACTTCACCACCGCTCTACTCTCTGGCCACTCAGGACACTTACATTTGCGGAGCATATGTTTGAGATGCACGCTGTACGCGACGCAAAACTTTGTCACCGAGACCGTTCGATTAACTAGTTTTGCTCATCCTCTCTTATTTAAGAGAAAATAAAGATGTTACCAAGGGAGAACTAGTAATTATCTTATTATATTAAATAAAGTCCGATTATGAAACACGTCAAATTGTCATATTCAATTATACGATGAGATCCATTGGTACATTTGAAAGAAATATGTAATAAAAGATACGATACAACAATACGGTATTATTGTCATGTTGTTGAGTTTCGTTTTTGTTTTCCAGTAGATAGCATTTCCATTGCACGATACGAATAATGGTGTGAATACATCACGTCGATACAATTTCGCATTTTTAATGTGCTTCGAGCAGCCAGGAATTGGATACTGGAGCGTTCCAAATAACATAAATACTTGGCAGCCCCGCCTGACGCACTTTCCCCGAAAATTCAAAGAGGCTTTGAACATTTTCCGATGTCGGATGCGCCGATGTGAGCCATTAGCAATAATTACGAGCCGTATTTTAGAAACGGGGTCGAGAGAAGAATAAAAGAAAAAAAATGTAGTGTGCGGGGGAGAAGCGGTCCGCCCAAACGCACGAACATGGCAGGAACCGAATTGACAAAATAGCCGAGATAAAAATGTAAGAATCGATAGGCCAATTATATTGCGGCGTAAGTTGGTGTCGTATTTTTTCAATGCTGCTGCGGTAAATTTCAAAGGGGGAAAAATGTGTGCACGCCAACAATTAAATAGTCAAAAAACAGAAACAGATCCCCATTTTTTTCTTGTTATCTTCCAAAAACATTGCTTTTATTTAAAATTATTATATTTTTTAATGAACTCCAAAAATAGAAGATTTTTAACTTTGAAGCCAATTTTTGAACATGATGTATTTAAAAAATCAATTTTTGCTACAAACTAATAGCACGTGGAACGGTATTTAACGAGGACATCAATCGACGATTGTTAGTCAATCGTTCAACTTTCCATTTAGCAAAAAGTTCGTCCAAAAGTAAAAAATAAGCAGACGTTAGTTAATAGTTTATTATAATTTAGAAATGTTTCATACGGACTGTTTTCTAGACTGAGTAGGGCCAGGAATGAATGAAAATACTACATATGTACATACATGCAAGCCTTATGTATAATTTCTATTTACCAATTAATAAATGGATGCCAATGTCTTTTCAGCGATTGGAACCATTGATCACATTATGGGAGGCTAAGTGCAATACAACTCGGCCATACGGGTTGATGTAATATGCAGTGGCGGATTAAGCACTTAAGAGGCCCCAGGTGCAATCTCAAATTTGGAGGCCCTGTTTTTAGAATAATATAAAAGTGCTGCAAAACTCTTCGTATAATAATAATTAATATTGAAAATTAAAATCAAAATTTAATGGTTTATATAATATATGCTATTTTTGAGGCCCCTGAGATTTGGAGGCCCCAAGCGCGCGCCTCTTGCGCTTATGGGATAATCCGCCACTGATAATATGTAATAATATTATACAAGCTAGGTATATACAAAATATAAATTACAATTCAGTAATCGTTAATAGTTTCAAGTGAGGCGATTTTTCGAGAGGCGTGTGTTAACTAACACGTGTAACACATATAATTGTGTATAACAAGGCTATTAAATGGCAAAATGTCTTTAAGGTAAATTATCACATGGCAATCACCGAGTAAATTTTAAAATTTGGTCTAATTTTAGTATTTAATTCGAAGATTTACGTCGATTTTACAACGGTAAATAACTACGTACTTAGAGTTAGTTCTTGACGATAATTATGGTCGACGAGAAGGCCGCAAACAATATTATAATTTAGCTTCATCCTAATTACATATACCGATGTTATACAATATTATAATTTAAAACAACTATTTTTATTGACATCCGACTAATCAAAGTGTTGCACAATAACAAAATATGCTTATACTTTTATGTTAAATAATGTACGACGTACCCACTGACTTGAAGGTTATATTTATGTATACAGAATAATTTACTTTATAATCGGTGTTAATTTTTAAATATTTTTAAAAACTTATGTCTATTTAAAGCTCGGTATGTATTGGTAAATTCTCATTTACAATACACCGGAATCCGGATCTATTCTTCTAGCACTCATCGTTGTCTCATATGCGTAGGTCCCGGCAAAACATCCATTGGAACAATCTCAAATAATTCCGCATTTATCGTTTTCCTCGATTTTTCGGTTAAATATTACGATCCCACTCACAAATATTACCCCGATCGGTCGTTTTGGTGGAACATTTATCGTCCCGTTCAAAAGTGCAGAGTTCAGTCGTCAATGCGAGCTTGTTAGTGCTCACTTTTTGTCTCGTATTTCGCATCATAAATTATTCTGACTGGCAACTAAAATGTTCCTCATGGAAAAAGTTAAAACTCTACCTGAGATACTAAAAATAATTTAAGAAGTTGAAAAAATCCACGAGTAAAGCAAGCTGACATATGAATTGAATATTATGATTCTCTTATACAATAAAAACAAAGTTTTTAATTTTTATCATTTAAGAATTTCCCGCAATTATTGTTTTCCTGCATTTATCGGTTTTTACGATTCAATGAACAGCTAAGAATCAGGGTTTCACTGTAGCAGATTTTTCATTCTAAAATAATGCAAGAGAAAATGGCGAATCGCAGTAGCTCCTTAGGCAACCTGAGATGTGGGAACTGTGCAGAAGCAGACATTCTTGAGTCTGAGAAAAATGCTGAGCCGGCCAAGAAATCGTTCCGAAATATTCGAGATGGAAAACATGAAACCCCCGAATAAAAATCGTGTCGAATTTTTTCAAAACCAACATTTATATAATAATATGACTCTGTCGAAGATTAAAAGATGTCAGAAATATTGAAGCTTTAAATCTTTCTTAATGATTTAATAAAACTTTGAATAAGTTCGGAAAAAATAATTTAAAAGTTCAAAAGTATCATATTATTTAGCTTATATTTCTTTCACTTATATTTATCCGCTTACTTCTTAGAATTTGTTCATTGGAAAATAAATAATCGTAACGAAGTTATTTCACTTTAACAGCAGAGCTAGATCTATTAGATATTATTTTTTTTCCATTTACGTTCACATTTAGATCATTAATAACGATGACATTGCGCACGATCCTAATCATACATTTTGCCAACTGATATTTTATCTATTCAAGTCGATACTTTTTTTACGGCGCCACCGTTACTTCCAATCATACAATAATATCTAAATGAGAAAACTTGGGAAAGGTCCCGATAAAAAGCGATAGGTTTTCGGTTATAATTTCTGACATCATTGACTATAATGCCAATTAAGATAAGACGTGTTCCCAAAGCTAGATGGTCGAAAGAACTTAAATGGAAACGGAACTTAACGATAAATAATATCGACGTGATTGAGTTTTATCAGTTTTATCGCGGACCGAAGACAAAGATCAGTGGAATGCGTTAAGGCATAAGGTATTTTTGATCGGTCCTATGGCGCAGCGGTTAGCGTTGTGGACTTTCGTGCCGGATCTCACGGGTTCGAGTCCCAGTACGAAGAGCATTTTTTCGATCGATTTATCGATTTCCGTTCAAATTTGTTGCTATGTATAAAAATTCCCTCCCACCCTTTCCGTTAACCACTAGTCCTGTCCTAGCCCTATCCTTCTATCCCTAATACTCTTTTTAATAAAAGAGAGGTTGGCTTAATTAAGGGGGGGCTGATACCGTGACTTATCATTAGGGCATCCAATCCCGGGATTCGGGATCCCGTTCAATTTTCTGATCCCGAAATCCCGGGATTGACATGGTTGCGATCTCGGGATTTCGGGATTGAGAAATTTTGAGTAAATCCCGAAAAGTGAGACGAAATTGGCAAATTGTGGAAAAAACGAGGTTTTGTGACAATCCTGTGAAAAAGTTTACCAAATCGGCGATTTCAAATTCCTCGGTGAGCTAAAAAAAAACAAGGTGTGCAGATAATCTGAGGAAAAAGTATAGGGAATTGAGGATTTAAAATTCCGCAGTGGACTAATCCCAATCCCGGGATTGGATACCCTACTTATCATGTCCAGTCGCTATATGTTTTAGAGTGTCATTAATGAGATTAATTAACTCACTCCTGAACAACATATTTAATTTCGTTTTATTCAAAGTCAATTTTAAGTCAAAATATTGAGGTTTTGAATCGAATATTAAAAAAAAATTCAACTCAATATTTGAAACCGGGTTACCAAATTGATAAAAAAAACCGGGCTTCGAGTATCGCAAATATAACTAAAAAATCTATTTTTGAAAACCGGTAATCCCTAGTGAATAAAAAAACGACTTGTATGGTTTGTATAGCCATTCAAGTCGTGAACGAATTAAGAAATATTTCCGTACAATCGCAAATATACTAATTCCACAATGTTTACACGAGCAACTTACAGTTATTTTATTTCACAAGGAATGCAAAAAACCATTACGTGTGTTTCACGCGTGCCTTTTCATGGTTATGCCTTAAAAACAGACACAAGTGGATATAAACTTAGCATATTATAAGATGCGTACACGAAAAAGTTTTTTCATCAAATATGAATGTACCATTTTATTTTTACATTTTTATATAATGATTACGTGAAGAAATTAACGGTCGTTTGTTGTGACCTTAGGCATTGTAATTATTTTCACAAGATTACATAGCATATCTGGAATCTAGAACACTCACGAATTTTCTTTAATAATTATAATTCTGTGTAATATATGTTATGTTCTTTTACTTTAAGTAAACCAACGATTGATAGATTAACACACTTCGAAATGCCTACCAACGAAGGTAGGCGTGGGCTGCAGGTGGCTCGAAGGGGATCGCGCAAGCCCCTTGTTAAACCAAAAAAAAAACAATATTCTTAGATCGAATCAGTACCAAACTGTTATTTCTGTCATCAATTTTATATTATCTACGACGATTTAAGTATAAGGTTTGAAACATGGAATTGTATCGAAAAGATTAGTGAATATTTCTGCGTCAATCTTAAAACCATTCACTCCAGCAATCTGAGGTTATTATTTAATGATAAATTGCGTTTTGTTATATAATATACACATTAAGTAACATTCGATTAGTTTAATAATATTTGCGTGTAAACTAGTATAAAAAAAAACGCCCTTCCCGGCACACCGCCAATAGCTCTGAGATAAAGCGAGTCTCTTGTTAAAATATTAGCAGCAAATAAGGTTATAAAATTCTTCTTTACACATCACGCAATAACAATAACCGTATGTAATTTTATTATAACTGTTGTCTACTCCAAAATAGTTACTGGGCAATTATTATTAACATTTTAAAATGAGGCACCAAGCAAAACAAATTGAAAAAAAAATCTCAATGATTCCTTTGCACACATGCATCAGTGATAATTACATCGTCGACAGTTTCCGTAACATGCGATAATAAATAGGTAAGAGAATATCACGTATTATTATGCTGCTTACGAAGCCCAGTGACGTCCTTAGGCGAAGTGTTGCTCTTACGTGTGTGTGGTTTCATAATGCACACCTTACCATTCATTACATAGTATTACGAGTGTATTTAAAAAATAATTCATTAGTGTGAATTTTTTTGAAAAAATCATTTTCTTCGAGAAGGAAAATTTTATTTTTTTATAATTCGATTACCACTGCCATGACAGAAACATATAAATATGCAAAATTAATTATATTAAGTCAAAATGTTAATTAATTAATTAAAATTAATTTGCCATTCATTAAATTAATTAATGACAAAATGTGCATTCTAAGTAGAATTTTTTTTTACATTTATTTAATAGAAAACTGTTTTACTATGAAATACTGTAGTTATCTTATTTAGAGTTTATTGTATGATAATAAAAACACGTTGTACGTACATATTTACAAGATGGCAACACCGGAGATTTTCAAAAGTTATAGTTATAGACTATAGTTACAGCTATCAAATCTGATTTAAATATTGATTACTAAAGACTGTGAATGTAATTTTATCAATAATAATTTCCGCAGATATTTTTTTTAAAAAGACTTTTTTGTCAATATTTTCAAAAAAAATATATATTATTTAGAAACAAAAAAAGGTTACATAAAGCTTGTCAATGTGTTAAATTTAATTTTTCGTTCTAACGTGTACTAATGAATTATCTATGGTTATATTTTTTTGCTTATATGACTAACTAATGTGTATTTATGGAATCTTAGACATTGAATGATTTGTTATTTCAAGCTAACCTTCCTATGAGGATGCCACTGTGGTATCGCGGTATCGCTTTGGATGTCGACATATACTGCGTGGACGTGAGCGAGTTCAGACGAGTACTATTTATTATGTATCAAAGTATTTTGTCGGAGTTAATCGGTTTAATTTTTGCCAGTTCATATTGTTTAATGTGTTTATATCGTTTTTCACATTGCAAAAGCAATACATTTATTTGTATATTTATTAATTTATTTGACAACTCTCTGAATCCGCTGTCTAAGTACTGACTAACTTGCCTACCGTCAAAGGACGCCACTGCTGAAGCCGTACCAATAGCTAGCAGTAAACCCCTCGGCCTACATCATAGGTTAATATCAAAGCCTCACATATTATGTATACATACTACACACCCGCGTAAAACATATGTAACTACTTGACAAAATAATAATTAGGTACTTTGTACTAACAATAAAAAAACATCCAATATTGCACACGTTCAATTCTTTTGTTAAGGTTTAAAAATTTCTGAGTATGTATGTTAGGTATATAATGGTTATTTCAAAATAATATTGCTTCGAAAACCGCCATTTTCTGGAATTTAAGAACTATTGAGTACTTTGTCTTTAGTATGGAAGAGTTTTAGTGTTGGTAAAAAAGCAAAAGTATTTTAGGCTTATTATTTACTTAAAAATAACTCAGCCAAATTTGTGTATCGGGCTAACGATAAAATAATATTACTCGTTGAATAGTTTCAAGTTTTCAAACTATATCGTCTCACAACTAGAGTTTTGGAATAAATATTTTTCCAATAACACATTTCTAAATATGTATTATATACACACTAGAGGTCTGCACGGGCCCGGGCGGGTAAGCGTAATTGAGATTCGGACTCGGGCCGGGCCCGGGTAAGGAATTTATTTCTTCAGAAAAATATTTCAGACTATGTTCGTTTCATAAGTCAGCCATGATGATTTTAATTGTCCCTGTAATTCCTGTAGTTCCTGTAATAAATTGTAACCTGTTCTATAGAGAATCGTAAATTGTTGTAAATTTGTAAAAAACTGGTTTTTCGGGATGAAGAGTATAAATTTGGGCTTCGAGTTGGGTTTGGGTAACAATTGTGGTATTAGACTCGGGCCCGGGCCGGATCGGGCCTGAGTATTTCGGGTTCGGACCGGGTAATTTTGTAAAATTTCGGCCCGTGTCGACCTCTAATACACACACATGTCAATAAAAAACACGTTTTATTCCAATATAAAGCAGAATCTTAACAGAAGTTGTTTTTACGAAGATCCTAAGCCATTTTGATGCAATCTTATATAACGTTTATACTGTTAATAGGTTTAGATATTGCAATACCGAACGAAAACATTAATGCTGGTATTTCATATTAAATATCTGTATTACAAAAAAGTTTAATTAAGTCAAAAAAATAAGACTAATTGGCATATCAATACAAACAAAACAAAATTGGTATTTCGATATTTCAGATAAAATACCGTCCTTAAAAAATATATCATAACCATAAACGGATGATTTTCTTGAATAATGGTTTCTTAAAATAATAATACACCATTTAAAAGAGTACTTAAATCTGGAACCTGTTATATGATATTATACCGTAAAAGTAGTCTAGATTTAGTAGACAATTTATTCACATCTTCAAAGATTTACATGCCAGCAAGTGGTATAAGCACATTAAACACCATGAACAATATTAAGAATACAATAAAATAAAATAGTAAATAAATGTTTTCTCGCTTCACACAAGACCGATTGCAGAATCAACAACGAAAAATTCCCAGTTCTCGTGATATATTGACTGTAATCCTATGCAATCTTTGCATGAATGGAAGTGATTTGAGTATTGAACTAATATTAATTGAAACTATGATTTAGTTCGTATGTATTCATTTATTCGTAATCTATGTGGAAAAAAAATCGAATTTAATAACACAAAACACATCACGAGATTTTAAGAAAATCCACAAATTTCAGCGAAAATTGTCGTCATTATTTAAAATTGAGTCATTTATTTTCTGCGAACGCGGAAACTTCGACGGCGCATATTAATCAACGTTACCAGGTATTTCAATAAATTCTACCCAGAATTTAATTAACGGATTAAAGGAAAACAATTTGACCTGATATCTAAAATAATATATCGGCGGAGGGCAAACGGGTCGGATATGCAAATAGTCTTTTGTATGGGGGCGTACGTATATCTCGCTCCCGGCGAACAATATTGGCATTGTGCTCTGTTAATCCAAAATTGATGCCATAGAATTTGGAGAAATTGTTCTAAAATAATAATATGTAGCCGTTAAATAATGTGAAATCCTTGCAAATATTATCTACATTCTACGCAACGCTGCCGATTGAAAATAATACCATTAATATTAAAACAGTGTATCGCCGCGGGAAAAATAGTTTTTGAATGTGAGATAAGGGTAAGAGAATATGTATGTAAAATATTTACACAATGGAAACGGACAAAAGGTGCCAGGAAATTTTAATGGAAAATTTCGCCGTTATATAGTACACCCAAATGTATGTGTTTTATGTTTGGAGTTGTTTCCCGAATCCAAGTACCGCCATTACTGCCAAGTAGCAAAAGAGGGGGGCGGAAAAAATAGCACATATTATTTATACGGTACAACTACATATCGTCGTTTTAAAACCAGAAGTCATTAAATGACAAAATATTGTTTCTAAGATCATCGACTTTAAAATTTCAACTACATTTATCAGTTAGTCCAAACTGAAATAATAACCAAGTATTTTGCCTTGTATAAACTGAATGTATCCAAAAAGTCTCACAAATACTTGTTCTCTCGATTCCAGAGAATTTATCGATATTAAGTTACCCCACTTAGTGACTTCTTGCAAACATCATGTAGCAAAAAATGGATTGAGTGACTAATTAAAAGTGGTAATTAATTAAGCTTCCTAAAATGTGTTTTAGACATAATGACTTATTTACTGGGTCAAGAATAACAAAATAGTGGATTATGACATCTAACTCAGTTTTGACCAACATAATATAATATATATATAAGCAAATCTGCTATAAGACAGACCGTGTTGTATCGAAATCATGTTCAGTGAAATCTGTAAGTCGTACAAATCAGGAAAATGCGTTCCGTGACATAAAATAATTGAAGATATCGAATGTAAAATGTACCTCCCCGTTTTATAGAATTTACTGGCTCAAGGCTACAAATATGTATCGAGTTCCGCAGAAAAGACATGCCAATGAAAGAGGTTTCTGAAAAATAATTACTTGGTAAGATATATGCTCATAATTTCTAGTAGTAAACATTTCTGTGCCAACACAAATAACCTGAATGTAAAGTTACATCAACAAGGTATTATTAAATATATACTATATGTAAAAATATCAAGATCAAAAGAAAAATAAAACAGAGAGCAATGAAATAATAAATTACGAGGATGATTAGAATTTTTCGAAATCAATAAATATCTAACTAGTTTAGTAAAAATAGAATATTCCTTTGTACTTCATTCCACTTTATTTAATATGTCAGGACCGGTTTCGCTCATTATGAGCATCTTCAACTGATAAGAAATATAATTTCTAAATTTATTAATCTGAGATGACTTTTTAATTATATGTTAGATGTGTTAAACATTTTAATTTTGTGTTATTTTAGAATCACTTTTAATGCAATTGGTAATTTCTTTTCAATGCCAATTGTTGTTTATAACTGTTCATTTTTGTATAAATAGCATTGTTAAATTATATTTCTTATCAGTTGACGATGCTCGTAATGAGCGAAACCGGTCCTGACATATTAAATAAAGTGGAATGAAGTACAAAGGAATATTGTGTTTTTACTAATATAATGCCTTTCCACCAAGTATTGACAGTGAACACCCTAAAAGTGATACCACTAATTATCAATTATTAGTTAATAACATTTTACAAGACGAGTTGGTTCTGTAAAATGTGTTTGCAATATAAATTTCTAAACAAGTAGTTCTTATTGTTTTTGTTTGTTTGTATTTTAAATTTATAACCCTCACAGCGTACAATAAAAAAGTCTTACTCTCATGTTAATTATTTATGTAGCACTATAGAAATATAAAAAATCTACTTAGTAATTCAAACTAATCTTTTTAAAATAAAAAAAAACGATATTTGGCAATAAACTTCATATTTGGAAGTGTCGATGCTTATTGTTAAATATTTTCACAGCATGCCGCTTGTGAACATTAATTAAACAAGGATTACATGGCAACTAAAAAAATATCAAAACTGGGAATGCAATTAACAAAAAATAAACATAAATAACATCGGCCGCATCCGCGCAAATGAAAACCTTTTAAAGGACCATAACAGTTTGCGATTATCGCAATCCGCCAGGGGTCGACAGTGTCGACACCCATTAAGATCACCTCTCGCCACCCAATTGCCCCGGTTTCCTACATTGGCACCCACAAAATAGGTCACCCATATTCGTGCTCTTCATAATAAAATATAAATTCCAACAAACAGCTCCCACGGTAATAAAACACCGAAACTATCAGAGAATATTACTGAGATTGATTGTGGGCGCTCGTCTCCGAGATTCTATTACACATGTATGGAAAATTGAGGACAAATTGATGTATTATCAATCTGATATAGCAATCGGGATATTTATTCTTCTGGTAAACATATGTTTCCAATAAAGATATATAAGGAGCATTTCCAATAATTTAATTTCGATTATTAACACAATATGACAAGTATGTTACGCAAATAAAGAAAATATGTGTGTGAAAGTGTGCTGTGGTGAATAATTATTGAAACCCATCGATTAATGTCGTAAAAAAACAAAGTAAGATACAATAGTACACGTAGTGCTTCCGAACCGGGTACCCCCCCCCGCACGTTTTTAAAATAACCGAAAACACTGAATGGATTAATATTTTTTGAAATATGACTTATAAAAATGTGTGCACGTGAGTATTTCGTTTGAATCAAATATTAACAATAAAAGATTTGTTAAAGCAATGTATTCCAACATTTTTGTATTTATTAGTTTCTAAATCACTATTATAGTTAAATACTTTTGAAGCAATATACTCTAAACAAATATTTTTTGTATTATACACATACTCGGTATATTGTAAATTTGAACTCTGCGTCAGAATATGATAGTTGACAAAAAATACCCGGAACCGAACAGAGTACCTGTATTAGTTTATAAAAACATACCCGAGAACAGGGATGGGCTGGAGGGGGCTCGGGGGGGTTCGCGCGAGCCCCTTGTTAAATTTAGAGGCGGCCGGCGAGCCCCTTGTTAAGATAAGAAAATCATTCGTCTTGCATCAAATCATCACATAACTGCAATTTCTGTAGATAGTTAAATTTAAAAAATAGTCCCTTCATATTTTCATGCAGCGTTGTGGGCTTCCGTGTCGGAGCTCACGGGCTCGACTCCCAGTGCGAAACAGCATTTTTTCGATCCATTTATCTATTTTCTGTTCGAAGGCATGGGTGTTTGTGATGTATTAATATTGCCTTCCACTCTTCCGATCCTTCAATTCAACTGGGCGCTACTATTAATTAATCACTAGTTCTGTCTTATCCTTATCATTTTATTCCAACTACCTCTTTGGAGAAGAGAGGTTAAGCGACTAAATAACTAGCAGTTCTCGTAGAAAAATAACTTTTGTTGATATACCTTCATTAGGAGGTCATATGCTCAAAATTGGGAGTGGACATGGATAAAAAAATGAATAATATTTACCGAGCCCCTTGTTAGGATATTGGCAGCCCACCGCTGCCTGAGAACCGGGTAATGCATTTGGGCGGGTATTTAGATGCCCTAACTCTACACTTTGTTGGAGATTTAAAACCCAACTGGTAAATAAGTTTTTGTGATATGAAATCCCCATAATTATATAAATCGAGATAATGTGAGTACATACAGTGGCGGATTATCCTATAAGCGCAAGAGGCGCACGCTCGGGGCCTCGAAATCTTAGGGGCCTCAAAAATTGCTTTTATAATAATTTTCGTTAAGATTTTATATATTTTATTAGGAATTTGCCGACGATTTTATGTTTTCCGAAAAACAGGGCCTCCAAATTATATTCCGCCTGGGGCTTCCCATGTGCTTAATTCGCCACTGAGTACATACTATTATTTTCACAAAACTCTCGAATCAAAAATCCTAGATAACTTATTTAACAGATTTGAGCATATTAAGTTAATTTAATTGAAAAAAAGTGATTTTGATTTCTTGCATATTTTTTAGTAATTAAAGCAGTTGTGTTTTTTCAGATGAATGGGCTTGAAAAACAGATTAAATAGCCTAAGCCTTCATATCATACAATAATATAATATACAATCGTTTTGGGCTGGTAAATTTAAGGAATTGTTTTAGCTTTTAAACATATTGTGATGGTTATTTTGTATAATTTTACTATTACGTATTGTATAGTAGTATTTTAAGTTAAGTGAATAGTGCACTTGGTTTGTGTAGTTAGATCAAAATTACAGTTTGTGACAGTTTTGCACATTGCTATTTTTTTCAACAGCTATGCAATTAAAAATGCACGTATTGTTAGCAGGATGACAAAAAAGTATTCACAGTACTCATATTAACGTATTTTGAAATCTAAAGCGTCTCTCTACTACTGAGCTTTGCAAAAAAATGAAATCTGTTGTCTTGTTTAGAGTTCCGTAACGCAATTAATTGGCAGTGCAAATCACGTTCTCGGATTAATCGGTCGGTAGCCCCGTGCACCTTTGTTTATTTCGCCAAAGTCAATTAGGGTAAAATGAATGTCAATTGTCACCAGCCTTAAGTGGAAAATTAAATGATCAAAAAATGTGTGTCAAGATACATACCTAAGATATTGGGACAAACTTTCCGGTCAAATGCGAAAATTGTTTAAAAATCTTAGTAATGTCGATGGTCCATTTCCATAGTGTTACAACTAGAAATCGGTAGTTTTGAAATACGACTGAGCAAAGTTTTGACGTATCTAAACTGAGTTGTAAAAAAGCGTTAACAAAATCAAATAAAAAAGAGAACTTTCAGACATCACAAACACCCATGCCTTCGAACAGAAATCGATAAATCGATGGGAAAAATGATGTTCGTACTGGGACTCGAACCCGGAAGATCCGGCATGGAAGCCAGCAACGCTAACCGCTGCCCCAAAAGACCCGTCATCAATTATAAATTAAAACAAAATGGTCAATATTGTCTTTCGATACTTTTACCATAAGTCCATAAAAAATGCTGTTCGCACTGGGACTCGAACCAGTGAAATCCGGCACGGAAGCCCACAACGCTGCGTCATAATACCCGGCAAAAATCATATATGTACTATAAGAAAATAAAAATCGCCTACTAAAAAAATGTCTAGTCCAAATCACCACATCACGATTGTTAGCCTACTTGAAAAGGTTTTGAAAAGAAAAATTTGAAAACGAATAATATTCTGTTTATGTTGAAAAAATAATGAAAAAATTCCCCCGAGTCAGGCAAATAGCCAAGTTCCAAATTTAGTCCATCAATTTTAGAATTTTTATTTATTATTGAGTTTTGATTTGTTCGGATAAACTTTGTTGTAAGATGAAAAAAAATCTGGCTAGACTTATACTTACTTTATACCTGTCCGATCTATTGTACTCGGTTCAAGGCAAAAGTGTTGAAAAAGATCGTGATCGAAGTATTTGAATCGAAATGTTGTCCAAATTCGCTGGAACTTTCCATTAGTTAATTATTCAGCATAATAATAAAATTTAACAATACAGAACACTCAAATCTTTTTTTACTCGGTAGAAAGGTTCCATCAAAAAATAAGTAAAAAAGGTAATAATGAAAACTCAATATGTAAATTAGATCCCAAATCTCAAATCCAGACATTAATCAGACAGCTTGAACTGAAGAATTCTCGTAAATGATAATAAAATATTAAAAACACATGAGGCGTCTAGTTACAAAAAGCGATATAGTCACATTTTATCAAATCGAGAAAAAACATGTGCCTGGTTTACGCACAATTTTACACTAATTTACAAAAGTGACAGTTTATCAGGTATTAAACGGTGTTATTTTGTTTTTATTCAAACATAGGATACAATAGAAAAAAAATCTTATGTTAAAACAAACATTTTTGCTTGAAACTTAAAAAAATACTGTTTGCAGCAAATATTGAAGCTTAGCACTTTTTGTAACTAGACGCTTGAAATATCTTCCCTTTTAAAATAAATGAGTGTATAGTTTAATAATCAAAGAACTTAGATTATTTTTTTCATTAAATTCAATGTAACAGAAGATAACTCAGGTTTGAACGACGTACATATTATGAAAATACCACTTTCATCTCGCTACGTATTTTGTTAACGCCTAATGTTGCAAGACGAGTTTCGTTAGATAGATGTTCGCCATTGAAATCGTAGACGGGGTACCTTACATCAATACATTCAGTCGAAATTACACCGAGATGAAAAGCACGAAAGTAAAATAACCGAGTGGATGAGTTGTAATACATTTATGTACTTGATAAGTTTGCTTCGCACGGTAGTCAATAATGTGGTTGGTTCTACACGCGTGGAGTTACGTCAACTTCAACCGGAGAGGAGTTAAGTTTATTGAGAACATTCCTCCGCGGGGTGCTTTGTAACAAGAGTTTTGGCACTAACGACCATTTTTTTTTGAAACAATTGGATAAGAGCCTACTAAATAACGCACTGTGAAAAGTTTACAGAGAGCAGTTATATTTGGCCTCAACGCAATCGCTCAGTGGCGCGTAACTCATTTCAGGTGGTCTTTTTAAACAGTTCAAAAAAATAAATCAAGCGAATATTTAACTTTTTAAAAACCCACTTGGTTTGATAGTGTTTTTTGGTTTGTTTGTAATGCGTAAAATTTCTTCAAATTAACAAATTCAATTACCATAAATTATCTAATTTTATAATGTCGATTTTACTTTACAATCGGTATATATGTATATATATAGATTTAATAAAATACGCACCTTTTTAAAATTTCTCATTGAGATTGAGAAATAATTTTTGAGCCACGGCAACTAGTAATTCAATGCAATTATGGTCCAGAAAAATGCTGCCTGAATTTTTTTTCGAAAACGGTCAAATATCGATAAAAACGAACGACGAATGTGTGATTGAAATAATTTATGCTCCATAGACAGCTAGTCATCGTTGAATTAATATTAAAACAATAGTTGTTTCTTTAGTCATCGACTGTAATCAGGAAACTATTCAGGAAATAACTCAAGTATTCAACTCAATACACGTTCTTTCAAAAGGATGTATGCTGCAAATTCCGAATCAGTATCTAGAAGCGCCTGTGAAAATTACGACCAAGAAAAAGTATCTATACAAAAGGTTTTCTTAAACAACTTATTAATATAAGATTGAGTAAATAAAACACCAGTTTAGTCTTTATGGATTTTAATGTTGCTTGTATTTAATACTTTGACTTTAGCCCTAAATCATAAAAAAACGTTTTTCGTCTCTTATGTAAAAAAAAATCTGGGTATGTTACGTCTTCCCGCCTTTCTACAGTCGTTATGATTACAAATCGATCATTTTCCCCATCGACAGGAAGTATCCACGTTTGATATAAGTCAAATTAATAACTGTATTTGAACACCTACTGTTTTGGGAAGTACAAAACAAACGTATATATTGTTTCGCTGTTAAACGTACTGGATTTATTATTAATAATTTTAACGTCATGTTTTCCGCATTTAGATAGTCACAAACGTCACTGCTGAAGTAAAACTTCGCTTGGTTAAACAATTGGAGACGGGCTTAAAGTCTACTAAAAAAATTTAGAGCAATGCGACTGGGTCAATTAACAGCCGTATATCTATCTACTTGTAATCCGATAAGATTTACGCTTTGTTTACTGTCACTTGCCAAGACAACAGACAGACATCAGTTATTATATATAATATACATTAAGGATTTTTTCTTTTAGATAAAGTATGTCCAATCAAAATCTGTAATACTTCAACATATTATTTGATTAGCAAACATATTTTACCGGAAATAGTGAAGTTGCTTTAATAGTGACGGTGTATTTATATTATCTGAGAATGAGTGCTCAAACTGATTATATGTTTAAAAAAGCGACATTTTCTTGTTACTGAATATGGAATAAATTATTGAAAAAAACAAACTTTTTTTATGAAATAATGCATTTTCGTTTATTATGAAATAGTCTAATTTAAATTTTAATAAAAAAATACATTACTTTTTTTAAAATATTCAGTATTAATGATATAAAAACTTAATGAAGTAACTAGATAAAAGTCCCTTTCGGGCAGGACTAACTGTCTGCAAATGGCAAAAAGCTACTTATCAGAGAGGGAAAGGACCAAGCATTCGTAATGTATAGATAAGGTAATAAAGAGTTAAAATATTACAGTAATCTAATCGTGCTATTAGATACAAATATCGATTGAAAAAAAAATCTATTCGATAATTAAAATTCTGATAACAGAACCTTGTCACTCGGCAATAGCGACATGTCAAAATGATGTATTCATTTTTAGCCATTTAGCGTGTATTTAATGTCTGTTTTATTTAAAAAAAAAACTAATTTAAAATGGGACGAAGCGGAAAACTAAATTTCTGAATCCATGGTCAGTATCTAAAAAAAAGTTTAAAAAATATTTACTCACAGTCTTTGAAATCATGAATGTTTGCTTTAATTTAAGATTTTGACTGAAGGTGCTTGGTGGAATTTCAATACTAAATTTGAATCGTTCAAATTATGTACATTCACGCAAGTTTTATCACTAACGACCCGAGCTTCGCCTTTCGGCATCTTCAGGCGTTCAAGTGTATGGATGAACTTGAAATGACGATGCCGATGTGTGTGTATATAATTTGAGCAATTCAAATGAATGTTTGCAATATTTTTTCGTTTTGAGTTGATGTCCAGTGATTTAAACATATATAGAAAATTGGCAATTAGCTATGATGCAAAATGTTTTTGTTGTGTCACGTTTTAAAGATTATATAAAATATTTTCTATATTCACGAAATAAGCATTTTTTTCTGACCCTATATGTAGAATATACCTAAACGTTTCAGCGGTTCTCCACCCTAACAATCCTCTCGCTTCATTTTTTTCCGTAAACGATCACGGAATACATTCGGAGAGTTCGGGTAGTTTTCTCGAAAGAGTCCTTTCGGGTCAGCGTAGGAGAGGAGGTCGTTAGCGAGAGAGTCGAGTTTTCACTCTGCCCTGTCAGAAGAATTGAATCAAAATGATTGATAAGGCCAGTTTTCACGCAAAAAAAACATCACGCGTCCCCCATACATTTTTATTATTCTCAAAAGAGTGACGCAGTATTTTCTAGTGACATGTCCGACTCGGTGCCTTTATTTAATGATGCATTACATTAAGAAAAAAAATAAACAATCAATTTTCATTGTCATTAAAAGATTCTCGACATTCACGGCGCATGATAAATAGCTTTATGGTTAAAATATCATATAAATATCTGTAGCCCGGAGGCATTAAACATTGTCAATTTGACATCTTTACAGAAGAGCAAAAAACTTTTTATCTTTCATATTTTTGGAAAAAAAACTAATTTCTATTACTTTTTATTTTATTTATTTGTTTAATTTAAGCATACAAAGATAGTTTATCGACTCAAATACACCTTCCATTCAATTTGTTTTCAACACAAATTCCAGAACTCTATAACTAACTAAATAACTTTTTGCAGTGCAACCACCAATGTATAAAACTGAATATTTTGTTTTCTAATTCACTGATTTTTTTTAAATATTGACATTACAGTTATTGCCAATATGCCAAACATTATAAGTTTGGAAAATCACACGAGATCAACTCGAAGAGAAGAAATAACACGAGCACTCATGTCTTAAGATTTTAAATTTAAGCTGTTATTTTGTTTTGTTAATATTATATATTGATGTTGATGGGACTTGATCCCAGACCAACCTGAAATCTAAAAAAATCTCTTTTCAACTGGACCACATTTAGGCGAACGTTTATTATATGCAGCGTGATACAAGTTTTATCTATTGAAACAATTGTATTTACTATCAATCAATGACAATATGATGTCAATAAAGCACTTGTTACCCAGTCTGGTGTACCCGGATAACAAGGGTTCATTGAATGGAATCAGTTATATATTGTTGGAGGCGAAGGTCGTCGAAACATGTATTGATTTTTAATAGGTACACGCACATCTCAATCCCAACCTTTTCCACCTGAGTTGATGGGTTATCCGTGCACCCTTATCAGGGGGCGCATTATCCAAACACGCTCCTATAATTACAGCGGTAAATTTAATAACAAAAACATATAAAGCTATTAAGGGCAATAAAGTTTTGATAACCGGCAATCTTTGTATTAGTCATGGTAGAATTATTGAAGTTTTTTTCTGTTATGTAGTTCATAAAAATAATTTTATTTAAAGATAAGAGCTTCGTGTTTGGATCAAAGATTTAAGTTTTTTTTTAATAAATATCGACCCGAAATCGGTAAAAAATCTGACGCGACCATTCATAATAGATAAAGAAGAAGATTGTTTTTTAACTTCTTCTAGTTGTAAGCTAGCAAAAAAAACTTTAATTGGCCTAATTGTTAACGTAGTTGGAGCCTACCGCATACATTTATTACCGGTGAGTTTTGAAGTTCATATGCGATTGAATTTTTGAAGGAAAAGAATCTTAGTTACACAACTCGCATATCATTTTCGATAACCGTGAAGATTATATCGGACTAAAAAATATGTGTCCGTATACAAATGAATACAGGGAGATTTGAAAATTAATCTTAATTAATGAAACTTAAACAGTCCTGTTCTGTGGATTATATTATATTTATCCTGAGCACATAGAACATTATATATCTATAAAGGGGTTAGTTGCCTTCACCTCGCATCTAAGTACTAAGTATCTAAATTGTGCTTTAAGACTGTGCTAGACACTACCATAACAGTTGAAATTAAACGTGGAAAATATTTTGTCTATTTTTACGTAACTTT
The DNA here is from genome assembly GCA_031772345.1 of Himalopsyche anomala. Taxonomy (NCBI): domain Eukaryota; kingdom Metazoa; phylum Arthropoda; class Insecta; order Trichoptera; family Rhyacophilidae; genus Himalopsyche; species Himalopsyche anomala. Next base: position 16,389,127 of record CM062830.1, read on the forward strand.
AAAAACAAGCATCTATTATACATACATTTTAAAGAAATGTTTTTGGAAGGACATATATTCGTTTGAATTTTACATCATATTTTAATCAAATTTGAAATGATTTAGTACTTCGGCCTATTCGGTGTAGTTTTTTTTTATAAAATCATTATTTTTATCAGGCGTATATATATATCCATTTAGAAAAAAATGACAACGATTTTCCGTTTATTATTATACACATTCACACACATTTACATACTTAGCGATACATCTGCGCAGGTTTAACATAGTGTCAATATTGGACCACTTGGTGAGTTTGTATAAATATTTTATATATATTTATATGGTCAGTATTTTAATCAGCTTTGGGACAGTATGTATATTATTGATCTGCATCCGAACTGCAATGTCAATATATTTTGACAATAGGGGGGCTTGTCGGTCTTCCAAAAACGTTTTTTAGTTTAATTTGAGACATTCGAAAGCCGGTTTTTTAAAGTTACCTGATTTCAAATATAACAGTTAAACTTGTTTTTTTTATTGTTTTAAAAAAAAACTAAATTATTATTTGAAACCACCATGGTGCTTCACGAAGTTTAATAGTAAGTTACATTATATTTAGGTTTATCTAAAAAAAATATTTCGTATTCTGTTTCGGATGAAAAACATATTTCCTGGCGAGGAATAGCTAATAAAATTGTAGTAGTTTTTGTTACAGTCGTTTAAAAATTTTGGAACCTTTTTTGACCATTTTATTACATTTTTTTTTTTTTTGTAAAACTTTGAAAACCGGTTTTAACCGAAGCTTAGAAAATCATGTAATTCGAAAACAGGTTTTTAGGGCTCTAGTTGTCAACTAAACAATTTTTTTACCTTAAATAATAATGGCTACTGATTAAATTTAAAATAAAATACTGACTTTTCTACGTAATAGCGACCCGACCGTCGAAGACGATGACATCTCGTGTCGTCGGCACAACCATGACGTCAATACCCTCAAAAGTGAGCTAAAGTGATCAGATTTGCCAAAATTAAGCGCTCTGCTTAAAACTCCTGGCATTTTATACTCCTGAAGTGTGTTGGAAGATCGCGACATAACTGGATAGATCTGGTGTCACAAGACCAACGAGTCTTGAGGTTCAGCGATTGGCGATTGAAGGCGGAGTGATAGAGGCATTCAAAGTTCACCCCGTACTGAAGCGCAAGAGAATAAGTCGATTAAAGAGACCGCCATAGTGGTATGTGATAGATAACATTGATAACGTATCGAGTCTTTATATTGCGGTTGGAAATTCTTAAACTGAATCCTTGAGTTCTTAACTTATTCTGTTCGAAACAACATCGTAAAGCCAGTTAAGGCACAATAAAAAAAAATCGACATCGCTTATAAGTGCTCTTATCGATGAGAATGCTGATCATTGATTAAGATATTTTTCAGTAATTAAAAAAAAAAAAAAAATACTGGCTACAATTAGGTATTGCAATGTCGGTATTACTGAAACCAGTATCCCGGTATTGATGGTGTATTTTCAACGAAATATCGGTTTATAAAAAGAAAAACTACCGTTATTTCGGTCTTAAAAATTCAACGATATCGAATTTTGAACGTATAGAAAACATAACATATTTCCATAAAATTAAGTATAAATCAATATTAACAGGTTATAGAATTTATGACCCTTTAAAACGATGTATTATTATTTTAAGAAACTGTAAATCACAAGTTTATAATTATGTATCCGAAATATCAAAATACCGATTTTTTGGTTTATTTGAACTTTTTTTTAAATACCGGTATTCAGTATGGAATACCTGTATTGATATATTCGTCCGGTATTGAAATCCCTAGCAATGAGGAGCTTGGGATAAAAAATGAACATATTCATTTTTCCTGAACAGAGAAAAACACATTTTTCTTATAAAAACAATTTGATTAAATACCACATGGTAGCTATATTTTGACCCTTAGTTGCATGGACACTACGAAGTTTTTAGCGACGTTAAAAAATAAATTCCGTCTCTTTAAACTAGTACTCCAATATTAAAGCGATATTTCATTTATTTTCAAAACTGAATTTGGGCGTGTTTGATCCCAAAATACTCGCAAAACGTTCGATTGAATTCCTAAAACGAGATGTAGAATCATATTCAATAGTATCTCAACAATATTGAAAAAAAAATGTTATTTAGTTGAGTGGACGTGCTTACTATTATGGCGCAAGGTTTGTGTCAACTGGGGGGATCGTAATATTTGAAAATATATTCAACCCCACTTTTATTATTCTTGAAAAACAACATTTTGATACGGTGCCGCGTGCAACATGTTGTGGAAACAACACTTTGCTGTAAATTTATGCACTCTAACAAGTCTATTGTATGCCATATTTTACTAAAATAATATGCAAATATCTTAGCAAGAAAGCAGGCATACAAAATTTTGCTAGCTGCAAGGCGTCGCGTCGCCTGTTTAATTTCGACTGGGGATTAGATACAAAATCCACCAAGGACAATATTAAATTTTGTAAATCATCATCATCAGTTGTTAAATTTCCGCTTTTTTATGAAACCTTAAGGAATTAATGGGTTTACCGTACCGCTAGAGGTTAGTAGAGTAGGATTTTCAAAGTAAGGTAAGATCATGCAAATGGGAGTCGTACGGAACTTCTGCGGTTACGTATGGCTGAAGTAATTTTATTTCGTAAATGGTGACGGAAGACTTGGCAATTACATGACTACAATTTATTTAACGAGTTAAATAATTTATCGTATTTTGATCCAATTAGAACAAATGAACATCTCGATTATTTCTAAAACGACTGAGCTCCGTATTTTGAAAACGGTGTTCAGAATTCACAATTGAAATAAACAAATGAATTACGGAACGGCTTGCGCAACTTTTCAAAATAATGTCTTAATAAATTGTATGCAACAGTTACGAGGACGCGTACTTTCTTTGTGTTTATTGTATGTACGGGGGATTTGAACTTGTATAGCGGAATCACGCACAGTTATTATTGTTATTCGGAACTTTCTGCGAGCAATAAATTAATTGCCATGTGAAAAGAAGTGTTTTTTTTTATTTCATCGAAAAAATCACACGGTTCGTTCGCCTTTAGAATCCATAAATGATTTTATTTTACTTCTGCTTATAAAATTACATGATTTTGGTTTTTTCTTCGAATTATCGAATTTCGTCACAAAATTTTGTACAGCCTTATAAATTTCATCACGTTTTTGACCCTGTAAGTAATTTTCTCACGAAATGTTTAAGATAGAAAAAAAATAAATGTTTTGTAAGTTTTTGAACCACCGCCAACTAACCCCTTCGTCATAAATTATTACAATATTTAAGACAGCAACCCCCCATTTGTGCGTATTGTTTTATATTATTTTTTAATAGCTAACTTAATAGATAGTTTTGCTTGACTGTTTTCAAAGTTTTGATAGTATAAAATGAATGACCTTTGAAGTAATTACAATACTTATTATAAACATGTGATTTTCATAACTTAATGTTTCTTAAAATAGTAATTCATCATTGAAAGGTACATCAATTCTAGAACCTTCAATATTGATACAACGCCTAGCAGGCAAAATATGGTTATTTTTCCATTTTCATAGAAAAATACTGGTATTACAATCCCTTATCAAAACCAATATATAATTTTATTTAGTAGAAAATAGATACCTATACGGTGATATCATCCGTTCTCGTTGAATCTATTTTGAAGGCATCAGGAATACTCTATGTATGATAAATTTCTACTTTTTCTTTTCAATCTATTGTTACTAAAAAAAAGTCATATGTGTGAAAGTACCGTTGAACAAGTTTATATACGGACCACTGTTGAGCGCAGATAAGTGGTTGGGTAAATTTGTTTGACACATATATGTAAAACCAACAATGTGTTAACGTCATGTTTTACTGATTTCAAGTTATCATTGAAATTACAGACCCGTTCTTGATGTATCAGTCCGTTGTTCATTATTGAAATAGGATAATTATTATTTTTTTTGGATGTGAAAAAAATGACAATTACAATAATTCACAGGTTCGATATTTCGGTATGAAGTTTACATTTTGAGTAAATATGCATTTAACAAATAGCTATTTACGAAATATCACGATTGTGATTAAGTGATATTATTTATGGAATACTCTTTTACAAATGAAATAGATAATACATAACAAAAAATTCACAAGTACTTGAGATCAACAACAAAAAAATTGAATAATATTTTTCTTTTCAATTTCTTCTCATGGAAGGATGTACACAATATTATGCGGTAAAAATATTTAAAACTATTCAAGCTGGAGAAAAAACGCTTTCATTAGATTTTCCCAACAATGGCCGTAAAAGCTTAACTGTGAGTAACAAACTAAAAGAGAGAAAAAAGAAACTTGCGGAAACACAAATAATAGGCCGGGGTTCACCTTAAAGGCGAAAGTTTGTGTACGCTTACCAATTATTGTTATTGTAAGAGTGTTCTTTGGGTCGTTTTTCCTGCGGCGTCGAGCAGTTTTATTGCGAGTAAACAATATTCCAAACATTATGAAGACGTATGATAGGTTAGGAAGAAAAAAAAACGTAGGAGCCTCAACTATTGCCAGAGAAAAATGAAAGTAAACGAAGGCGGAAAAAAAACTATTAGAGCACACTAAACTTATAACACAATAAATAACCTGCTATAAGAACCGTTTTGGGGCACTGAGCATCTGAGATCTTTCCTATTTATTGATTAAGCGGCTTCATATGACGCGTTAAAATTCTATAAACGTAAGCTCGAACGAAAGTGGAGTCAGCGGTTCAACAGTATAAATAATGACGGTTAAGGGTTTTCGTTATACCAAGGTTATTTATTAATTAGACAAGTTTGGTTTATTATTTATCAGAGAAACAAACAAATTTTGTTGTTTAAGGTCTTATGAAAGAAAAAAAAAACGATTCAATGCTTTAGACTGCAGTGTCAAATAAACTAATATACAATTTATGGTATTCTCATTTTGTTAATGTGTATATTTCTTATTAAAAAGCAATGTTGCTTAATTTTTTCAAGTCAAGATTTAACTTTTCCGGCATATGTTTTGATGCTGCGACGAACTGCGAATATTCAAAAGACAATAAAAAAGTCGTATTGTTTGTGTACACAATTAGCTGTTAGAAATCATAAAAAAATGAATAAAGCACTCTTTATTAGATTGGAATTTTTTTATTCATCACTTAAATCTAGGGTAAGTGATACCATATACCTATGTATATACACAGTGATTATAAATATATATCTAAACCCAAATCTCTTTTTGCACGGATTTTTTCACACGGCTTTGAAACAGTTGTAAATTGCCCGAAAGCGACACATTATAAATAAATAAATAAAAAAAATATTTTCAAAATTTTAATATATTAAAACCGAAAATCAAGTGTATTTAAAAGTACTTTTAAATATTATTTCACACATTAAAATATGAGTACTTTCATTGTTAGGAATGAGAATTAAGCATGCAGTTAATTTTAAAAATCATATAACTAAATTTCTTATAATCGATTATTTTAAGACAATATTTTAAAAATAAATTTGCCGTGCAAATATTACTATTTTAATTAACGAACACTTTTACCCTAATTTGTATACGATTGTATAACATATTAATATAACAAGTACTTTATAATGAATTTGGAAATAATCACAAAAAAAATATATAATAATAAAATAATATGTAAGAATTGCCAGTTGTCAATATTGTAGGACGTCAAATGTATGAAAAAGTGTGAAGTTTGTCCAAAATAATTGTGTTTTATTTATATATTTTTTTGAACCAATATCGTCTGAAGACCTTCATGCAACAGTGCTCCGTAACGGTTACATTAAATGTCAATACGGTATTAAAATGCGTGCGAGCAGAAAAACGTGCGCATAGAATGTGAGTAACAAACAACAAGAGTAATCATGTCATTTAGATTAATATAGATCCATTATGATATGGAATTGAAGTCTTCCGCATAATACGGTTACGACTTTTTACGAGAAATAAGATTGTCGTTGTCTTACTTGTAACAGCTTAACTAATAATATAAGTCAGATTTTATTTCATAAAAAAATCAATATTATTTTATTCATTGGTAGTTTTACGGAAACACATAAATGTTGTTTAACATTTTTAAAATTATTTATTTACGTTGATAATAATTTAATATATTTTTTAACTAATGTAGAATATAAGTTGTTCAACGAAATCTCGATGAACTAAAATATAGACAGCGACATTTTTGAGCTGATAAAGTAAATTGATAATAATTTTAGATACTTTTATGTCATATGTTAGACATGTCAAGATCCAAATAGAGAATATAGATTTTAAATGGAGTATGTTAGCAGAATAACTTTGAAAGACAACACGTTGTTAATTAGTCACTCAAGCTATCGGAGAGAGTGAGAAGCGATGAGTTAACAATTAGTAGTTATAAAAATCACCCCGTCGTCGCCTCGTTTTCGCGAAATTAAAAATCTCAGTCTTTAGTTATAAAGTTTAGATGCATGTTTTGTTTTGCGTGTGTGTAATTGATTATTTTCACCCAATTGCCTGCCCTTCAGTTTTTCAAACCAAACGCAGGTATAAAAAAAATGTATAAATGAGTTTATGATCTATTTCACAGAGGATTTTGTAGACGATTGTGCAATATTTGAAAATTGTACAATTGTGCAATATTTTAATGAGTACAGCTTAAGGAAGAAAAAGGAAAATTTTCAAAAATTGTGGTAGAATAAAAAGAAGATATCAAAAAGTACCACGCTATGAAATTAATGCTGTGAGTATTATATTTATCAGCCGACATTTTTAATCTGACGTGTCAATCTACTTACATGCCGTTGTATTAAAAATGTATATAATAACGAGCGTGAAAATGAAAAAAAAAGCTATGTGTCAATCAAAATAAAACGCTGTTATATTTACCCGCTGTATCAATATACATCAGTATATTATTTTCGATGTCTCCGAGGATTTGAGTCGCTCTTGCTATACGTCGAGAAAGATAAGTTAGGTTAGGGCGTATAGAGGAGTAGACTATGAAAATGAACACACGCGGGAATGAAATTTACAGCGCGTGAGAGAGCCTTCACCTGCTCCCAGAGCTGAAAATCCACACGAGGTGTTGTACAAACAATACTCACTGCTCAAACTATATCGACAGTTTCTCCCCAAGGGATATATTCGTGTAATCCAACCGGAAAACAATATGTAAATGCATCCAAAATCATTTTGAATACGGGTAATGTTATCAGCAACAAACTATTTACGAGTATAACTTTACCCAAATGTAACATAATGTCGCGTGGTAGGGCTATAATTATTTTAGCTTAGATAAGATTTTGAATGAAAATTACGGGAATAAGAACAATATTTACCGCAATATTTATTGCATTTTTTATGTGTTTTTTGGAGGTTTATTTTTAGAATTATCAAAACTTTTTCCAGCAACAGTTAATTTTACAGTTGAGTTCAATAATTAAACTCATTTTTGGTTGAATAGCTACGTTTCAAACCAAAATTGCCGCATTTGAAGTGAAGAAAATTTACAAACAAATTGAGCAGCCTTTTCATCAACAAACAGTTATTTTACGGTGGAATCATTGGTCCATATATCTTTAAAAATGATATTGGCTAGAACGTTACAGTTAAAAGAGATAGCTATAGATCAATTGAATGACATTAATGTGGAAGGCGTAATGGACCTGTGGATTGGCCTCCAAGGTCGTGCGACTTAAAAACTTTAAATTATTTTAAGTTGGAATACGTAAAGTCGCTAGTCTGCGCCAATACAGCAACTACGATAGACTGCTTGAAAGTCAACTGCTCCAAAAATTGGTCGAAAATTGGACTTCCAAATTGCATTTTCTTTGAGCTAGGCGTAGCAGCCATATGCCCAAAATCGTATTTAAACACTAACGTCAAATCATTTTCTTTCCAATCAAGTACCAATACCATGGCAAGTACGACGATTTTTGCGTGTTTATTTAATTTTAAAGTTCTATATCTCACAACTTATATTTATTGATCCGATTGGTTAAGCACTCAAATCGGTGGAATATAATAAACAATATCACGAACTTAACACTCTTGGAAAGTAATAAGAGTTATAAATGTATAAATGTTTGACCAAAACGTTAGTGAAACCATACACTGGTTGATTTGTCGTAGCATATTTTATTGCAAAATTTACAATTATGCCCCACAGTTTGCGCACCGCTTTTAAAATACAGTTACTTATTCCCTTCATTGTTAGCCCGTATGTGTCGTGCGAAACACGATTTGTAACTAATAAACAACGGAAAATTCGTTTTTCATAATGGAGAAACTGAAACTTTTTGAAACTGCGAAAAGCATTAGCAACGTATTTAGACACGGGAAATATTTCATTTCTTTATTAAGACCTTTTTTATTAACCGTAACAAAAGATTTTTTTAACAAACACGGCGAATGTAATATTTTGTGCGTGATTTTTTTTATGAAACACGGCATATAAAAATTACATGATTAACCCGATGTCAATTTTAGGGCTGGGGCAGAATATATTGCCGCCATTATATTATAGAAATTTATTCAAAGTTAAGTATTATAACTTGTTTTTGTTTATTAAATGACCTATTTGCATGGTTAAATGCTATTTACAGTGCTTAAAATAACATATCGTAATCTAAAGTTGTTTTTATCGATATATACACAAAAGACTTATTGTTATTTTACCTAAGATATATATTTTTTAAACAAATAATAGTTCCAATATAATAAATTTCAAGGTTTATAAACAGTCAAAAAAAATCTACGTTTGGTTAAAATAAGTATTTTTTTTTGGACCTTAAGACATAATATATGGTCTACTTTCTTACAAAGCTTAGAAGGGCATAAAAAATAAGAAAATTGATCAGCCAGTTTTAAAGTTGGTACATGAATATGAAGGTGTAGGATGATGTAACTGGTGATTGATGTGAAGTGAACTGTATGCCACTAAAAAAATATATTAGGAACCTATGGCCTTCTTGTTTCTGGTGTGCATTATCTGATTTTTTTATTTCATTGGCAAATTTTATGTTAAGTATACATTATTCTATATTGTTAATCTCTTAAATGCTTCTTTACTTGACTACAGATAAGTAAATACGACCAACAAACAATGTTTCTACATCCCTGCTATCGGGTGTTTTTTTAAAGTTAGCATATAATAGTTCAAATGAGACATTAACGAATGCGGCAAAAACAGATACGAGGTTACGTTATAGCTACGGAGAATTAACCTGAAATAACTATGTGTATTTTAAGCTGTCATATTTTACAAAACGTTTTTTTTATCATGGGTTTATGATTTTTATAAATCACATTATAAATTTGTTTTCACAATGAAGTATTGAATATTTATAACAGGCATCAACAACAAACAACAAACAATTCATGAATAAATCAAAAAACGAAAATATTGGCAGAGAGCATTTTGTATTTGGGCTGTTTTTGTATTTATTATCAAAATTCAAAATCTTCTTTCGGGCATACGCAACCTAAATATGACTCTTTATTTGTACTCACATATCGCACCGTCAGTAAATTACTGTTTTTTACTAAAAAATATCGTTTTCAGTTATCTTTTGGCTCGTAACATATATGTTCCCCATATCCCCATAAAAATCTTTATTTAAAATTTGTTTTACTTTTCAAATGTAAAATTTTGTGATAATGTAAAAACATGTATTATAGTTCGATAAGAATTATGACTTATTATGATTGACAGCTATTTCGGCAATACTACGTATTAATAGATTTTGGTTAGCTATTTGACTTTAAGGGCTTCCGAACCGAGTAAAACTCGCACGTTTTCAAAAGAATAGAAACCCGGGTAATTTTGAACGGGTACCTTGTAATTTTTAATTCAATATAACATTTTATTTCTCCATAAAAAATATATAACTTCAAGATGAAAAATTCTCCCCGCATACACTTCTATTTCGCCAAACACGTTTAGAGATTAATTGAAGTTGGAATCTTCTCGTAAAAGAAATACAATGCTAGAAAAGCTTTTTAATTATTTTCCATCTATTCAATCTACTTCGACGGCAAGTGGACGCGTATTTTCCGTTGTTGACAATATTTCATCAAAAACTCGAAGTTATATAAGATATGAAACACTGAATACATACAAAAAAATCTTTTTCTAATAAAAAAATGTGTGTACATGAGTATTAAGATTAAATAAAATAATTGATTCGTTAAACAATAGATTCATTTTTTTTATTAATCAGTAACTTAATCACTATTTTTATTGAATATTTCTGTCAAATATAAGTTAATGAAATATTTTTGATTGCATTATACATATACTCGGTATATTGTAAAATTGATCTCTGGGTCAGTATAGTATAATATAGTTGACAAAAATTACCCGGAACCGAACCAGGTATCCGGTTAGTTTATGAAAACATTTCAGCAGGCATTTGGATGCCTTAATCTATATCTATTGATATAGTAGAACTTTATTATATGAGAGACTATGTATGGATAAACCAAAATACATTTGAACATAGTCCTGACGATAACTCGATACTAAAATATGTATATCTCAAAATGTAGTTATTTACTTTTATAAAATTATTGCAATCCAGTTCTACCAAGTAAATTCTACGTTGCCCCTGGACGGTTTTGATAAATAGTAAAATTCTTCTTAATGGTAAATGTTTTCAATTTTTTTTTCATACGACAATTGAAAAAAAAAGAATTTGTGTTTTTAAAAAATGTTATGATTCTTTTGTAAAATGGTCGCTATAATATTCTATGGTAAAGGTCAAATCCCAAACGTCTGCGTTCCAAAAAGTTTACTTCAAACAGTTTGGCCATCACATTGACTTGTCAGTATTTTTTTTAAAAAGCATAATTTTCATAAATCCGACAAAATATACGGATAATAAATACTATTTACTGTTTTTATGATAGTTGGCACGCTGTCGTTTAATGGCACGCTATTGAAGACACTTATTTTTGGATGACATAAATAACGTAATGTACTGCTATCTTTTAATTTTAAAGAAATATTCCGACTTGACATGCTTTGGTTTGACTCCCGTTTTTCGCCGAAGAACAGAAATCAAACTGAACGTCAAAAAAGTAAGTCATGAAAATTCAGATGAAAATAGCTGACGTATTCGGAGCTACGACAGTATTTTACTGATGGTGCAATATATATATATGCCAACCGAAGATTGTGTCGTAAATAATGAAATTCCAATTTACCACGATATCCCGCGTCTGAAATATATTTTTCCATCTTTTCCACGAACAAAAGAGAGAATGTGATATCAGGATCTTGGCATTAAATTAAATTTGACGCAGTAAGTTGGAGGAGGTCTGGAGTGGCGTCGCTCAACCGCTTTTGAATCAATGCAGTAAAAGGTCACCCTAAACTTTCATGGGCTTAATACATAGAGAATTCTGTTTGTGGGCGGAGAACAAGGATGTGGTTTTCTTTTTAGGTTTTCCCTGAACTCTATAGGCAGAGAAGATTGGCTAGCTAAAAGAGAGAGAGAGAGAGAGAGAGAGAGATGACACTAAATTGGTACACATCGTAATACGATTCGCTGTATTTATTATATTATGGTCGACATTTGTGGATTTCATAATATTTTGTTTGCTCTGTAAGTAACATCAAAACATTTCTCGGATATCTCGTTTAATAGAAGTAAATTTTGCATAATCGGTTGATCCTGAAATAGTGCCTACCCCCACAGTACCCACTCCTCCCATTCCCAAATCGTTAAATATTTTGCTGTAGATTTTATATTGCTGATGGACTTGCTGTGTCGTCTCGGTTGTGGATATACGCCACGGAGGGAGGGTGCATAATATTAAACTATGTTTCATAATCACCGTGTGTTATATAAAATTTAAATTCGAGGAATTTTAGCTACCTAAATAAATACAGTCGCACTTGGATATTACGAGGAATATGGGACCGATTGAATTTTCTCGTTATAAGCATTACTTGTTATATCAGAGAATAGTTATTTTTAAATGCTTACAAACATACCCACCGCATGAAGCCATGAAGTATATGGAGCGGTCAAATAAGACAACTAGAATTTATTTACACACCCGTTACACAAATATTACATTTTTCTGTCAATCCACTTTTCTTATAAAATTTAAAATTGATGCTTGTTTCATTGTTTTCATTCTCATTTTTTCAATTTATTGACGATATTTTTGCTTGGAATGCACGAGAAGTAGTTCGTTATAAAAGTGAATAAATGTATGGAGAAAACCATAAATCAAAATATCAACGAATGTTTCCTCATTACATCCGAGATCTCGCTATTAAAGTAATCGTAATAACCGAGTTCGACTGTATATCTTAAATATAACAACTAGAATAACGTTGTTGATGTTGCGCATTTATATTAGAATCGAGACACTGTTTTTCAGCAATGTAATGCAGTATTAATTAAATTTGCGAAATCGCTAAACCATGGAACTCATCGGAATCATAAGGTCGGATCAAAAAATTCACAGAAAATACCCCACAATATGTTTGGCAGCTTTTTTTAATGAACGATGAATTCTACTCAATCAAAATCTGGGTAAACATAGATTTATTCGAGGACCTAAGCCGTAACATACATAGTGATCACCTGTGTTATGTTGGTCGGGATATGTTATACGTTTTAATTACAATCAACCTCGTTAGGCTAATCCCTTTGACTATGGGAGCGTGAATCTTTTCACCACGGCTATCGCTTTCGTCATCAATCGGACGCGATCGTGAGCGAGCTTTACAATAAGCAACACACGCACTGATTAGTTGATTAATTGCCTTCCCTTTCGTTTGGTGGTCTGGCGTGCAAGAAAGTTGCAGAATGAACACGTATATTTTCGCGCGGTCTACACGAGACGAAATGTTGCGGTGTTGAGACAATTATTTTACTGATTAACACACTGTGCAGTAAGGTAATAAATGTATTTTTATTATTATACCCTCTCGTAATATGAAAGACATGGACTCATGGTGGAGCTTATTGTAACGGAAGTCGGTATGCACGAAATGCTTTTTCTCAGAGAGGTAAATATATATGAATCAAATCACTTATAATGCAAACCCATTATAAATAATTCATCTTAAAAAAGTGGAATACTCAGGTGTATAAAGCTTCAAATGTTGTTTGTGTTATGTTCCAAACAATTCAGATAAAATCAAAAGTTTCCATATGAATTAAAACGTAATTATATTAATCCTGATATTTAAGGAAATCAAAAAGTTTTTAGTATAAACTCTACTAAAAAAATCGATTGTTTCACATTGTAACGTAAATGGTTAAATATTTCAGCATGCTTATAATATATCCCGCTCGTTTTTCACGACTCCGACTCCGACCCCACATCCCTGGTAATTTGTCACGCTACAGTGACGTATCTACTTAGTTAAGATTGTACACGCATGTGGCACAGGAAGAGGAAGGGTGCTGATCTTGAAGCTTACCGCTCTCACACAATATTTTATAACGTGTACACTACCCATTTGATCCGATAATACAAAGCCGGCATTTCTGTGCAGCTGTTGCACGCACAAATACGATATATATTATTAGACTCATTGCAAACAATAAAGTGTTAATTCGTGAAAGTTAAATAAACATTTATAAAAACTATCGAGTCATACGACTAAAAACGAAAAATAATGTCGGTTAATTAGATGCTGGCTTTATGACCTCTATCTCCAAAACCAAAAAGTTATCAATGTGATTTGATTTATAGACACATACCACACATTGTGTTTGACTTACTTATTTTCATAACATTTTGTTATTGTATCGAAAACTCAAAAGGCCTCTCTTTACAGTGAGCATGTTTTAAATACCACAGTTATTTTATTATATTAAACATCACGCATAATAATGAGGTAACCTCAAAAACACTTCGATGATTTATTCAAATTAAAATTTCATTTGCTTAAAAAAATCTACATTTTAAAATTGCTGAATGATCAATTCGCATTTATTTTTGTATACTTATCTGATAAGTCGTTTTTTATAATACTTACCAAGCATTTATTACAAATCCCAAATACAATTACGAAAATGTATTGTCTTTACTTATTTATAAATAAATACACATAGAAAAACATTTAGTAATCATATCCATATATATATCTTTTTATTTCTCGATGAGACAGTAAATTATACCTTGATACAACGGACAATATCCGACCAAATATGAAAATGATTAAAAAAAACACCTTGTAAATAAATACATGCTTAAATCTGAGTCAGCTTAGTTAAGCGCGAGTCAAGTCATGGCCAAACACGTATATTTAATTTAAATAGTGTCATAATAATACTCTTCACATATGAAAAACGCAAATGAAATATGTATACAAGGTTCAGCAAAAAGTCATGATCATGGGGTATTTTTCTATACAACAGAAACCCGAAGTATTGATTTGAGACATCTTTATATATTTTTATATATATAATATTTGGAATTACACCTAATAACAATGCGAAAAATATTTTGACGTTTAAAGATCATACGATTATATACTCAATCAAATTTAAATTGAAAAAAAAAAATGTAAATTTGTCACTGGACTTATTGGAGATGATCGATGGAGCAAGCTAACCAAATAGACCACAGCGGGCGAAAATCTTTGTATTGACGAAAAAAACATATGAAAAGAGTTATTTATGTAGAGTAAATATTCTTTTGTTGCTATCTCACATGGCAAAATGGTTGACCCGACACCGCTAACTTTAAGGCCACGCACCATATAGCAATAACTATACACACATAAAGAATTTATGCTTCGAGATTTTCTTTTCAGACATACTTTTTACTTAACTTTTGTGTTGAAAAAGTAAAACACCCATTTGTACAAATTCCACTTTTATTTTATATGATCAGGACCGGTTTCATTCATGACGAGCTTTATGCACTGATAAGATAATACAATATTACAGTGCTATTTATATAGAACATTTTTTTTATTAAGTACAAAATATGAATCAGTGGGACTAAATTATCTATAATTAAAATGCTTATTACTTCTTAAAAATAAATTGATAATTTAAAAACTTGTCAAAGAACAATTAAGTGGCGACTAACGATATATTATAATCTAATTACAATCCAAGACATATTTTACAAAATAATTTTATAATGTAAAATTAATAAAATTATTACCTAAACCACGATTAAACTACTAAGCCGGATAACGCAGGAAAGTAGTAGACTTTTACAAAACCAACGGCCATAAGGATTATGATAAAGAATTTAACAAACAATATCAATTCTAATAATTAAAATGATAAAAAATATAAAAATAATAGTAAACGTAGGTTAATCCAACGAATAAAGTAACGGCGAAGAAGAAAAATAAATTTCTCAATCCATAAATTTGAATTAGGCAAGAATTTATGTTTGTTTATCTAATGTTGGCGATTTGTGATTTAAATGTAGATTTTTCAATTTCTTATTGATATCAAAAGTATGGTTACTTAGAAACAAATACTTTCCAAATGAAAAAAATTCGTCACCTTTTTTTGGAGAAGTCATTTGTCTTTAATTCTAATCAATCTGTTTTGACCAATTTATTAAGCGTCACAGGAATTAGTGAATAAAAACGAGTGTTTTATTTTTTGAATATAATGTCTTTCCACCAAGTATTGTCAGTAAACACCTGAAAGTGATTAACTTTTGTGGTAAGATAGAAAAGGTGGCAAGGGTAATCGTCAAAAATCATCGAGTAAGTGTTTTCTCAACGTGATTTATCTAATGCAATATTATACAAGATATAAGAGATGCTGTTACGAGTATTAAAGAAAACCAAACGAATATGTTACGTAATTCCGTTTTCTACGTCCGAATATTGCCGCCTGTACAACGGGCTACACTTGTTTCTGCTTCTGAAAATAAAAATATATTCCGACGCCAAATAAATCTTTAGTAATCATCACGCTGGTATTAAAATATAAAAAAAAACTGTGGCGTGATCGAGCCTGTATTGTTGAACAGTACGTGCACTCAGAATGCAGTTAATCGGTATATTTGTAACGGAAAATTTATATCGACAGTTTTGGTCGATGGTTTTTAGTGATTATGTTACGAACACAATATTGCAAACTGTAATGCAATGGACTGGTAAAAATGAAGACATAAAAAGTGCTCACCACACCGCGGTTAAAAATTCAATTACACGAATGCTACGTAAAATAACTCTTTTTTTTGAGTTATCAATTTTTTGTGAACAATATTGACATTCGAAAACCAGTTTTTTCAAAAGTATGTTTTTGTATAACCCCTAGTGGTGTCTGACGACTCACTCCAGGATAAGGAAATTATGTGTAGTCAATTTATGTCAATGAACATTATTTATAAATGCATCGTGATTTAGTTTAGCTCTCAATATTTTTTTATATAAAACAAAACAAAAGTTTTAGATTATATGTGTGCAGTGTATTTATACAGTTCTAAACGATGACGATTGGTACTAATTTCGATTAACATATGAATATTTGTTTTATGTTTCATTTTCTTTTTTTACCATGTCCGCTCCCAATATTGAGAATATGGACTACTTATAGAGTATATCTCAACAGAAGAATTTATATGAAAACTGTTTGTTACTCAATTGCTCAGCCTCTCTTTTTTCCAAAGGTAGAAAAATAGAAGGATAGCTCTAGGACAGGAATAGCGGTTAGCTAAGCATAAAGTGTTAAATTAAAAAGTAAGCCGAATGTATTTTATTCTGATATTATGTTTAATTCTATCGAGGACAGCTAAAACAACAACTAACAATGTCACCTTGGCACTTATATGAATTAAAAATATTTATTATAAACATGAATTTAGATTAATAAATATACTAGTTTTTTTAATCAATGAAAAAAAGAAAACTATTGTGCATTTTAAGATTATAATAACAAAAATTCTAATAACGCCAAATGTTTATAAAATATTGAAATTAATAAAAAAGCGACTATTGAAATGAAGCCTAATATCCAAAGGCTGTGGAGGGAGTCGAGGAGTCAGATTCATAAAAAGCCGACGCCTGCTCCTTTTTCATATCCATGTTTTAAATTAATGTGTAGGGTCCTGCGTCGGCGGAGAGATTGAATGTATTATATGTAGATTTAAGAGACCAAGTATTTCTTTTTCTCGTGTTTGGTGAAATTCCTCACGATGCACTTAGTTGTTTTATTTGCATATATGCCTATCAAGACCAACTTTTTAACATGCTAATAAATACATTAGTACACAATGAATATTAAAACCTGGAACCGTATAAAATTGTAGAGGGAAAATTCAATTCGATTTTTTAATAATTGGAGATTGAGTCAGATTGTGGGACACTGTCGGAGTCACGTTTTTTTGTCGACTTCATAGTTGAATGTCTGAACACTGACAAGTACGCTTTAAAAAGACAAACTGTAAATTCTATTTTAGACTGTCGAGAATTCGATATTTGGTAAAGGTCAGATTTGTAAATTTAATCATAATTGTACCTGCTGATCTAACAGAAAAACTAAAACAAAATTTCTCGAATGATAATATATTCCATGACGAAACATTAAATGTAAAATTTGCGCATCGCGGTGAACACAATGATGAGGTCATAGAATGAGGCTTCCACCTTCCATTTATTCAATCGAATTATTGTGAAGTGGTTCTAAAACACGAACTACACGACTTGACTTCGTGATCTTGGATAATAATTAACCCGAGGAAGATTTCCTTAACACAAAATAACTGTGCTATCGTAATCTGCAATACTTAGGCCTTCTTTTTAAAGTTATCGGAATATATATTATATATATTTAAATGTATCTAATAAACGATTGATTTTATAAACAGTTCTGTATGTAGAAAATATAGATATCGATAGGCCAGTTGTGCGCACATTTATTTCACGCAATATTTTTTTAATTCAAATCTGAATGCAATCACCCAAATATCAATACATACATATTTTAATAAAATTCACCAATAAATGTAGAGCAATAAAAAATGATAAAAGATAAAAGACAACATGATAAAAGAAGGGGTTAATTAGCACTCATGTTAGATTTAATGGTTGAATTTAGTTATCCATATGTTGTTTGTGAAGCTGACATGGCAAAACAAAAAAGAATTGTTTTGTTATTAGGCTGTGAAAGAATGCTGTGTAAAGTATGATTCAGAACTGGCCGTCACTGACCCAGGAAACGAGAGGTCACACACCGCACGGCACGGCATGATGACGGAGCAAAATCTTCGTTCACGACACGTCCACGTCATTGCACTGGACATAGGCAGCCATTTTGCGTTTCGTGGCGTCCATTTTACGACGTCACGTTCGCAAGGGGGTGGCCGACTGGAGAAAACAACGTGCCCCAACGGCGCGATTCCATGATTCAGAATCGAGAGCTTTGTGTCTTTTATATATATAAAAAATCGTTGGAAATAATAATATAATGAACATTTTCAACTGGCAGTGGTTGGTATAAATTTACGACCGGACTTCCGCCATTCGACAACTTCAGGTCCAAAACACGAACAATTCAAGTGCATCAGTTTTCTTGAATGTAGAAAGACGTATAATGACTGAATTCGACGAGATAAATAGTAAACATAACGAAATTTTGTATATAAATATTCAAGTGACAAACTAATAACAGCCACCACTAGTACCTACGCTTATTCTCACGATAAGTGTATGAGTAGCGGATGCGACAATGAAGTAAAATAACAAAGAAATATTTATTTTGAAAACTTACGTAATCGATATTGAATTACATTATGACACAGAGATCTGACATTAAAAATGTTTTTTTTTATGAACTCCATGCTATTTTTATTTCAAGGTTTGCATCATCGCCATTTTTTTATGAATGCGATAGTCTCGAGCAATTGTATAACAAGACAATTGATTTGGTTGAACAAGCATATTTGTATGGGTTTTACCTTAACAATCAGGAGATGTAAGTAGTTCGATTAATTATAAAAAAAGATTAGATTTCGAATATATATAATATGAAATTTGGATATTTTACTTTACCAACGAAATTCTAAGAACATTTTCCATTACTGTAAAATTATTATTTAATTTGTACTGTTAAGTTCAAGTAATAGTTGATAAATGTTAAATATCGAAAAAGACGATCATCTCAAAGCAAGGTTTTTTGACTTGTTGCCTTCTGCCAATATACCGAAGATATTATGTGTGATCTAATACGTGCGTAAATTTTAGGCTTCTAGAGCTAGTTGTTAGTTGGCAAGATACCTGGGTGTGCAATTAGGTGTAAATTAGGCACACGAATTTAGAGTAGGGTATAAATAATCATTGTATTTTGCAAGAAAATTGGAAAAAAGTTTTACTTGTAAAACAACATACTTTGATTTTTTATTGTATTGCATGTGTTGTGAGAAATGAAAAGGTGTGACCGATTAACCCGTAGACTTAGAAAATAGCCATTAATAACAATAAGCAATGCATTTTCTTAAAGTTTCCGGAACACAATTCATGTCAAGCTTTATTTTTCTAATTCATGTCCGTTCTCAATGTAAAGAATATGAGAAGGTATCTCAATAGAGTTTTTTTACGAGAACTACTTGTTATTCAGTTGCTCAATCTACCTTTTTAAAAGAGGGTAAAGAACCAACCCTATTATTCTATAAAAGGGTTGGTACGGGACTAGTGGTTAACTAATCGCTCTCGCTTTGCCCTGTTAATTTTGGGATTGAAAGATAGGAATGGATATTACAAAAACTAACGCCTTACAGAAATCGATTTTGTAGGTCTAATCTTAGTTCTGATAATTATTTTTGTAGTTTTTCGCGAGATCATGATTTTTTTTCAAAGGAAAAGATTTTTTTTTTAAATATTGGAAAAGTGTCGATAAAAAAGCACTGACAAGAGGATGCAATATTGTCCAAAGTTCGATTGAACGCAAAGTTGATAGCTTACTTATAACACGTGTAAATTGGGAAATCGACTATTGTTAACTAAAGAATTGGGCATTAAAAATAATTTTGATTACTTTGGACTTCAATGATTACTCAACCTAATCACCTTGCTTCTGCTTGCCTATTTTTGGATCTACATCAATAATATTAAATTGTCGCACACGTGCCCATTGCAAATTAAAAATATTTTCTATCTATTCCCGCCAAATCAACTAGAAATGGCTTTTGAAACGTAACCGTCACAAAAAAACGTTTTCTGGCTTCACCATCTCATGACACATTTATCGCGAATCAATATTTAACCTTAGTATCTATCGCATATATTACTTCTACGCCATCTGTCACGTGAAGCCTTAGGGCTGTATCTCATTCACTTTCCGCTTTGAGAGGAGCAATTTTTTTTATATGTGCGGGTGGCTTCCACACAGCCTCCAACGGAATAGGGTTTGCAATAAAAATAATTTAAGTCAGAGCTTCTCGAATCCGCCCAAGAGGCTGCGGCGTTCATTTTGGTCCCTGACCCTCTTTTTACGATTCGTTGATCGGGAATCAATATATCTGAAATTGTTAATTTAAGAATACTATATAATAAAAAAAATGACTGTTCAATAATCATAAAAGGTGTATTAAGACGTCATAAGTGATAGTTGATCACATTCTCAAAAATGAAGGGAGCTTAAATAATTGAAATATACTGTACAATTTTTTTTTAAATTATTGATTCTAATAATTATTATGAATAGACTAATAGTTTTTAATGTTTTTCACGTGCGCAAAATGAAATGATTTTATTCACCAATTATTAAAAGTAAGGTTTTGCCCATTTTGAATCTGAAGATTTTATTAAAAAGCCAAATTAAAGTTTCTCATATTTGGTTGTGATCAGAATATTAGATGCTGATTGCTGATAATTTATTGTAGACTTTATTCTTTATCAAGTATATTCGTGAACATTTATCATCACACTTGTTTTAGATAGATACAATTAAATATTTTTTCCAGCATCAAACTGATTTACTAGGTGGTTATTTTTTGCACGTGACACTCAAAATACAACCATTTTATAACATACCAATATTCATTTATATATACAATCAGTTTTTTTTCAAAAAAAGGAAAATATTTCATATTTCATTTGAACAATGCTCTCAGTTAGAAAAAACCATTCTGTACTAGAATCAGGATTGGATTTACTTAGCGACTGTGCAATAAATAGCAAAACAATATTAATATTCGATATTTTAGATCTCGGGCACGAGTGCTAGTGATGTCTTCACTGAATTATAAAAATCTGGCGTCTTAGCTACCTGTAAAACAGTTTTTTATTTCGCTTAAAAACAATATGCTTAAAAACTTCTACAATTCTTCTAAAATTCTCTTGAGAAATATCAGTGAGAAACCTGTCATGGCATATAAACACACCCAGTGACCCAATCCTTTTTTATGCAATAAATTGGTTACAAAAACCGACGCGTAAAACAAAATCGCGTTAAAAAAAACTCATATTCATATAGTTTGATAAATTGGTTCCAAAAATCAAAATATCGCGTAAAAAGTATGAAAAACAAAAATTTTGCTCTTGAAACTCGCGCAAAAAAGTTTTTTTTACATATAAACCATTAATTTTGTTTATTTTATACTTAAATATATGTGTTCTGACTTGTTTGATTCAATGCTGTTTATCCTGGATTCTGAGTCGATTAATATTACATTGGATTCGTTTTGATAATCTGATGGCTAATTACTTCTCTATACAATAACGGGCGGACTTCTAGGGTGCATTTATTTAGTAGATTTAATACATATTCAGTCGAAACATCACTTTACGAATTCAATAAATGTATTTTGACAAGATTTAGAATAAAGTCATCAATCTAAGATTTTGCGAAAGTTCACCGTTTCTTCTGTAACATATTTTTTGAAAGGAAAAAATCGTGTAACAACGAGTAAATCCTGTTAAAAAAGAAACGAATCTGTCCAAAAAAACTCGCGTAAAATCGAAATGGCGTTAAAAAAAAGGACTGGGTGTATGTATATTAGTTTGATTCGCAGTTATGGAGATTGTACATTTTTTGTTGTTGTGATTTCAGATTTTGGATTCCATATCATGATACGTTAATCACAATATAATGTTTGTCGGCTCATAGCACATCCGCATGAAGATTGGCCAGATTAACACATCTATAAAGTAACCGTGTACATGTACGTAATGGCGACAAGCAGGCAATCTATCAAACATAAAAGCTGGAGGCTGCGTCAGTGCGAAATGATGTTGGCAGCCTTGACCGCCTGCGTCATGGAAGGATCGTGACTCGCGACTCGTTACTGTGGTACAACATCGCCACGGGAATAGACAAGAATAATATTATCATGTTAGTAAAAAAACTAAACAAACGAACATAATATTCAATTTGACAGATTGTATGTTCTACATTGGTGCGGGCCTTCTGTACGAAAACAGCCTATTGACAGTACTACTTATGTTGCTTTTCTCTTACTACATATGTAAGCTTTTAAACTATATTGGCACTGAGACATTATTTACGTGTATTATAAGGGAATTGAAATGCGAATCACATGCCATAAAATATGGTTTAAGGATTATTCCCTTCTTGGAACATATCCGTATTTCACATTACAAATAAATGGTAATTCTCTTTACGTAATGATTTCTCGGAATCAATTATTATTGAAGAGAAGGAAAAGCAAAGGGAAATTCGCCATCAAAAATTAAAAAATACGGAACAACGTATACATGATTTTAACATATTTCATTTATGTTATTTGAAATCACATCGTTCATAATCTAATATTAATTATAATCTTCGGTTTTTAATAATACTATCATAAAAAAATATAAAAATGTTACCTTAACGACATTGTTTTTTTGGATAATATGGCACAGTCATCGCTTTCAATTCATTATACTCTTTTTTTATTGATGAAGTTCATTTAATGGCATACAGCGTTGGGCTGCCATTACTCTAACAAGATGCTTTCTTAATATCGGAGCTATTCACGGTTTTCCGGAAAGACGTGATTTTTTTACAATCTAATACAACTATAAGAAATAAACATTTAGGTAATCGAATTGAAATTATTATGACACGACCTGATATTATATTTTTTTAAGACGTCGGGAATCAATTATACTAAAATCCATAAATTGTTGCACATCGCTTGTTTTAATTGGACTCTGCGTGTCATTTATTTTTCCTCTCTGCGAGTAATGAAATGACTCTGAGTTAAATTTTAACAAGATTCTTCGTGAGTTATATGTTTTTTCACTCTTCCTTCTAGCTACAAAGTTACTGGTAGGAAAGCGAGTAATTCGGGACAGTTTTAATACTTACATAGAAGCGATCGATTACACTACAACGCGAATGGTACACTTGTATATATATTTTATCCTGCGCCTGCTGTTGATGAGAATGGAGACGACAGAAAATACTAAAAGTGATAACTATGGTAATTTAAGATCATAAAAATATAACTCATCTTACAAACTCGTCACCGACGAATTAGTACGTGGAAATAAAAACTTTTTTAAAGTGCCTGCCTGCTACGTCCTTATGCGGGTAATAAAATCGCAGGTCTTCTAAGTAGGCAGGCGTATAATACGTCCCAGCTCGTTTTGTAGCACGACTCAACCGGCGGAAACACATAAATCTAGCTATGCATGGCCTTATGGCACAGCCCTTGCACCTTTTTACGATGCAAAGCGAATTTTGCCCGAGTGACGGTGTTACGAGTGCATATTCCTTTGACATTAAAAAACGACGGTACTATGACAAGCAGACTTTGAAGACAGTCAAACGAAATCTCCATAGACGAAACAATAATCAAAATATCAAAAGCTTTTATTACTCGCCATATATACCGCGGGAAACGATTTGTATATCGATAATTCAGTCGGCTTTAATAAAATGTAGATTTATTTGTGGTATTGTAATTCGAAATAAACATAGACACTATCGTAACACCAATACACTTTTGGACATATTGATAGTGAGATTATGTCATTATCAAGCAGCGTGTGCTCTCGCGATGATTTTGATTATTGAAACTGTATATTATTTACATAGGCAGTTCGTTTCAACTTTTCTTGAGTAAAGCTCTTGAGAATGAAACTTGCGATGATTTTTAGCGTAGGTTAACTGCCATTATACGTAAAGCGATATTTTTCATAATAATAAATTGATAAATAAAAAACAAGAAATATACTTATACTGTTAAAGTACTCGAAAAATAATAGATTATACATATATACGAATATTTAGACAGAATAAGTTAAAATGACAACTTGATACAACAGTTATGATAAAAAAGTT
This sequence comes from Himalopsyche anomala, assembly GCA_031772345.1. NCBI lineage: Eukaryota > Metazoa > Arthropoda > Insecta > Trichoptera > Rhyacophilidae > Himalopsyche > Himalopsyche anomala. Next base: position 16,413,412 of record CM062830.1, read on the forward strand.
AATAAAGAAAAGAACAAAATAAATGGTGAGAGTTTAAAACAATTTTTGGTCAGAATAAAAGTATGAACGGTCAAATAAAAATATTATACGGTCAGAGTTTACAACCATTTTGGTTAAGTTAGGTTTTTAAATTATGATTATTTTATATAAATTCTGACTATTAATTATTTATTCTGTAATCTGTGCACTGACCGATATATTATGACCATTTAATATAAATTCAGACCAATGTGATAAATATTATGATCGAAACTGTTGTAAAATTCAGACCAGTTAAATACGAACCATAAAGAAAGCTCGTCATGTAAACAAATTAAAAGTTTTCGAATATTTCAGTTTTTTTCAACGTTATCTCTAAACATTTATCGGAAGTCGAATTAAGACATTACGACTTAGGAAGGCATTCATCCGCCTAATTAATGAAAACAAATAATTAATTAAAACGATTAGAAGATGTTAAGGATACCAGTTAGTGCTCGGGAAGCGCGCGCTTAGTCAAAAGAAAATGAGTTTCCATGATTAAAATCTCCAGTTAGTGTAATGGTACACTTGTGTATATCCATCCTTGTGTTTAACGACCCGTGAATGTCATGCCTTAAAACGTTTTCTTAATTTTATGGCATTTACTTTACAACAACAGTGGCGGATCGGTAAAATCACGACAGGCACTTTGAGGGCCCTGCTGGTGTGGTAATAGCATAGCGTTGATAAGTCGGCTGCTCAAATGAGCCGTTTGCATGTGAATTTCAAGCGATTACAACCTACACGTATTTGTATTGAACGTTGCAACAATTTTAAGCGGAAGAAAACGGTATATCGTCACCTAACAACAAGCAAAAGTCGGCAAGTAACGAAATTGCCATAACTATGTAAGTACTCAATGAGATTCTTGGATATCAATTCTTACATATCAATATAAATCAATTGCACGTATTGTACCAGTTTGGCAAAAATAGCATTTTTCTTATAGATATTTTATACCAATGAGGATTTAAATGGAGACAATTGTTCCTGCATATTCATTTATAATTTTATTTGTGTCCAACCCAGCTTAAACCTAAACCGGTTAACCGGTTTATTGTTTGTTTTGAGAAAAACCGTAAATCGGTTTATTTTGCATGGTTAACAGAGGTTTATTGAAAACCTCTTTTTGTCTTCGGCAAAATGGATCTTTATATAACCATTCGTATGTTGGTTCCGTGGAGCAGTGGTCAACGTCGTTGACTTCACACAGATGACGGATTTCACAGATTCACAAATCAGTTGTGGATTTTTCATCAACCATTTTCTGTAGACATTGAAAGCATACCGAGTGAATTTCAGCTTGATATTATAGACCTACAGTGTAATAATAATTAAGAAGATTTACAATGACTTTTATACAACTATTCTTATGTCGGGTCCGTGGAGCAGTGGTCAACGTCAAATCTGAATATTTCTTTATAAATAAAAAAACACAATATTATTTTGTACTTTGGAATGTACATGGTGAAGATTGTTAACTGATGATTTCAGTTAACAATGCTCTCCATGAGCAAAACTGGTCCTGATCTTGATAAATAAACGTGGAAATTAAGTACGAAGGAATATTGTGATTTTTCTTAATATAATGCCTTTTCACCAAATATTGACAGAGAACATCCAAAAATAGAAAGTACGCCAAGTATTTGTTTTCTCAGAAAGAAATTGATTAAGATTTATTGAATTGATATTTCGCCCGTTGCTCATTGCAAGCCTGTAATATTACTTAGATTGTCTCTTACCAAAAAGAGAACAACGCGTGAAACGTGTACTACCTATTTTAAAATCATGATCAATTTACAATGTTAAACTCAGAACTGGCAACTAATGTGATCGCCTTAACGCAATAACTTAAATCCATTCCCACACAATATCTAAGCCACCAAAAATAATACTACACTTGTAAAAATGTCGAGCCAAAGGTAACACAGATTCTTTGATTACTTACGAAAATTATCTTCGATTTTCTCTCACTGACAATAAACGTTTAAATTAAAAAAAAATGTTATTCGATTTCATGCGTGACATATAATTTGAGACAGCAGCTTTATAGTGGTAAACATATTTTTGAAATTGTAAATTTATCAAATATTGTAAATTTGGAAAATTTTCAATGTTTATGGGAGATACATGTATGTAGATTGAAAATAAATCCAAATTTTCGAATAGATATCGGCGTCTCATCTTGGAATATTGACAGCTGAATGATTTTTTTATAACATAATAATAAGGTTAGAATCAAATTGATTACAAGCTAAGAAATCGAAGCTATTTTTTCAATATACCAATTTATACCGAACAATTTTCTGATGTTATTATTGTATATGTAAGTTAATTATCCACTTACTGAGCTTGGTGTCGTTGACATTTACGGTGTAAGTAGAGCGAAAATCTTACCTGTAATAAAATAATAAATTATCAGTAAAAAAATTAGCACAATATTTTTTTTTTATTACAATGCCACTTAATTACTAATTACTGTTTTAGCTAAGCTTAGCTAAAACACGTAATATCATAATAATGTATTGATGCAGTTAGTATGTCAATAATACTCCATGAACTGGAACAATATGAAAAAGTCTTACAAAATAAAATAAAAATACTATGCCCTCTACGGTGTTTATGGTAATTCACAAGCAAATATTTTTTATTTTAAAATACACTATAGTTTATTTGGATATATTGATTGTATATTAAACTGATTTTAATGCAGAGTAAATCGGTCGTATTGAAGCCACGAAATTAACAATCATAAAGATTGGCAGAGACACCGTACTATTTAATAACCCTCAACTTTACCAGCGCCCTAAATGATAAAAATATTAGACCCTAGATTTTCTAAGCGCCTCTTTTTAGAATCCCTGATATATTTATAGTCGAGTCAGAATTGCAACCTTACTTTCTAACATTTTTGATTGTATAACGGGCACTGCAAAATTAGCGATAGCCGGAAGCTCAATAAAAAAAAACTCACATATTAAAGGCGAAAACACTGTGTAATTGACACACAATAAATATACAATACAAACAAACACGTCTAGAGATGGGAGTAAAGTGGTTACCGGGGATGATCAAGGATCGCATTTTCGAAGATTATTAACCTGTAAGACCTGCACATATCGACCCTACATGTCAAAGGTAATGAGGCATTTCCGTATTATCTTTGCCTTGGTAACTTCATTTTGCGTATACCTGTTGGCAGTGGTGCGCCGAGACGCCACTCCAAGTTGAGAAAAAGCAGATAAGATATTAAAGGCAGTCAAAGTCACGAGAGCAATGACGTGTAAGATTTTCTTCACATATCAGCAACTGGTTTCTGTCCCATTTGTCATTTCGTAACATCAAAGAAATATTTTTTACCCGTGTCCCAAACATGTGTTTGAGGTGTAAAGAGTATTTAAATGAGTCCTCTTTTATGCCTGGATATAGCTCAATAATATCAATTTTATGGTAGTGGAGAGTTTGCTTCTATGAAAAATAGCTTTTATTAAAAAAATATGTTTTTTTTTTGGTTGAGATTATTCCACTATAGAACTTGACAATGTTCTGAGATGATAAAAAAAATTACTTACTAACTATACTAAAAGATATTTCTTTTTAATAATATGATTTTTAGACGGTATAACTAACAGTCTCTCGATCAGACTTCACAAAAGTACACTTCCTAGAAAAGAAATTGAGATCTGATTCTGCGTTGACAGATCAGTAGAATTTAATTTAATAATAAATAAATACATTTATCGAGCACTTGGAAAAACTTTGAAAACTATAAATATGCACGAATTTTCAATGACGAAACCGACCACATAATCTTTTTAATATCCAACACATGTTAACGTCCCTAGAATGTTTTCATTAACAGAATCCACGAACGCTAAGAAGCTTAACTTTGACGGTCAAGTTAATTAATTAAAACTATCAGCAAGATACCGGTAGAACCATTGAAGTACACAGAAGCATCGGCAAACTCGCCATGTTGATATAATTATCCTTCCAGTTCGCACGAGTCAACGGATTCGATTTGAAAGGACAGGTTAATTGACTTTATGTGTTAACTAAATTTGGAAAGTGAAGTTTTGTCATCAAATAAGATGCCACACAAGCCGCAAACTAAATCTTTTGCTAAGAGGCAAAATTGTGTAAACGTATGCAAAAGGGAGCCGCGTACGCATAAAGGTGGTGCTGAATTTGGAATTAAGCCATCTGTAAAATTTACTAATTTGAAACCTAACAAAGATAATATGCGATAATATTTCGGTATGACTTTGCGTCGGTGAAAACTGATTTAACTTTTCCAATAATTAGAATAGACGATTAAAGGGAAAGATTATTTATAAATATTATATTAACAAGGCGACTAGACAGATGGTTTTTCAAGTATGAAAATAGCCCGGCGCCTGTTATTATTTAATTACAAACCCCACCACACCCCACCACCCCCATCACCACCCACCACCCCCCCCCCCCCCCACCCCCCACCCCCCCCGCACACCCCACCCCCCCCCACCCACCACCCCGCCTACCCCCACCCCCACCCTCCCCCGCCCACCCCCCACGCCCCCCACCCCCCACCACCCCGCCCCCCACCACCCCACCCCCCCCCCAACCCACCCTCCACACCCCCCCCTCACCCCCCAACCACCCCCACCCCCCCCCCACACCCCACCGACGACCTCCTATCCACCCACCTCACCCCCACACCCCCCACCGCACCCCCCCACCCAAACCAACCACCCAACCCCCCCCACCCTCCACGCCACCAACCCCCCCGCCCACGATCCTCCCCACAACTCCACCCCAACACCCGCCCTCCCCACCACCCACACCCTCCCGCCACACCCCCGCCCCCACCCCCCCCCCCCCACCCCCTCAACCCCCCACCCCCCACACCCCCCACCACCCCCCCCCCCACCCACACCCCCCCCCCCCCCCCCCCCCCCCCCCCCCCCCCCCCCCCCCCCCCCCCCCCCCCCCCCCCCCCCCCCCCCCCCCCCCCCCCCCCCCCCCCCCCCCCCCCCCCCCCCCCCCCCCCCACCCCCCCCCCCCCCCCCCCCCCCCCCCCCCCCCCCCCCCCCACCCCCCCCCCCCCCCCCCCCCCCCCCCCCCCCCCCCCCCCCCCCCCCCCCCCCCCCCCCCCCCCCCCCCCCCCCCCCCCCCCCCCCCCCCCCCCCCCCCCCCCCCCCCCCCCCCCCCCCCCACCCCCCCCCCCCCCCCCCCCCCCCCCCCCCCCCCCCCCCCCCCCCCCCCCCCCCCCCCCCCCCCCCCCCCCCCCCCCCCCCCCCCCCCCCCCCCCCACCCCCCCCCCCCCCCCCCCCCCCCCCCCCCCCCCCCCCCCCCCCCCCCCCCCCCCCCCCCCCCCCCCCCCCCCCCCCCCCCCCCCCCCCCCCCCCCCCCCCCCCCCCCCCCACCCCCCCCCCCCCCCCCCCCCCCCCCCCCCCACCCCCCCCCCCCCCCCCCCCCCCCCCCCCCCCCCCCCCCCCCCCCCCCCCCCCCCCCCCCCCCCCCCCCCCCCCCCCCCCCCCCCCCCCCCCCCCCCCCCCCCCCCCCCCCCCCCCCCCCCCCCCCCCCCCCCCCCCCCCCCCCCCCCACCCCCCCCCCCCCCCCCCCCCCCCCCCCCCCCCCCCCCCCCCCCCCCCCCCCCCCCCCCCCCCCCCCCCCCCCCCCCCCCCCCCCCCCCCCCCCCACCCCCCCCCCCCCCCCCCCCCCCCCCCCCCCCCCCCCCCCCCCCCCCCCCCCCCCCCCCCCCCCCCCCCCCCCCCCCCCCCCCCCCCCCCCCCCCCCCCCCCCCCCCCCCCCCCCCCCCCCCCCCCCCCCCCCCCCCCCCCCCCCCCCCCCCCCCCCCCCCCCCCCCCCCCCCCCCCCCCCCCCCCCCCCCCCCCCCCCCCCCCCCCCCCCCCCCCCCCCCCCCCCCCCCCCCCCCCACCCCCCCCCCCCCCCCCCCCCCCCCCCCCCCCCCCCCCCCCCCCCCCCCCCCCCCCCCCCCCCCCCCCCCCCCCCCCCCCCCCCCCCCCCCCCCCCCCCCACCCCCCCCCCCCCCCCCCCCCCCCCCCCACCCCCCCCCCCCCCCCCCCCCCCCCCCCCCCCCCCCCCCCCCCCCACCCCCCCCCCCCCCCCCCCCCCCCCCCCCCCCCCCCCACCCCCCCCCCCCCCCCCCCCCCCCCCCCCCCCCCCCCCCCCCCCCCCCCCCCCCCCCCCCCCCCCCCCCCCCCCCCCCCCCCCCCCCCCCCCCCCCCCCCCCCCCCCCCCCCCCCCCCCCCCCCCCCCCCCCCCCCCCCCCCCCCCCCCCCCCCCCCCCCCCCCCCCCCCCCCCCCCCCCCCCCCCCCCCCCCCCCCCCCCCCCCCCCCCCCCCCCCCCCCCCCCCCCCCCCCCCCCCCCCCCCCCACCCCCCCCCCCCCCCCCCCCCCCCCCCCCCCCCCCCCCCCCCCCCCCCCCCCCCCCCCCCCCCCCCCCCCCCCCCCCCCCCCCCCCCCCCCCCCCCCCCCCCCCCCCCCCCCACCCCCCCCCCCCCCCCCCCCCCCCCCCCCCCCCCCCCCCCCCCCCCCCCCCCCACCCCCCCCCCCCCCCCCCCCCCCCCCCACCCCCCCCCCCCCCCCCCCCCCCCCCCCCCCCCCCCCCCCCCCCCCCCCCCCCCCCCCCCCCCCCCCCCCCCCCCCCCCCCCCCCCCCCCCCACCCCCCCCCCCCCCCCCCCCCCCCCCCCCCCCCCCCCCCCCCCCCCCCCCCCCCCCCCCCCCCCCCCCCCCCCCCCCCCCCCCCCCCCCCCCCCCCCCCCCCCCCCCCCCCCCCCCCCCCCCCCCCCCCCCCCCCCCCCCCCCCCCCCCCCCCCCCCCCCCCCCCCCCCCCCACCCCCCCCCCCCCCCCCCCCCCCCCCCCCCCCCCCCCCCCCCCCCCCCCCCCCCCCCCCCCCCCCCCCCCCCCCCCCCCCCCCCCCCCCCCCCCCACCCCCCCCCCCCCCCCCCCCCCCCCCCCCCCCCCCCCCCCCCCCCCCCCCCCCCCCCCCCCCCCCCCCCCCCCCCCCACCCCCCCCCCCCCCCCCCCCCCCCCCCCCCCCCCCCCCCCCCCCCCCCCCCCCCCCCCCCCCCCCCACCCCCCCCCCCCCCCCCCCCCCCCCCCCCCCCCCCCCCCCCCCCCCCCCCCCCCCCCCCCCCCCCCCCCCCCCCCCCCCCCCCCCCCCCCCCCCCCCCACCCCCCCCCCCCCCCCCCCCCCCCCCCCCCCCCCCCCCCCCCCCCCCCCCCCCCCCCCCCCCCCCCCCCCCCCCCCCCCCCCCCCCCCCCCCCCCCCCCCCCCCCCCCCCCCCCCCCCCCCCCCCCCCCCCCCCCCCCCCCCCCCCCCCCCCCCCCCCCCCCCCCCCCCCCCCCCCCCCCCCCCCCCCCCCCCCCCCCCCCCCCCCCCCCCCCCCCCCCCCCCCCCCCCCCCCCCCCCCCCCCCCCCCCCCCCCCCCCCCCCCCCCCCCCCCCCCCCCCCCCACCCCCCCCCCCCCCCCCCCCCCCCCCCCCCCCCCCCCCCCCCCCCCCCCCCCCCCCCCCCCCCCC